>CM060695.1:128775560-129320560 GCA_030686995.1 Artemisia argyi | reverse complement strand
TACTTCTTTATCTTGTGGAGATATCGATTACATTGAGGAGTTACCTTCTGAGCTCGTCAGCTTAGAAGAAGAGAATGATGAAGAAGTTGACACTGAAATTCAAGATGAAGCTCTTCGTGAGAAATTATCCAAAGTTTATCTTCTCATTTCTAAGATCGAGGCATTGAAAGATCCTCCGACTTTTTCTCCTATCCCCGATATGGATAGTGATTTCTTACCCGAGCTTGAAATTTTTCGATTTGAAGAGACGAGTAGTGGCAATCCCACTATTCATGCTTTCTCTCTTCCGGATTATGAGCGTTTTGATTTTGAAATTGATTTTGAGCCTATTTCCGATAATCCGTCACTTAACCCTCTTTTTGAGGATGTTGATCAATTTCTTGCTGCGGATGACTCGATACCACTGGGTATTGAGAATGACGGGAATGACGTTCAAAGAAATATTCTTTTCGATTTACCTTCTTCTCGTCCACCGGCGAAACCACCCGATATAGATTTTGAATCAGGAACGAATGAAGTTATTGTTGGAGTGGTGGACGAGATTTCTGGACAAATTGTTCCTGTGCTTGATATTTTACCCACCCAACCCACCCGTGATTCAGAAATCGACTTCGCTTTTACCATCTGGGTGTTTCAACCATACTTTACTTATCCCATCATTTCTTTACTTTTCCACTCCACCGGGAGTGAGGATACCGTTTTTTACCCTGGCATCTCCGTTTGTGCCGGTTGTCCGTTTTATCTGCTCTCCCCAAGGACGAATTAATTCGGGGATCGAGTCAAGCTCATGTGACTCGGTGAACAAAAACAAGCGCTTCGTGGGAGGCACCCCATGCTTATCCATTTTCATTTTCTCTATTTTCTATTTTCTTAATAACGTGACGTGAGGGGGGCGACCCTTTCCAAACTCGTGTTTTCGTGGTTGTTTATGAATGTTCAGGAATTTCCCCGAAGTTTGAGGACTCTCGTGCTCGTGGTTTGTCGTTCTCTCCACTCGAGTCTCATCCTTCGCTGCTCTTTCGGAAATTCACCATATCCAAAATCTTATCGACTAACGTTTATCTCTTGGCATACTTAATAAACGGCCTTAGATTTTACGTAGGATTACCTTTACCCTTTAAACATTGAGGACAATGTTTCACTTTAGTCTGGGGGGGTGAATCTTCGATTCGATTTGACTTGTACCATCGTCTGAGCTGTTAACTTACGCAACTCCGATTTCCACCAAAAATTTTAATTTTTGTCACCGCTTTTTAATCCAAAAAAAAAAAAATATATATATATATATATATATATATATATATATATATATATATATATATATATATATATATATATATATATATATATATATATATATATATATATATATATATATATATTATATGAATAATAAGTTTTGACACCTTGTTTTGACTTTCCTACAGGCGAGAGTAGAAATAAATGTTCCGACTTGACCGGGCGTGTTGAGCCCTAGCTTGTTTCCCTTAACCAAAATAATCAAAAGATTATGGCTAAGCATCCGCGGATCTCATTATTTGGGTTTTTAAATTTGCGGAGATCGAGGAATGATAGAGTTTATTTAGAAGTTTCGTGCTATACACGGATCGCATTACTAGGATTTAAAAAACCCACGAGAGGTACTTGTGGCCTCCTTGTTCCCATCAGCAACGTCACCAATATATAATAGATGTCTATGATTAATTAAGGGTATACGGTTTGGGCAATACTTAGTTTTTTCTCGTTCCCAACAAAATCTCTGCATATGGGGGTTTGGTACACATTGAGGTACTGCCAGTGTTACGGTGAAATAGACTATTGCATCTTGCCGGTTCGCAGCCGATGTTGTGATTTTAGTAAAGGCCGTAGGACTCGGGGTTTGGCATATGATTATGAATATCAATAATAATAGTCCAAAGCCAAATAAAAAGGCAGAGGAATCCAAAGCTATAAAAAAGCAGCGGATAGAAATCTAAAGTCATAATAAAGCTCTTACATCTTGGCGGCTCATAAACCGTTGACTGTAAAAGAATAAAGGACTAAGGACCAAAATATTATTAAAGTGCTTATGATTATGCAAAAATGCCAAGCTTCGACTCCGGGGGTTTCCCTAATAAAAAGCTTCCGTTTCGGGTATCAAACATGGTATGTCTCGGTCGTAAATAAAAAGGGAGCCCCTACAAATCGTGTTAAATCAGAGACCTTCATGTGGACCCGATTTCTATATGCAGGGGTTTTCGAGGGAAAGTTTGGAAACTACTTAGCGTTTAAATTTTGTGCTCTTATCGGACTAACAAATATCGAAACGAGAAAATATGAAGCAATTCATTTCTCACAAATTAAAATCTTGAGATACCTACCTTAGGACCTGGGAACAAGAGGTAATACACAAGTAACTTTTGTGGGCAGTGTTAGCATCTAACTTCTGGATAAACAATGATTTCGATTTTACGCTTAGTTTGGGAGCTTGTGAAAAATCAAGGATGACGATTTTTATCCATATGGTCTCTTCTCTGTGAGAAGTGTTTCTACTCGTTGACCCTGAAAGTTATCAACAGATAAGAATTGATAATGAAAGTCAAGGCAAACCGTCACATATAAAAATGAAAAAGTAAAAAAGTAGTTGTAGTATTATTCCTGAAAATCGGAAAACGGAGCGTTTTTTAGAATAAATGATTTTACTATCTCTTTTGAACATCATTGCTACTTTACAACGTCAGTAAAGAGAGGTTTTGAAATTATTTATCTTTTAAGCGTGAGGTGATGACATTGCGTGAGGGCACGACAATACCTTAGTCTGGGGGATTTTGATGAGTGCTTATTCACTCATCCTTTTCAGGCCTTATTTCAGACCAAAAACACCAAATACTAACCAAAAATGCCAAGAGAATGCATATTTTTGTATTTGTGTATGTGCAGGTACGGATATGAGAAAAATGAACAAAAACAAAGCCAAAACCGACAAAAACGAGCACGCGAATGAAAAAAGGTCAAAAGCCGGAGCCGGGGAAGCTAAATGATCAAGGAAAGCTAAAAATATCATAAGAAGTCCTCAGGAAATCTCAAAGTTTCATAATTGGTCCCTGGACAAAGTTTTGAAGATTGGCAAATTCAATCCCTAAGCTTTGAGTTTGTACAATATTGGTCCTTGTCATTTTATCTTAAAATCCTTACAAAACTTGGTCCAAATAATATAGCCTAGTCTATTACTACCTAAGCCCATCAACACAAGCCCATTCCTTAAACTAATTTACCCGGCCTGCTATATCTATACCCGGTCAAAACACAACACTAAAACTGGTCAACGCCAAATCAAAATAAACCCAACCAAATAAAACCCCGCCCCAAAGTTTACCCCCAATTCACATAATACCCAGTTTTTACTGTTCAACGAAGAACCCTAATTCCCCATCCTCAAAATTACCTCGTACCAATTAATTACCTCATCATGTATTCTTCTAGAAGGTCAGAGAAAGTCAGGGTATGTAAGAAGCTCACACGTGGACCAATGGAGAAGGATACATAGGATCGGTCACATCACAATTAATCCAATGGCTGAAGATGATGGATTGGGGAGCAAGGGTTATCTAAGGGCTATCTAAGGATCAGAAGAAGCACACCTTCATGAGGATTGCCAGCCTGGACATCCAAGACCTCACCTCAGCAGGCTATATAAAGCCCCCTCCTCATTCATGTATAATTGTCCAATTTTTCATGTTATTAGAAGAATTTTGACCAGTTTTAATTTCAGTATTGTTGTAATTTTTATTTTCAAAAGTGTACTCAGATTTAAAGTTTTAATATAATTTTCATTTTTCAGTTAATTGCAATTTAATTATCAGTATTTAGTTATTTTACATCTGCTTTCAGTTTGCATTAAAACATTCAAAATAGTTTAAACAAGAGCTTGTGGTTGGATTTATTTCTTTGTTTCTGTAATAAAATTGTTCAATTAGTATTTGGTCAAGTGATGGTCAAAGGTAGCTATACATGGTGATTCTGGGATTATGGTGAATGAATTCTGGTTATAGAGTGCTTATTGAGCCTATCTTAAAGATAGGCTTGGGTCAAAAGTCTCCCCTGTTCAGCTGGGGAATAATAGTAAGTTCCTGATTTTAAATTTCTAGTTTAATTCTTCATTTAGATTTTACTTGTTTGGCTTTTGTTTATCATTTAGTAGCTTTGATTGTTACTTGTAGTTGATTAGTAATTTCCTGTTTCATTCATAGTAGATAATTTCCTCATTGCTTCTGTCGATTATTGTTGATATTTGCTGTTTATTTAGCTTCCCTATTGGTTACTGCATCTTATTTGATCAATAGAATGGGAGTTTAAGGCTTAACAGTTGAAAACTTAAGTGTTACAAGTTGGTACAAGAGTGTTCGGATTGGTTTCATTCTGTGGATTTTGCTCAGTTATTGCTTTGCTTGATGCTTCATTAGATTCATTTAAGTCGTAATTTCAGTAGGTGGTAGCTGCTGTCACATAATCAGTAGAGATAGTGTAATCAGTTAGTGTAATCAGGGGTGTTTGGTTTATGGTAGATTCACATGCTCAAGTTGGAATTTTGTTATTATTAATGCACAGTCAAGTCTTGTAGGTTTAGGTAAGTTCATTTGAGCAAATAAACCATAGGTCCAAGAGTAAAAAGTCAAAGCAGCAAAATACACTTAGTTGTGCAGGTTTTCAACTGAATCTTGTTAGGATTAAAAGTGACGATCATTATTGAGTCAAATAGTTAGTTAAATATATTCATGTAATAGTTAGTAAATGTTAGTTTATTAAGTTTATGTGTATTATTCATGCTTGTATAAAGTCTAAGGGCTAGTTATGTAATATGGTCAAAGATATGTGAAGCCCTAGACTACAAGTATAAATACACATGTAAGGCCTCATTTTGAGGTTGGTTCTCTTAGTGATTCATTAGTGATATCAAGGTTATTATTCCACACACTAGAGTTCTCATCCACTCTCTCTCTCTACTTACTTTCTCTCTCTAGATCTAGGCAAGATTCAATAGTGATAAGGTTGTTCTACGGTCCTACAAGTGGTATCAATCGCCTAGGGATAATATAGGTTGTTTTAGGTTTGATTTGGTTGAAAAAACTTGGTATAAAAGTGATTTTTTAAGATTTCGGTTACTGTTCATCAAAATTTTTTCGAGTTAAGAAAAATTTTCGAGTTTGAAACATTTTCTCGAGTTTGGAAATTTTTTTTTTCGAGTTAGAAAAATATACTTATCGAGTTAGGCAAAAGTTTTTCGAGTTAGGAACATTTTTTTCGAGTTTGGAATTTTTCTTTCTGTCTATCGAGTTAGGATCCAAAACTTTTCGAGTTAGGGTGACTATCAGTTCCATCGAGTTAGAATATCATAAAATTTTTCGAGTTAGGGTGTCCTTTTATCGAGTTTGAAAATCTGTATATCGAGTTTGGATTTGATTGTTTATCGAGTTAGGGTGAATGTTTATCGAGTTAGGGTGATTGTCTATCGAGTTAGGGTGATTGTTTATCGAGTTAGGGGTTTCTATCGAGTTAGGGTCCATAAGTTGCTTATCGAGTTTGGTCCTACAAGTTAAGATACTTATCGAGTTAGTGATTTTGGCGAGTTAGCCTTCATTCCCTAATCGTTTATCGAGTTAGGTGTATTGTGACTTTAACTAAGGGGAAACTCTGCTCAAATTTCATGGACTTATCGAGTTAGAACCAAAGTTTCAATTTATATCGAGTTAGACATCAAGCCTTATCGAGTTAGACATCAAGCCTTATCGAGTTAGATCTCTTTTCGAGTTAGACATCACGCCTTGGCGGGAAAATTTGAGTAAAATTTATTTTTCACACGAGACTTAACGTTCAATTTTTACGCGAGATTCAAATTTTGGTATAAGGTTGAAAATTTTGACCCGAAATTCAAATTTTTAGGCCAAAATTCAAAATTTTTCGGTAAAATTTGACGAAAAAATTTTCAAAACTCAAATTTTTCTGGTAACCTTAGAATTGTATTTCTTAGTGATTTTCAAATTTGGGCGAGAAAAATTTTCAAATTTATTTTTGGCGGGAAATTTTGAAATCACAAAATATCAACCGAGATCGCTTTTCAACATCACCAAAACATCTAATCTTCAACAACAACCTTTGTTATCTTAAAAGATCCTAAGATCAACTTTATCACATATCGTTAAACAATGGAAAAAGAGCAAAATGAAAGAGAGACGCAAGTAAGGATAAAGCCCGCAATGCACTCCAAAGAAAATTGTTTAAAACATTTTGAATCAGTTAAACTTCAATGTGTGGCTCTCTCTGAAGCAAGTCGACCATTATTTGGTTTATCATTTCATAGAACTTTTGAGACACTCTTCGGATCTGAAATGGACTTTGTTACCTTCAAAAGGAAACTTCAAAACAACATAGTTCAACTTGAAATGCAAATTGAATAGGGAAGTGATTGCATGGTAGGATTTAGAGAGCTCAAGACACAGTTAAAAGGGTTCATGACCATGGATTTGAGAGCATTTAAGAAGTCTTGGGATTATGAATCAGCATGCAGTTTATGGAAAAAATACTTCACTAGCATAGAAGTTGAAGTCTTTAGTAATCAATTGCTTAATCATATGTACATACTGGAAATGGTGCTTAATGCAAGATCACTTCATCTGATGGAGATGCAGAAAAAGAAGAGGGATTCAAATGAAAAAGAAAGAAGCACTTCAAGGAATGAGATTGAGAAGCTAAAACGGGAAATAGAACAGACGGAAAGAGAGATGCAGTTAGAGGAAACTGAGGTGATTGAAAAAGAGACAGAGAAAGATGTTCAAAATGACGAGGAAATAGTCAATGAGGGTGATGCATCAGATGTCAGTTTGGTTTTCACAGGCAGTGATTCATCTTCAGAACAGCAGGTTGAAAGCAGCAATCCTAGCTATGATTCGGATGCTGATGTTACTCAAAGGAATGAAGCTGTTTGGGACACCGAAGATGATCATATCAGACCTTCATCAGACACAGAGATATTCACTAAGGTACAACATTCAAACAATTATGATGTTGTGTTTGATAATGTGTTTGCTCATAATCAGACACATCCTGAGCATTCTGAGTCTATTAGTGACACATATGTGGAGGAACAAAATGATAGCAATATCACTTTTGATACTCCAGATATGGATCCTAATAGAGGTGAGCCTGCCCAGGATGGATCTTCTTATGAACAAGATCGTGCCTTATTTGCTTCATTGATCAATAATTTCAAACATGAAGTTGAAAAGTGCAAAGAGGACAATCGCAAAGCTAAGCAAACGAATGTCTTATTGACAAAAGAGCTTGAGAGATTTAAAGAAATGGAAAAAGGTTTTCAAAATGTAACAAAAAGAAAAGTTGAACTTGAATTTGAAAACTCAAACCTTAAATCTCAAGCTCAAAAGTTTGAAATGTATGGCGAGTCTGTCAAACCACTTTTAAAAAGAAATGAAGAACTTGAAGTTGGTTATAGAGAAGCTGTTCTTCGTGAAAAACGTTCCATTCAAAATCTGGATACTCAAATGGTTGTTAACAACAGAAAGGTTCAAGCACTTTTAAAAGAGAACAATGATTTAAAAAGTGAAAATACAAGGCTTAAGCAAACCACTTCAAATTTTGAGATTGTTAACACAAAACTTGAGAATGAAAACCAAGAGTTTTTGAAACGAACAAACGATCTTGAAAACAAACTTCGAAAATTGGGACAGACTTCTCAGACTTTCAACATGCTGCCTACTAAAGATGAGGAGGTTGAGAAACAAACATCTGGGATTGGTTTTGTGAATAATGCTAATGTGGAAAATGAAAAACCGTGTGTTTTAAACAAAGTGAAAAAGCTGACACCGATTTTGTACAACGCTGAAGATATGGGAAAAGAATTGTCAGATGATCTTTTGTTTGAGTCTCAAGATATTTTAAAATCTGAAGAGGAAAAACGTTTGAAAGTAAAACAAACAAAAAACCCACTCTCGTATCACGGCTTTGTGTATGGTGGTCTACAATTGACTGATATACCAAAAGAACCTTTCAAAAAAAAAGACACTAATGTGAAAAGATTTTTCCAAGAAGCTCAACTTGCTACTTATGATGCTACGTTATGGCAAAATAAAGCAAGGAAACAATTTTGTAATCTTAAACATCACATTGAGCATACGTTAAAGGCCATTTGGTTTAAGCAAGTAGACATCGATACCAGCGTTTTCTCCAATCCTCTTTCATCAGATGTACGCCTTAAGATTGAAGTCCAAAAGATTTTGAAAAATGAGATTGAACCTCATGTGAAAAATCTCAACTTAAGTTTTGAAAACTTTGAAAAACATCTTGTCACTGAAATGAGAGAAGATTTAAAGTACGTTCATTCTCTTGAAGACGAATTTGATGAAAAATGCTTAATACTTGACATTCAAAAGGAATTTTTCACAAATCAAATAGAGTCTTTCAAATCAAAATCTGTTTGCCATGAGAAAGTGAATGAGAATTTTGAACAAACATCTTCCTTGAAATCTGAAAATCTTTGTCTCAAAAAGAAAATCACCGAGCTTTCACAAGAAGCAACTGATGTCAAAGCAGAATTGTCAAAAAGAACTGCTCACTTTGAGAAATATCTTGCAAAACTCGAAGCACAAAGTATCTCTTTCCAACTTAAACTGCAAGAGAAGAATGAGAAAATGTCTTCTGAAAACTCTTTGACATCAGTGCTTAAAGAAAAAGAAAAGATTTTTGAAGAAAAATGTGATGATACCAATATCAAGTTTGATTTTAACGAATTTGATACAAAAGATCTTGAATTGGAAAATGCTGTGGCATCATTACAAAAAGAAAATGAGCATTTGAAACAGACTTACAAAAACTTGTTTGATTCAATCAAGCGGTCAAGAGTTCAGAATCAAACTTCAAACAAATCTGACTCTCAGATCACACCAAATCATCTTTTTGAAAAAGAAAAATCTGTGCTTCAAAAGAAAATTATTGAATTGGAAAAAACGGTTGCACAACAAACCAAGGATTTTGGTGATGCCAAAAATGATTTTTCAATCGAAACAGACAAATATGAAAAATATTTTGCACATCTTGAAAATCAAAATGCTTCTTTGCAAGAAAAACTGGCATCATCAGATCATCTTTCTCTTCAAAAAGAATACAATGATTTGAGAACGTCATACAATGCATTAAAAGCGAAGTTTGATGTTCTTAACCGGTCAAAAGGAAAATCTCAAGTTTCAAGCGAGTCTAAACCACAAGTAAGTGTTTCGGAGAAGGCTTACACGGGTGAATCTTCCAAACCGTTTTCGAAAAAGGTTTCCCAGTTTACAACCTATTCTTTGCAAAAAGGAAGGAAATTTTCAAAGAGAACTAATTTTTCTGAAACATTTACTCCTCAAAAGGCCTCAAATGCAAGTGCTCATAAAGAAAAGAATCAAGGTTTTCAAACTCCATACTCTCGTTTTACTCCGGTAAAGCCAGTGTGGAAACCAAAGCAAAGCCATTCAAAAAATTTGAATTATTCATACTCTGAAATGCTTCCGCTACAACAAAGGAATGGCTATGCTTTGAAAAATCCTAATTCTGGAAGGTTTCCATTCATCTCAAAAACGAATTTTCGAAATGAAACACCGAGTTTCAACAATGGATGGAAAACTTCTTCTTCAAGTTTTAAAACTCCAAGAGAGACACCGAGTTTCTCAAACAACTTTCAAAAGCAAAAGAGTTTTAAATCACCG
This sequence comes from Artemisia argyi, assembly GCA_030686995.1. Lineage (NCBI taxonomy): Eukaryota > Viridiplantae > Streptophyta > Magnoliopsida > Asterales > Asteraceae > Artemisia > Artemisia argyi. The sequence continues at coordinate 129,310,826 of CM060695.1, read as the reverse complement.
TTGATTCCACGAGCTTTATTTCAAAATGAAACACAGGTTTTAAGTCCTCGTTGGAATTCAACTTCTTTGTCTCGGATTGACACAACTTTCAAATGGATTTCAAAATATGGTAAACCCGTTGGCGCCGTGCTCAAATGGGTTCCAAAAGTTGTTGTCTAATCCAAAAACATGATGGCTTGTAAGTACTTCAGCTTACAACCCGGACTTCAAAATAATGACTTCTTAGTATTTCAGCTAAGGACTCGTTCTTCAAAGAAAGGAAAGTGCTTAAGTTTAAACAAAAGTTTTAAATATTTTTCGAGCACTTATCCTAAAAACATGATGGCTTATGCACACATAATAGTGTATAACCCGCGATTTTTCAAAGAAAAGACCCTGTTGTACATTTATGTGCGACAATCCTAAAAGAAAAGAAGACTTCTCAACAAAAAGCTTATCAAAGTCTTCTTAATTTTTGAGCAAAATTTTGAATAATGAATCAAAAGGTTTTCAAAACTTTTCTTGATGTAGCTCAAGATATTACTCCCTCAAATCCTTAAAAGTTTAATTTAATCAAAATGTTCTATTTTTTAGAGGGAGTAATATAAAGTTGTTCCAAACAGATCATGCTTAAAGGAAACAAATTCGGAAATATCATACATCCGTTTCTCCCATAAGCTATCCAAAAACAAAGGTTTTAATCAATTGGTATCAAAAATACCATGGATATGCTATTTTTGAGGGGGAGAAGACGTGATTAAAATGTGATCGTCTTGAATCTCAAAAGAGCTCGACTCAGAAATGACCCAAGAATTGACGAAACAACAAATGTTAGTAATCGAAAAGACTTATCCTCGACGGGTAATAACATCAAGTTAGTTACTAGAGCTAGTTGTCACCTAAAAGCTGACAATGGAACTCTTTAACTAGCCACGTAAGCGTGTCTCGAAAAGGATTTGTTTTAGTAGAAATGTACCGTTTCGAGAAACTTTCTGTGGACTTGACCAGGCCGGGTAATAACTTCAAGCTAGTCTAACTAGTGATGTAAGCGTGTCTCGAATCGGTTGTGTTCATTGAAAGTGAATCAATTCAAAAGTGCAAACTCCTCACGCATGTGCAAATTTCTTAAAAATCCATGAGCATATGTGAAGGGGGAGTCCTTCAAATGAAATGCAAAACTCTCGAAGTGTTAACAAAGTATGTTTTATTATCATAAACACTTTGAGAGATTTTCACAAATGGTTTGATGGCAACAATAGGATAGTCATGAAGTTATAAGGTGACTAAGGTTAGGAAAAACCGTCCTATGATCCGCCAGAGCCGGAGGGATCTACCCAAGGACAATTCCAATAGATTAGAATTAGAAGTCCTTAGGTATGATTTGAAAAAAGGAGAAAAGAATGAAAGGAGAAAGAAGGGGTTGAAGAATTAAAAAGAAAAGCAAATGAAAAGGGTGAAAAGAAATAGCCCTCCAAATGTTAAACCTTAGGGCAGACACCGGGTTCAATTCATATGCTACTGGTTGTTACCAAGGTGACACTGGTATTGAAGATAAAGACGTCATGGACCCAGTGACGCACTGCACTTAACCTTCTAGCCACTCAAGTTCTCTTAAAAGAGCTTGTTTCATTCTCACGGGGAACCGGTGTAATCTATCGACTTATCTCTTAGAGATGGTTGATATTGAAGCAGGAGACCCCTCTCTAGTCTCCGCATAGGAAAACCAAATTATGCACTTATCGAGTCTAGAGCCATGAGATTCATTAAAAGATCTCTTAGGATACGCTTCCTATGAATACACTTGTGTTCGCCAAAAAGGACACAAGTTGTAAGAGTCTTTATGAGATCTACGGATCTTGCCTTGTCTATCATGATGGTTACTATGTCTCAAACGGTCTACAGTTGTGGGGTGATCTCCAGCAACTCACCTGAATCATTGATGTACTTTGGTGGATCTAGTAAGCCCTTTCAGGGGTATCTGATTCAGGAACGGCCTTGGTAAGGGTTAGAAGGAGTCTTCACACTATGCTGTTGATGATCTCTAATTCCGAACCTGTAAGTACCGGATACTTTATTGCTAACTGTTTTATGCAGGTACTCATGAATGTTCCTTGGAGAAAGACCGTTACCATCACTCAAAGATCCACATGCTCATACTCTGCAAAGCTCTCTTCAAAGATCTAAGCAAAGCAAAGTTCAGAATATTTCTAAGTCAAAGTCAAAGAATCTTCAATCTAAAGAAACAAAGATTAAAGTCAAAGAGAAGAGAACTTCACAAAGATTCAAAGTCAAACAAAGTATGAGCATGTTGGAAAAGACGTAAAGACAACAGAGTAAAGATGTTGATCAAAGGCAAGAAAGATCACAAAGCATGATTGGAACAAAGGAACTAGCAAAACTATTACACAAAGACTCAAAGTTAAAATAAAACAAGCTTCAAAGATCAAAGATCAAAGTCACAAAAGAGAGATCTCAATGATCACCCTTAGGGGGAGATTGTTAGAATTAGAAGTGTTGATCATTTATGAAATTAAAGTGAGATCTCAATGATCGTCCCTTAGGGGGAGATTGTTAAGATTAAAAGTGACGATCATTATTGAGTCAAATAGTTAGTTAAATATATTCATGTAATAGTTAGTAAATGTTAGTTTATTAAGTTTATGTGTATTATTCATGCTTGTATAAAGTCTAAGGGCTAGTTATGTAATATGGTCAAAGATATGTGAAGCCCTAGACTACAAGTATAAATACACATGTAAGGCCTCATTTTGAGGTTGGTTCTCTTAGTGATTCATTAGTGATATCAAGGTTATTATTCCACACACTAGAGTTCCCATCCACTCTCTCTCTCTACTTACTTTCTCTCTCTAGATCTAGGCAAGATTCAATAGTGATAAGGTTGTTCTACGGTCCTATAAATCTCTAGGCTTCAATTCAGTTACAAAATTCTTTTGGATTATTGTTCTTGGTTATTTGACAGCTTGTGCATTTATATCAACAAGAAAATCTCACTCAGCAGTTTATTTGGTCACTTATTCATAAGCTCAAAGTTGGTTCACTGCCCTGCTCATCAGTTATTAGAACATTAGGATCTGTCATTTTCTAGTCGGGCTGCATATGTGTTTTTTGAAACTTAAACCTGAGTTTGGTGGTTGATCAAAGTTCATATACACTAGTAGTTACTATTCCTATTGAATTAGATCCTCAGCTTATTCTGTTTGATTAACTGCTTATTTCACTTTGTGCTAATTTGGATTGATTTGATCATTATCTGAGTTCCTGAGTATCATCTGATCTTATACTTCTTTATTTGAGCTTCTTTAAGTCTAAACATAATATGTTTTAAGTTTGGGTCTCAGTTGGTCAAAGTGCTTATAAATAAGCACTTTCCAATAAGCAGTTGTGAGCTTTTTAGTACTTTCCTAGCTTATTTTATTTTCAAAATTTTTCCTCAAGCATATTTTAATATTTTAGATTTTCTATAATTTTTTTCAAATTTTTCTGAGTTCATTTACTATTTTTCTTATTTTATTTTCATTTTTAATCATTTATAAATACTTTTTAATTACTTAAAAATCCAAAAAAAAATCTGAAAAATCCAAGAAAAATCCAAAAATATATTAGAAAATTAGTTTCATTTATTTTAGAATTTTAGAAATTTATTTTGCTTTTTTCCCATTTATTTTGAATTTATTTTGAATTTTTAATTAGATTAAATAGTTTTTAATTCCTAAAAATTACACAAAAAGCCAAAAAAAAAAATTAGTTTTTAGTTTTAAAATTTCTTTTTAGTTATTTTATAATTTTCAAAATTTAATTTTTATTTTTCTCACCTTATTTTCATTTTCTTTTAATTTTTAATTAATTAATTAGTTTTTAATTCATAAAAAATAAATAAAAAGTCAAAAAAAATATTTTTCTTTTTCTCAAAATTTTCTTTTATCATTTTTAACTTTTCAAAATTATTTTGAAGTCCGTAGGAGTCGTGTAGCTTAAAAGTCGCGTTTTATTTCGTACGTTAACGTTTATTTTCCGTTTTAGCTTGCGTTTTCGATTTTGCGTTACGTTTTAAGTTTCCTTATTTGAATTACGTGCTTAGATAGTTATTTGTGCTTCATTTACTATTTCATTAGTATAATCTCATTCAAATCACTTTTTACCGTTTTCACGACACGTTTCACGAATCGGGAATTCGAAATTCCATTCACACCTTCGCTGGAACACGACCCGGGGAAATACTTTCCTAAGCATTTCTTCATTAAATAAAACCTATACTATAAAACGACAATATCAATGATTCAGGTCCAAATAAGTTAGATGAACTTGTTTAAGCAAGAAAAAGCCCAAGGTAACCACTGAATAAGCACATGGATCAAAATAAGCACTTTGACCACTTGATACTTGACTGAAAAGGGGACAGGTTTGTGGATTGATTCCAGGTGGGTCCCAGGGGTTCTCAGGTCAAACAAAAGGTCAAAGTCTCAAGCCTACCAGGAGGGGGGTTTGGGGAACCAATTTATGGCATGTGGGACCACTGAGGTGGCCAGAAAACCACCACCAAGTGGTGGTTTTGGGTGAGTTAACTGCTGCAGCAGGGGATGCACCTCCCCTGCAGGTGTGTTTGATCAAATGTAGGGCCCAGGAGAAAATTAGCAAAAATCAAAGGACTGTGGGAACTTAAAGACAAGGTGGGGGAGTGCTAAACCTCAAAAGCTCAAAGTTTAATACCTACTACATAATTCTAAACAATTCCCCTAAGTTTTGGAAAAAACTGAGATAGGTGCATTTTGACTTTTTAATGAAAACTAGGAACTTGACTTTTTTGGATTTTAAACTTAATCTAATGACTTAAATTGAAGTTTTAGGCTAAAATGAAACTAAGTTAAGCTAAAGGAACTATATTTGAATGGATTTGACAAGATTAAGGTGCAAAAAGTCCTCACAGTGGACTGTGATGAAGGTTGAAGTGGAATTTTGACTTTTCTCTAAAAAAAAACTGATTTTTATGGTTCCTAGAGCCTAACTAAACATAATAAAGTATATCTAAACTAAAACAACAATAAGACAACAACAAGAATATAGCAGTCAAGCTTTAGCCAAACACCCCTTTATGGTTCACTGTTTGATGGTTTTCAAAGAAAATGAGGGATCTAAACCATGAATTCACTAATTTAACTTACAATAAGCTTAGATAAGCATGAATGAACATAAATGAACTATAAATAACAACTATAGCTACTCAATTCATATTATGCCAGGTAAAGTGAAAACTTGCCTGACAAATGACCAAAACTCAAACTGAGATGCACAAGGGCTCACATCACCATCCAATCACTTCCCTTGAAGTTTTAAACCAAAAATGTAATCCATTTTAACCCTGCTCCTTTCCTCTTTTCCTCTTCTAAGTTGAATTTTTTTATTTATTAACTATTTTTCTTGATTTTTTAAGTAATTATGATTTTCTGAGTTAAACTAAACTAAGTGTTTTTATGAGCTCTTAGAACCTATATGATGAGCTTATGAAAGCTTTTGGAACATTAAACAACCACTGCTAACAACTTTAACATAATTTTGAGTTTTTTATTAAAATGAAACATAAACTGAAATTCAACTTGGTACTGAAATTAAAGATCAACAATTGTTTAGGATACACTGAGATTACAACTTGGAAAGATTAGTTACGCTAATTTTTCATTACAACTAAACTACAAGCTACACTAAGACTATATTAAAACTACACACTTGTGTCTCCTGCTTCCTTCCCCTTTTGTAGACTTTTTGGGTTCCTTGGACTTTTCTGAATCTTTCCCACATCCATTTGCAACCCTTAGATTGCTTGAAAAGATCTTGACCTTTGAATCATATATTTGGCGCCAAAGTCCCAAATGGCAGGTGGGGATTGCTTGTGAGATATTCAAAAGTATTAATTGGTTTTGTTTGGTTCTGTTTGGAGGGGGGACAAGAAGTGGGTTTGCTGAGGTGGAGGAGGGGGGAGGTGAAGTGTGGAAGTGGAGTAGCAGGGATCAAGTTGGAGGGGGAGTGGAAGGTTTGACTTTCGGTTTGACTTGGGGAATAATAAAAACGGGGTGAGGTATTATTTTTGTTTTAGTGTGGGCTGGTAGGGAAATGGGCTTGGGGTGTTTGTTTTGGATTAGGTTTTGGAATTAAGTTTGGTTTTTGTTGGTTTGTTTTAATATCAAGGTTCCGTATGGTTATCTAAAGGCGAAACTCACATATTTGGGTGGAAAATTTTTCTGAAAGTACGGTTTTATGCTAGTCATACAATCTCCTATCCATGAGACGCTTGCTATGGCTAAAGTTTCACTTCTAAATGTTGTAAAAAATTTTAAATTTGGCGCTAAAATTGCACTAACAAGTATTTCTCATAGTTTTATTACACGTCTACTATCAAACAAACAAACTCAAGCGAAAGTGTATTTATAAGGTATCATCATTTTACCCTCCCCTTACACTTAGGATGAACATTGTCCCCAATGTTCAAGTAAAGAATATAAAAGTGAAATAAGTAAAACAAATGAAATCAAATACTCCCCTGATTCGCTTGGTATGGATAATAAGGTGGTCAGGTTAAATCTTCCTCCAAGAAAATGAACAATCAAAGCTTTCCTTCTAGAATATAAATCATCTTCTTGTCATACATAACCTGTAAATCCTGAGAAAACAAACAAGACAACCTCGCATAAAATCGGCGGCAATCTACATAAGTTACTAAATCCTAGAAAACAAAGTAAGATATAATTCTTGTGGAATGAAGTTTGCAGATTTCCTGGAGATTATAAAACTAATAATTCAACAAAAACTTTAAGACTCCGTTAGAAAAACAAAACTGGTAAAATTTTCAGATTTTTACACGTGACGCCGTCAAGAGGAAACTCATGACGCCGTCAGAAGTGTCCTGCAGAAATTCTTATGTTAAGTTTCCGGAAAATTTCTGGAAAAACTTCGTCCTACTTCCTGGAAAATCCTGCAAAACATCATTATGACTCGATACAAGCATTTGACTCTAACAAGTACTAATACACATGTTCATTTAATATTGTTGTGGTTCATGCTCAATTTTGTTCTTATAAACAAATTTGGATCTCCCTTACACTTATCTTTTGCAAAATACCTTTATATGCAATTAAGACGAAGTTAAAAACAAAATAAAGCATTTTCACAATTTACTTTGAAACATGAGCCACAAACAATAAAAATAAAGCATGCATACGGAAACAAATAAAATCAAACAAACAAACAAACAAACAAACAAATAAATAAATAATGATTGGGTTGCCTCCCAATAAGCGCTTGTTTTTGTTCGAGTCACGAACCTGACTCTACCCTTATTTAATGGAAATAGGGGAGGTTTTCCCTACACTTTGAATTAAGTGCGGGTGATAGTAGCGATACACACCATCTCGGCAAAAGTATGCCACGTGAGGAAAGAGTGGTGGATGAATTATATGCTCAAAGGGTTGTGCTCCTATCATCATAACCTTACCAAATTCAATCGGGCTAATGGGTGGATTAAGATTCTCTCCTAGAAAGGGATCATTTTCTATCAACTTCGAGAGACTACTAGTTGGGGATCCATCTTGACCTAATAAACCCGGTTTAAACCCATAATGGTTCTTGTGATCAATCATAAATGGGTGATGTAAGCATGTAAGGTCATTTTCCACTCCTATATTGGCTTCCTCTCTACAAGGCTTAGAGTCCACTACCTTTGTCCTAAGACTACCCGGACTATATGGTTTGATGGGTGGATCGGAACCTATTTCAATTCCAAAATTTTCATCCAAGGATGGAAGATTAGGTAACGGTTTTGGTTGAGGCTCCGATTCACCAAAACTAGGAACTTCCCTAAAACTAAGAGTAAGGTTATCATTATAAGTATTCAAACCTATATCATCTAGTTGTGTTTGGTTCAAAGGTTCTACCTCTATTGGGGTCCCTAAAGTCTCTTCTACTTCATCCGAATAAGTCACGGGCGGTGTATATGCCTCAAATGATGGTAGGACTTGTGGGGTACTTGGTGGGTTTAAATTTTCAACTCTATCCTCCATCTTATCAGGATTACCAATGTGCTCAGCTTGTATTTTGGTGAAATCAAACCACCCCGTGTGCCCAGTTATCTCATCTATAGGTTTATCCCCAAACAATCTTCTTGCTTGTTCCCTTAAACTTGCTATCAATTGATCCGTAACAACGTTTGTTGGGTTGTCCATTTTTTTTTGGCAAGTATGGCACAATTCTCTATGGTTTCCCATGCTTCATCAGCACTTAATCCCCAAAGGTCCTCATCTGCGGCATGGTCAATGTCCATTTTGGTATAGTGGTCGACATGATAGTAAAATATTTCAATTTGGGACCACAGATCGAAATTAGGATGAGGGACTTTTCAGAGTAAATATTTAAAATGGGCCGGTGCATCATAGATAGGTTCATCTTCATGTTGTTTAAACATCAAGATGTCATTTGGAGTAGGTGAATTTCGTGGTTGGTAGTATGATGGATTCGCGTTCTCCATAATGGCTAACGGAATAGTCAATGGAAAGGTTTTTACAAACAAAGACACAAAGAAAAGATAGACTAAAGAAAACCTAAAAATAAAAAATAAAATCTTACTAGAAAGGAATCTAGCAAGTAGACCTAATAAAAAGAGATTATAACCTAGACAATAACTATTCCCCGGGCTGCGACGCCAAAAACTTGATGCGTAGGGATTGCACCAGGCTTTACCTCTCAAGGGATCTTGAGAAGCTTACAACCCCTACCAGGCAGTGTACCTGATCGATGTAGTATAGTATAATGACAAGTACCGAGGGATTGATCCTTCAGATAGGAATAGTGTCGCTAGGATTAGAAAACCTAAATACTAAGTCTAGAGATGAGGGATGATTCTTTTTGTATTTTTATATTTTTTATGAAGCAAGTAAATATCTCGGGTTTGAAGGATTTGGGCGGAATTAGTTGCTAGTCAACTAACCCAATACTAAAGATGCAATCAAAATAAAATACTAGAAATGAAAATAAACTAAATTAAGCTAAGGTTGTGAGCAATAAGTGGAGAAATGTGTTTACTTAGATTTCACTACTCCCTAGATATCTTTTACACGTTAATTACTTGTTATAGTTGCGTGGATGACGTATTGTATTCCTTAATACCATTCATGGGGTGGCGTACTTACTTCCCCAATCCTATGAGTGCCTACTTCACTCCTATGTCGAGCCGGCTAAGAAGCTCCTAACATGGGATCATTAGAATTTACTCATGCATTAAATACAACCAATAAAACTGTGGAAAACTAGAAGGGGGGTTGAATAGTTTACCGTTTAAAAACTTTAAACTTGTATCAAATGTCCACTTTTAGCTTGTTCTAATATAAAAGATGTTACTTGTAGATTATGACTAATATAACTTAAAACATGTTATCACACAAGTACAATTAACAAGTCACAACACAAACAATCACACAATGCAAACATTAAAGTAAGACAATAAGTAAAAGGAAAGTGCAAACCGAATACGAGGATTTATAGTGGTTCGGTCACGGATCTCCTCTCCGCCCTACTCCACTCCTCGAGTACCCAACTCGAGAGTTACTTCACTAGATCAACAACCTCCCTTTTCGGCGGAGAAAACCTTACAATCGTCGCTTACACTTTTACCGACACTAAGCTAGATGTCGAGTTCTTTTACAAGGGTACAACCACTCCCGTTCGTCGCTTACACTTTTACCGACACTAAGCTAGATGTCGAGTTCTTTTACATGGGTACAACCACTCTTGTTCGTCGCTTACACTTTTACCGACACTAAGCTAGATGTCGAGTTCTTTACCAAGGGTACAACCACTCCCGCTATGTTTTGTGGCCCAACATAAAAACCTTGTGTTTTATGGTACAAACACATAAACCATCTAATCTATATTGTTATGATACAATGATGATCCAAGACATAAAAGTCTAATGGATATGCATGCCTAATCTACATGAACTTCTTGAATAAGAAGTCTTCAACCATTGAGGATGTCAAGTGCCCTTGAATCTTCATATGTTGGAATTCTTTAATGAATGATGACTTCAAGATCTTGTAACCTTCTTGGTGGATCATGAAGTATGATATGCTTACAACAAAGATGAATGTTAGAAGCATTATGATCATTATGGAAAGGGTGATCTACATGGTTTCCTACTTATCTATGTGTGTGTGTTTATTTCATCTTTTCATCATCAAGTTATGAGAAAACCATGGACTACTATTTATAGGAAAACAAGTAAAGAGGTTTTTCTAAAACCATATTCTTAAAACTAGCAAAAGTGAAAACCATGTTCTAGTCACTTTCACAATGTCACATCTAGTAAATACTAGTCAACATGCATTGAACCAAATATGGAATACTTCCAAAATGTGTAAGAGTATTGCTAGTCAAACACATAAACCTTCCATAAATGCATGATGTGACATATATATATTTCTATTTTAAGATTTAGATATATATGAAAGTAAACTTGTATATATTACCTAAGTAATGTTATTATAGTAAGTTAATGAGTTATTTAAAAATGTTTGATTCCTAATGTCATCACATTTTTGTCATTTGTAAAACTTACTAATATTACTTTAACACCTAAAGTGGCACTTATTCTATTTGACACCTAAAGTGCACTTTGATACCTAATATACTTAAAGACCCTAAAAGTATTTTAGTCATTCTAAATGGTTGGTCAAGGGGTTTGATCATAATGCTACATAACAAACATGTACGAACCTGTGTTGTAGCATACGATGACTCGAGACGTTGAGAGGTGTTGAATGTTTGTTGAGACAAAGTATGATTACAAGTAACTTGTACATTTCACGTTATGTATCAAGTTATACGTTTGTCATCAATCAAAACAAACGAGACTGTATAGATTAAATATCGTAATATTTGCACTAACAATCTCCCCCTTTTTGATGATGACAAAATATGTAAACGTGATAGAACATAAAATGTAAAAAGTTACTTGTGTCCGTATTACTTACTTGTATCCGCAACACACCTTCTACATATCCTTCTCCGTTTACACTCTTCTCCCCTTTTGTCGAAACAAAAAAGGGGTGTGTCCTTGGAGTTAACTTAATTTCTCCCCGAAATGGCGAGCTTGTATCATCCCTAATGAAGTGAATTCTTCAACTCCAATTTCCTAAGGTTGTTAGCGGATCCATTGATCAAATTAAGTTCCTTGACCTACACCAAGGTTAGTGTTGTGCAACATTAAAAAAAAAAAAAAAAAAAAAAAAAAAAAAAAAAAAAATGAAAAATGCATGATGAATAAAAATCATTTTGGACTATGTTGACTTATCTCCTTCTCTTTGTCGAAACACAAAGGTGCGTCGAAGAATGAGAATAAAGAAAAATGTGTGCATGCTTCCCCTAGATTGTAGCTCCCCCTTGATCAATACTCCCCTTTGCTAGAGTCCCAACGTATATGACACAAGAAATAAGAAAGCTACAAAAAATAAAGGTTAGTGCATGATTAACTCCCCCTTGATCAATACTCTCAGTTGCTAGGGTACCAACGTATATGATACAAGGATAAGAAAGCTACAAAATACACAAGGTTAGTGTATGATTGACTCCCCCTTGATCAATACTCCCCGTTGCTAGGGTACCAATGTATATGATACAAGGATAAAGAACCCTACAAAATAAAGGTTAGTATAAGATAATAATTTTCCTATGCTTGACGGAAGCTCCCCCTTGTTATAGGGTGTCAATATGAACCTAAAATAAAAGAAGAAAAATAATCGATGCAAAACTTCATCCTTAGATGAGTATGCTATATACGATTGATCGTATATAATGGTGAACCTACAATGAAAGAGTTAATGCAATATATTTCATCTCAAAGAAAAATAAGATGTATATATATAAATGATATAGGCGACTCAAGGTAGAGACCCATGATATCAAAGATCTCATGAGGTGCATTCTTGTAGAAAGAAATACAATCATAAGAAAAATAAGTTGTATTCTTCTAATAAGAATTACAATAAAAACGCGAATATAATATGATAGAAACCTACAAAACAATGCCTAGAGAGAAGACATGAGGATGAGATGCTTCTAATGATGTTGTAAACTAACAAGGAATGAGTTTCTCACCTAAAAGATTATTTTGAAGAAGTGTGGTAGTTGAAAATTTGAAAAATAGAAAATAAAAATTTGCAGGTGGTCTGGCGGAACCCTGCGATAACACGGGCGGAACCCTTGTGAGGGTTCCGTCTGATCCGCTGGGCCATTTCTGGGTTTCCAGAAAATTGCACTGGCGGAACCCTCGTAAAGGTTCCGCCAGATCCGCCAGACCTGGAAAACAACACAGTCCCCTTTTTAAAGTGCCGAGACGATTTTCAAAATTTTCAAAAACTCTTAAAAACACAAATATAACTCATATCTGGTTGGGAAAAGATAACAGGGCAAGTAAAAACACAAGTAACGTTAGAGTTTAAACAAGGGCTAACGATTTTCATTATACTTTAGAAAAAGTATTGAAAATATGACAACATCACAAGATGAATAGAAGTAGGTTTTAAGCTAATCCATGGTGGTGATGATTAGTGAAAGAGTTGATTGAAGGTGGTGGTGATACGTAGACAACTATTTAAAGAGTTAGAAGCTCGTGTGTATAGCAAATTCTTTATCGAAAGATAAGGATAGAATATATCTACTCATGCAATCCTAAAATTCACAACTAGAGGGATAAGCAACGAATATGACTTTATCATCTACCAAAGATGATGTATCTTGCCATAATGCATGCTTGAATGGAATTGAAAGGAAGTGATAACAATAAGCACCTATGAACAAGAGTTCACATGAAAAGAGTACTAAAAACACCTATATGAGGATGAAAATGACATCATAAGATGCGAGAGTGTTGATTAAACCAACGTGTTGAGAATGAGAGTTTGATTAAAATATCGTTTGCACTTACAATGACGTGCATGATATGTGTCGAGGAAGAAAAAAGATGAGATCCTATGATGGTGTTCTAGACAATGAAGTTGTGAAGTCCTAGTTTTGAGAACAATCCTAGACTCCATTGGTTGTTGGTTGTGGAGATGAAAAACTTTGTTGAACATATGATGTGTTTTTCACTTGATGAGGTATTGGGGGTGAAAAGGGCTTGAAATATTAAAAAGAGAAAAAGTCAAAGGCTTGAAGCACTTGTGTTTTTGTGAACCGACTTTAACTAAATGAAGTGTACCTATGTGTTGGTATTTTAGGGTGTAAGAAACATGAGTAGATATTCTTTGAATACAATTTGACAAAATACAAATATGTGAATGAATTTCTCTCCTCCTAAATAGGTGGACATCCAACATATTGTGTAATGCATCGTATAAGGAATTATGATGAAGTGTTTAGGAGGTTGTAGGTTAATGTAAGCGATGAGCTTAGTGAAAGCGATGAGCTTTGTGAAATTGAATGATTTTGAAGTGTTTAGGGATGTTGATTAGCATACAAAGAACTTTATCCTTGAAGTCATGTAGCTCTTCTCTATCAATGCGAGATGATCGCATGAAGAGGCATGTGGTTTTCTCAAAGAAGGTGGAAAGGATTAGAATATTGGTATGGAGGCGACGATGAGTAATCTTGAGGATTGATGTTAGGAGACTCTTTGTGAATCTGGATTATCATTAATGGATGATTGGGAATCATGTAGTTTTGAGGTGTTTTGTTGGTTGACGACTGAAGGTGAATGTGTGAAATGAGGTGATGATGACTTGACAACACTTGAAGCTTGGATATCTTCTTTGTGTTCTTCACTTGCTAGAAAGTGGAAAAGACGCATTTCATAATGAAATTCACTTGACTTTCGACTACATACACAAATATGACAATGAGTGTATGGATATGATAATTGCCCTTTGTTTCAAAGAGCGACACAAGGGTGAATATAAGTTTATGTATCATGAGAAATGGTTTAACCTTAATGGGTTAGGTTGTAGTGGGGATGACACACTTGTTTGGTTACATGGTGGAATCTTCTTGTGAAGATAACTAGGTGTATGATATTGACTCTTGGTTTCTTTGAGGGCATGGAAGTGGTGGATGACTCGATATTGGTAGAACAAAAGATAACTCGGTTTTTCATTTCACATTGGTGGTTTAAGGTTTGAGTGATAAAAGGTTATGAGGGTGATTTGATCATCAAAGACCAAGAGATGTGTTAGTGTGTGATGATGGAATATGTTAAGAACGTTCTCAACAGAGATCTTTGGAACACGTGTATAAAGTTACTAACTTTATAGGATCTTAATTGTGTATGCTCTAGAGATGTGTAGGATATGCATAAGTTTTGAATTGGGTTATGAGCAAGGTTTGGTTATGATGAACGCTTAAAAGGAAGTAGACACATATGGTGTCTTTCAACAAGTAATATTATTATGTGGAATAAAGTCACCATGCTTATGAAACATAAGAATGACGGGATGATGAGGAGGCTCTAGATCCTAGAACTTGCAGATGTTGATTTAAGATCATTAACCCAATGGGGTATAATGAAATCTCATGTAACACAACCATTCATGTTCAATGAGAGAATGACGCATTGGATATACAATATCCTTTTAATCATGATGAAAACTTGACGCATGATTTCTTAGGCATAATGTCTTTCAAGACATCATGTTTTCCTAAATGAATATATGAAGCCAAAGTGTTTAAATCGGATAGTCATATCCTAAATATAATTGGTCTCAAGATTATAATCACTAGATGATGACTAGAGGAATTCACTCGAGTTTCTTATGTATACTCCTCAAGAGTCATTGTTGCTCAGGGTATATGAGGTTGGCTTTGAGATTGCATTTTAACATATGTTGTTAAAATGTTGATTTGAAGTTTAATGAAACATGTGCAGAAGTTAAAAGTATTACTGATACTTTGATAACTTGTGAAAGCGGAACTACTTAAACCTAGTGTAATTAAATGTGCGCTTCATGCTCATTTGATGGTGAAGGTTCTAATCCTATAGGTGGTAAAGTATGGTTGAGTTTGTTAAACGAGTGTTTAGACAAGGGGCTTTTTGAGCAATGCACTTAATGGATTCAAATGAAGGTAAGGATGGTGGATTGGTTTATCTAGGTGGTAGCTCCTTTAGTGTGTCCGAAGAAGGATGTGGTGATGTGGAGGTTTGTTGTGCTAAGGAAGTACTTAAGTTTCGTAGATGTAGAAAGTGAAGAAGGATTAATCCTAATTTGTTCTCATCTATTGGTTGGTACAACTAGCGGGTGAGGTGCTTGAAGTTTTGCTCATGTTTGTGAAGCTTATGGGCTGAGATATGTCACAAGGTGAATGTGATGAGATGATGGTGAAAGAACAAGTGAACTTAAGTGCTAAATGTTTAAGGATGAAAACCTATTGACATTTGTTTTTGTTCCTATTGATTGGGAGAGTACTATGATGAGTGTTTTAGTTGTGATGAGTGTTTTAACAAACATTGTTAAAATACTTGGGTGTTGATTTTTCGGATATGACTTTTAATGACTACGATAGTAAGTCAAGATTACTTGAATATTTTGAAGTAAATACTTAAGTTGTCAATCCTACTTAGTTGAGAATGGATAGCATGAAAGGATAGCAAGACTCGATAATACATCTATAACTTAAGAGTAAGTTATGACTCGATGTAAATCCTTATCGTCTTGAAGGATGAGTTAAGGATGAAAAAAAATGTTGTGAGTGTGTGTAGTGATCACAAATACTCAATGGCTCGGGGATTACAAGGAACAAGTTTCCGGATTCCTTTCTCTATGGAGAAAGGTATCTTGGATCATTCTTGTGAAGTTTGGAAAGTATTATTATAGATGATTTTCTTATTGGTGCAGGCGAGATGTCCTAATCCTAATATGAGTGAACATTAGTGAGAAGAATCCTAGTGATGAAGGTGAGTGATCTTGGGTGAGGGATTTAAATGAAAATTTAAAAAGGAGTCTGCAGGACTGGCGGATCCCTACGAATACACAGGCGGAACCCTTTTGAGGGTTTCGTGTGTTCCGTTGGGCTATTTCTGGGTTTCTCAGAAAATGCATTGGCGGAACCCATTTGAAGGTTCCGCCTGATCCGCCAGACACCAAAAATGAGGCAGTCCACTATTTCGAGCCTCGAGACGAATTTCAAATTTTTCGAAAACTCCTAAAAATAAAACTTAAATATAGTACTGATTAGGAAATGCAAAAGTTGGATATAGAAAAACTCTAACCGTTAGACTTTGACCGGGGGCTAGCGAATTTCACTATACTTAGTGAAATATCCATAAACTTGAAAATTTGACAACGTCTCAAATGTTGTCTACCTGCATATCCGTTAGTACACGACAATGTCCAAAGATAACGAAAGATCCTAGAAGAACATATATCCATGAAACACATTGTTTGACTACCAAATTGTTCAAATTTCAAGTTGTGCCAAACATTCCTTAACAAAGGACATTTATCGACTCCCGAAACCCGTTCAAGTATCCTAATAATACTTGAAACATATGCACCCAATTAGATGTGATAGATTAAAACTAAAAACACATATTCTAACACATGTTAGCATATAGATCAAGCCGAGGATTATGAGCTTCCTATAAATGGAAATTAAGCTAAACATTGAAAATTTATAACAACACAGTGTTATCGTCCAAACAAGGTATGGTTAGTTAATATGATCAATCAAGGATGAGTTTCTATCTTCTAGCACGACACATTTATTAAACATCATTGTAGAAACATATATACCAAACACCATTTTACAAGAATACTACATGTTTAAAAATGTAGTGACTTATTTAGACGCTTGACCATATTTCAAGTTATTTAATTAGTATTACTTAATTCTCATTCCTAAGTGACTTATGCAAAATAATCACATAACATGTGCAAGGAAGAGTAACTAAAACAATAAGCAATACAAACACAAATTTTCAACTTAGTACACACAATCTAGCAAATATCCTATTGTGTATAAACATGAAATCGACAAACAAGTAAATGAATATCATGACAAGATTGACACTCATGAATCACAAATAAACAATATGTAATCACAACTTTCAATAAGCAAATATCATATATGCATACAACTAAAACAAATAGTCATTTAGCATAACATAAAAAGAGATATACTTTTCGTCACTTTGCGTTTAAATATGACGATGTATGCCAAGCTTGATTAGTTTCCTTTGTCAATATGAATATCACAAAATTCTTTAGTTTCAAAGAAAATAATGTCAATGTTCAAAGGATACCAACTTATATTGCCTAACTCAAAAGTTTGAGTTTCTACGTCAAAACGAAACTTGATATTTTGGACACACTATAGTATTTGGTTTATTCTTTTAACTTTAGATTAGATTTAGGCCATGACATTATTTTTAAAAGAAAGTAGACTCAATTACCTTTAAAATGATAGGTGGCGCGACTCCTACGGACTTATGGTTAATTTGTTATGAATTTTTGAAGTTTGACAAAAAAAACTGTATACTGTGCAGCCCACGGAACCTTCATCCAAAGGGCAAGGAACCCTTCTGAGGGTTCCGTGGGATCCGCGGGGTCTGCTGTAACAAAATGTCACAAAATGCTAAAAACGTGTATTTCGCATAGCGAAAATGTGTAGGACTTACTAGATATTTTAGTAAACATATAATACACATATTTTAACATCATTACTTCTTATGTGACTTATCTAAACATTTACGGAGGTGATTTTTCAACTGAATTTATAGTTAACCCAAACACTTCTTTTAAAACCGTATTTAAGTACATTAGCTCTAACCACATAATTTGACACTTACAACTTTTTAAGAAAAGTTTTCTTTTATTTTTCAAGGACACCTTCAAGCTTGTATACAAAGTAATATTTAACCACAAGATTTCTTAGTATACTTAACAAAACATTTTTTATATTATATTCCGCTTCAATGGTAATTTGATACATGGATCGTGCTCCATTTAAAAACCATTTGTTTTGAAAATAAGAGCTACGAAGCTCTGATGCCAATTGCTAGTCAACTAACCCAATACTAAAGATGCAATCAAAATAAAATACTAGAAATGAAAATAAACTAAATTAAGCTAAGGTTGTGAGCAATAAGTGGAGAAATGTGTTTACTTAGATTTCACTACTCCCTAGATATCTTTTACACGTTAATTACTTGTTATAGTTGCGTGGATGACGTATTGTATTCCTTAATACCATTCATGGGGTGGCGTACTTACTTCCCCAATCCTATGAGTGCCTACTTCACTCCTATGTCGAGCCGACTAAGAAGCTCCTAACATGGGATCATTAGAATTTACTCATGCATTAAATACAACCAATAAAACTGTGGAAAACTAGAAGGGGGGTTGAATAGTTTACCGTTTAAAAACTTTAAACTTGTATCAAATGTCCACTTTTAGCTTGTTCTAATATAAAAGATGTTACTTGTAGATTATGACTAATATAACTTAAAACATGTTATCACACAAGTACAATTAACAAGTCACAACACAAACAATCACACAATGCAAACATTAAAGTAAGACAATAAGTAAAAGGAAAGTGCAAACCGAATACGAGGATTTATAGTGGTTCGGTCACGGATCTCCTCTCCGCCCTACTCCACTCCTCGAGTACCCAACTCGAGAGTTACTTCACTAGATCAACAACCTCCCTTTTCGGCGGAGAAAACCTTACAATCGTCGCTTACACTTTTACCGACACTAAGCTAGATGTCGAGTTCTTTTACAAGGGTACAACCACTCCCGTTCGTCGCTTACACTTTTACCGACACTAAGCTAGATGTCGAGTTCTTTTACATGGGTACAACCACTCCTGTTCGTCGCTTACACTTTTACCGACACTAAGCTAGATGTCGAGTTCTTTACCAAGGGTACAACCACTCCCGCTATGTTTTGTGGCCCAACATAAAAACCTTGTGTTTTATGGCACAAACACATAAACCATCTAATCTATATTGTTATGATACAATGATGATCCAAGACATAAAAGTCTAATGGATATGCATGCCTAATCTACATGAACTTCTTGAATAAGAAGTCTTCAACCATTGAGGATGTCAAGTGCCCTTGAATCTTCATATGTTGGAATTCTTTAATGAATGATGACTTCAAGATCTTGTAACCTTCTTGGTGGATCATGAAGTATGATATGCTTACAACAAAGATGAATGTTAGAAGCATTATGATCATTATGGAAAGGGTGATCTACATGGTTTCCTACTTATCTATGTGTGTGTGTTTATTTCATCTTTTCATCATCAAGTTATGAGAAAACCATGGACTACTATTTATAGGAAAACAAGTAAAGAGGTTTTTCTAAAACCATATTCTTAAAACTAGCAAAAGTGAAAACCATGTTCTAGTCACTTTCACAATGTCACATCTAGTAAATACTAGTCAACATGCATTGAACCAAATATGGAATACTTCCAAAATGTGTAAGAGTATTGCTAGTCAAACACATAAACCTTTCATAAATGCATGATGTGACATATATATATTTCTATTTTAAGATTTAGATATATATGAAAGTAATCTTGTATATATTACCTAAGTAATGTTATTATAGTAAGTTAATGAGTTATTTAAAAATGTTTGATTCCTAATGTCATCACATTTTTGTCATTTGTAAAACTTACTAATATTACTTTAACACCTAAAGTGGCACTTATTCTATTTGACACCTAAAGTGCACTTTGATACCTAATATACTTAAAGACCCTAAAAGTATTTTAGTCATTCTAAATGGTTGGTCAAGGGGTTTGATCATAATGCTACATAACAAACATGTACGAACCTGTGTTGTAGCATACGATGACTCGAGACGTTGAGAGGTGTTGAATGTTTGTTGAGACAAAGTATGATTACAAGTAACTTGTACATTTCACGTTATGTATCAAGTTATACGTTTGTCATCAATCAAAACAAACGAGACTGTATAGATTAAATATCGTAATATTTGCACTAACAAAAACCTAGTACACATCGGTTCATGTTTCCTAAGACGTTCAAGCATGTTACCAATTGGAGATCTGCCAGTTTTCTTAAGCCTGACATTGAAATCATTCATCCAATACAACGATAAACAAGTAATCAACACATAATCAATATCTAGGTTTCATTAGATCTAAGCAAACACAAGATAAATCTAGCCTAGCATGGTGGAATCAAGACAAGCACAAGATATAGACAACCAACACATAGACATATTGATTGAATTAAAAGAATACTTATCTCAATAACACATGTAAGGGTTCAAGGGCTGAAAACCCTTGAAAAAGCTGTAAAATACGTATATGGTTCGGCCTTAGGGTTTCTCCAAAACTTGTTCCTCTTAATGAATGAAAATTAGAAAACTATTTATAGATAATAGAGGCTGACGGCATCAAGAACAACCTTCTGATGCCGTCATCTCCCCGCCAAAATAATCCTCGGACTGCCTTGATCTACATCTGACGCCGTCATGTATTCCATTTTTCCAGGCCGTCACACATTTAACTCTTGACGCTCTTCTTTGTGACGCCTTCATTTCTGTACTGGGTCGTCATGATCTTTACTCTTAACGCCGTCAACTTCTTCCTCTTGACGCCGTCACACACTGTTCCCAGCTTGGAAAATTAAGTCTTTGGCGTTTTCTTCACTTTTATGCTCCAAAAACGTCCGAATTGCCTCCTTTTCCAGATTTCACTCCCAAAGTACCTAAAATCACAAAAGGAACGATTTAGGGCAATATTTGATCAAATAAATTCAATTCCGGGCTTAAATGACCCCCTAAAAGTGGTTCATTTTTCGCCTCATCATTAGGAGAAGTTTTTGCTAATTTGGATAATGAGTTTGATGTTGCAAATTATCCGAGGAACTGGTGGTTCAGATGGAGGCCACATTATTTGTGTGTTACATCTAATGCTTGAGGTATCGGTACTCCTTTTGAGTTTGATGGCGCTCCCTTAACCGCTAGATCCTCTTACCTACTGGTAAAAGGTAATAATATAATGGCATTGTATTTATACTTTATTGTTGTTATAAATTATCAAAGAAAGACCGAAAAAATGGTGGTTGCTCAGATTACTTATACATCAGTACATATTTTAATTTTCCTCATAAGTTTGTCTGTTTTCACGTCTTTAATCAAAAAGTGTGCTCGCCCGTTGCTGCCAATTTAGATTTAAAATTGTTGATTGCTTCGTATATCATATGTAATGAGATTTTTAGCTTCATATTGCTACTGGAATATTACACATGAAAATATGGGGGGACTCAGATATCAATAAAAAAATTATTTTACAGAAGTGAAGCTACTGAAAAGCCAAATAAGACTTTGTAGTTACTGCTTTGTAATTATTTTGTAGCAACATGAGTCCATTCTTAGTATTATGATGAGTTTATAGCTATTATTAAAATGGTTTGGCTTGAGTACAATTTTGTATGCTTTATTCAATCATTTGAAATATTATTACTAATATTCAGTGTCTTCAGATAGCTTTTGAGTTCCAGCGGAAAAGAATGCCACGCAAGACATATTTTTAAAATATATTTGTAGTTAACCGCCCCGCCGCAACACGCATTTTTGTATGTAATTACACCTAAGACGCCTCAAGAGTGAAGAGCATAAAGGACTTGAAGTTTTTTTTTGTTGTGGTAAGGATGGTAATTATGCAACAACTATGGTGTAATCCAAACTAAATCAGATGGAACGCCATCAAGATGAGAGGAAATCTTAGCCCTGAGATAGGTTTTAATGGTAGGCAATTCTTAAAATTTGGTTTTTATGGCGTATGGGTGTATAGGATTAAGGGGGTGTTTGGTTTAATTTATTTAGTTGACTTATCACCATATTTAGCATATGGAAACCTTGAGCGATTTAGCTTAGCAGATTGTTTCCGCTCATGTTGGAAAGAAAGCATATGCAGAAGCAATATGTTGTCATATGTTCCCCAAAATAGAGTTTTATTTCTTAACAACATCAAAATGGATCTATAAGAGTGTAACTAGACATTCTTGTGGTACATGTATATTGGGGAATTATTGGATTTTTGAGAATGAGCCTGTAATATTGTTTATCGTTAAGTTCTTAGGAATCTGTTGTTTGATTGCTTGCTGTTATGTGATGTTTTCTCAGGACTCCCGACAAGTTATAAAACAATGTTGGAACAGTGGATTTGCATAAGCAAATCATCCTAAGTTGAGTGAGGCTTTACAAAAATACAATACTAAAGGTGTGCTTAGTTTTGGGTTATTATACAGTGTCAGTTACTAATTTTTATGCAAATTGTAGTGTTATAAGAGAAGTAACAGGCTCTCAATTAAGCCCCTATTTAGCTCTCTTTGTTTAAAAACTGTGACGAGGCATTAAGGTCCCAAAATAAGCTAATTCAAACACTCCCAGTTAAGTTAGTTTAGTTGGTGTGTTAAGTGGGTATTTTCAAGGGTTGGGTTCATTGCGTGGAACCCACAATCATTTTCTAACTTCACTCGTTTTATTTTGCAGGTTCTGCTCGACCTTCTTTTGAACTTCATGGGTCATCCAATCTTGGAGGAGATGATACCACGATCACCATTGAAACAGAACCAAGCAATAACTGACTTGACACCCAATATACACATAAAGTTGGCGATTGCGATTATAATGTAATAATTGTTGTTCATGATACAGAACCGCCACCTGTTATTAATGCACAACCTACCGGAAGACCATGGCTCACTCGGTACGGTTTACTGCTAAAATTAGTGAAAATTATTTTTTATGGAGGTTTAATGGACGTGATCACAAGCTAAAGCGTTGTAGCATTTGATGCTCAGGTTCCCATTTCAATTTATTTTTGATCCCATTCATTGATACACACATACTTATTTCTTTTATTTATTTATTTTGAATACATATGGAGATGGTCGAAACTGAAAATGGGACAATAAACAAATTGCGGGTGACTTTTGACATGTTTGTTCTTTTTTAGCTAATTTGGGAGGTAATTTCTTCTTACAGTCTTATTTAGATCAAACATATCAAGAATATGTGGAAAAAAGGGCGGGTACCAAAAAGGAGGTTGCCGATGATTTAGATTTGCAAATGAGGCGAGTTGCTTAAGCTTTATATATTAATTGTAGCAGTTGTACCTAGATTCTAATGTTGGATGAATTTTGATGCTATTAGATAGACTAATATTCATACCCTTGATGTAACTCCAGTGATAAAGCCTATAGGTGAGCCACGTCTGGTTGTCCAAACTATCAGTGAGGTTGAAATAATGGATGATGGATACCATTGGCGTAAATATTGATAAAAAGTTGTGCAATGCAACCCTAATCGTAGGTATATTCTTTCAATTCTTTGAATCTTGACTTGGCGAGATAAGATTTAGGGTAGTTATCATACATCCTGTAGTGTATAGCTTTAGTAGAGATAACAAAGCCTTGCATTGAAGAGGACTTAAATTGTCGTCTTAATGCCTATAATAATGTTAGAGCAAGTATTTTCCTCTGTTTCTACCTAAATTTTTTCTTAAATATTTACGGCAGTTAGTACAAGTGCATAAGTACTAAATGTCAAGTAAGAAAACATGTGGAGAGGGCATCTCATGACCCTAAAGCTGTCATTACAACATACGAGGGGAAACACAATCACGATTAACCTACTGCCAGAAGTAGCAGCAGTCGTGATATCAGTGAAAGTAAAAGGAAATACAACGATGAAGAAAGAAGAAAATTATGCTATTTGCCTTGATCTTTCAGTTGGAAATAGATTTTTGGAGCAGCAACTAGAACCACCAAATACTGAGACTATCCATAGTGAAGTAAATGAAAATCGTCCTAGGTGCATTTAAATGCTTACAACATGGGCAAAAAATTGGTACACTAAGTGACCAATTCATACAAGGACTGATAACATTCAAGACCCCATTTCCAGGAGGTTATTCACTCAGTATTCTGAATATTATGTTGCAACTACAACCACAATGAAATAACCAATTATGATACCAATTATGGATGACAAGGTAATGTTTCTATTAATTTTCAGACTCAAGGCATATGATTTTATTAATTTGCTTTATTAATGCTTTGGTTTAATCTAATCTTTTATATCATTCATCATGTTACAAAGGTAGTCTTTTCTTGGCTTTGGATGTGGTATGTACAATGCTTTTACTTAATTTATTTATTACGGAGACAGAAGTTAAGAGCAATGTAATACAAATACAAAACTTTCCTGCAACTGCCTTAAGATACCTGTCACTTGAGCCTTCTCTAGCAATTGACTCACTTGAGATAGATTGGGCTGATTTGCTTATCAAGGAGCATATAGGTGCTGACATATTTCTGATCCATAACTTTTAGTCATCTTTATAAAATACACAATTAAAAATTTCTTATTTTTCTGTGAGTCAAGATATCCACAAAAGGTTAGAACCCTTAAATTTGGACATTTTATTATGTGTGACTTTGTTTTACATTGCACTTCATGTAACATGTTCATGTGGAAAGCCATTTACTCCTATTGAGTTTCAGTTTTCTATCAGTTATGCTATGGTTGCTTTCTTACTCCAATTGAGTTTCATATTTTCTTTCAGTTATCTTATGCTTTATAATTGATCATGCCACTAACGAAACTCTTGCATAGTGGCAAAATAATTTTTTTTATTGTTAGAAATTATGATAATGCATTAATCCAAGCCAAGAAGGCGTTGGTTCAACAAGCAATATTCAGCTTTAAGGTGAGCATCATTTTCTCCACATTACAGTGTAATGACTTTAGATTAACTTTTTGGAGATTACTGTTATACTTGCATGTTGTTTTTTTAAGCCATAGCCACCATATAATAGTTTGTTTATGCCGACATACAAATTCCAAGTTGTTTGGGTATGGTTTTTAGCGGGTTTAACGTTCATAAGTTATATATATTAGAGATATTTTGGGGTTGCAACAAAACGACAATTCCAGAGGTGATTTGGGGCTGCTACCTCTCTTAGTGTTAGAAACCATTTGCGCATTATTATTATGTTTTTAATGCATTGATGCGTAGGGATTGCACCAGGCTTTACCTCTCAAAGGATCTTGGGAAGCTTACAACCCCCACCAGGCAGTATACCTGATCGATGTAGTATAGTATAATGACAAGTACCGGGGGATTGATCGTTCAGCTAAGAATAGTGTCGCTAGGATTAGAAAACCTAAAGATTAAGTCTAGAGATGAGGGATGATTCTTTTTGTATTTTTATATTTTTTAGAAAGCAAATTAAAATCTCGGGTTTGAAGGATTTGGGCGGAATTAGTTGCTAGTCAACTAACCCAATACTAAGATGCAATCAAAATAAAATACTAAAAATGAAAATAAACTAATTATACTAAAGTTGTGAGCAATAAGTGAGAGAAATGTGTTTACTTAGATTTCACTACTCCCTAGATATCTTTTACACGTTAATTACTTGTTATAGTTGCGTGGATGACGGATTGTATTCCTTAATACCATTCATGGGGTGGCGTACTTACTTCCCCAATCCTATGAGTGCCTACTTCACTCCTATGTTGAGCCGACTAAGAAGCTCCTAACATGGGATCATTAGAATTTACTCATGCATTAAATACAACCAATAAAA
This sequence comes from Artemisia argyi, assembly GCA_030686995.1. Lineage (NCBI taxonomy): Eukaryota > Viridiplantae > Streptophyta > Magnoliopsida > Asterales > Asteraceae > Artemisia > Artemisia argyi. Next base: position 129,285,210 of record CM060695.1, on the reverse strand, counting down.
CCTAGTACACATCGGTTCATGTTTCCTAAGACGTTCAAGCATGTTACCAAATGGAGATCTGCCAGTTTTCTTAAGCCTAACATTGAAATCATTCATCCAATACAACCATAAACAAGTAATCAACACATAATTAACATCTAGGTTTCATTAGATCTAAGCAAACACAAGATAGATCTAGCCTAGCATGTTGAAATCAAGACAAGCACAAGATATAGACAACCAACACATAGACATATTGATTGAATTAAGAGAAGACTTATCTCAATAGCACATGTAAGGATTCAAGGGCTGAAAACCCTTGAAAAAGCTGTAAAATACGTACAAGGTTCGGCCTTTGGGTTTCTCCACACAAGTTCCTCCTTAATGAATGAAAAATAGAAAACTAAATATAGATTATAGAAGGTGACGGCGTCAAGAACAAATGTCTGACGTCGTCATCTCGCCGCCAAATAGTTCCTCGGACTGCCTAGATCTGGATCTGACGCCGTCATGTGTACACCTTATGCTGGCCGTCATGATTTTAACTCTTGACGCTCTTGTTGTGACACCTTCAGGTTTCTTCTGGGTCGTCATGGATTTTACTCTTGACGCCGTCAGGATTTCCTTCTTGACGCCGTCATGCACTGTTTCCAGCATGGAAAATTAAGTCTTTGGCGTTTTCTACACTTTCATGCTCCAAAAACGTCCGAATTGCTTCCTTTTCCAGATTTCTCTCCCAAAATACCTAAAATCACAAAAGGAACGATTTAGGGCAATATTTGATCAAATAAATTCAATTCCGGGCTTAAATGACCCCCTAAAAGTGGTTCATTTTTCGCCTCATCATATACCCTTACACTTGAGATTTGCTTGTCCTCAAGCAAATGCGCTTTTATTCTAATTAAAATACAAGTTAGGGGTCATTTAACACTAATATAAAAGTAATTACAACAAATAATCGTTCCACTAAAGATCAAAGACAAGTACGGAGGTCATACACTAGCACCTCACAAATAGTGTTTAGATACTCACATCTCTCGGGTGTAATAAAGTATAAATTACAATATGGAAACGGAAGATATCTCTTACTACCTATCATAGCAAAATAGATTACCATAGGCTTGGGAAAGGATCAAACCTCCACCACATGGCGTAAGCACCTAGGATAAACTATCAAAGAGGTCTTTTAAAAGGTTGTAATGTTAGGTGTGGGGATATGAAATACACGGTTTTGTTGGATATAGGCTGTCTTTACTGGTGGCGAGTTAACAATCTTGGTTAATTATAAGTACAATATGGCGTTGCTAAGCCAAGACTAGACTCGACTTAAGCTAATAAATGAATAAAAAAACAAATACATAAAATGAACATAGAATGAAACAAGATGGTAGTCCGTATGTTTTTCTCTTTTTCTTTTTTCTATTTTTTTTTTCTTTTCTTTTTCTTGATTTTTTCGATTTTTTTTTTTTTGACATGCACTCTTACCGTACCATCCAAAATAATACATCATAAGGAATGAACATTCCCTTTACACTTGAATTTTTACATACTTTACAATAAACTAATCTAATGACTCGAATTTAAGAAAATCAAAACACTTGGAGTACTTTTAAGATTAACGTACATATGGGGGTAATATATGATGTTCTTCCCCATTACTCCATAAAATAAGTACTTTACCCATGAGTCCCAATCGTCCCAAAACAATATGTACAAGGATATGACTCGACTTATCAACCATGTAATCAATTAGATAATTAACTTAGGGTTTAACAAATAACAATAATGCACTAAAGATGAGTGCATACATGGAAGGCTAAGGCGATTTGGTTGTACATTTAAGTAGGGTGTAACAAATTCTTCCTTTAAGTAAGATGCTTAAAGTTAGAAACGAAAAGATAGGCTCGGAGGGGTGTACTAGGGGTTTCGTGTACTAAAAATGAGTACAACGCTAAGGTGTGGGAAAAATTAGTTGACTTAACTAGCCAATTAATATGACTTAAGTGGTCAAGTAATTATAATACGGGTTTAACACAAGGGTGATCCTAATGCCTCTTATCATGTAGTAAATCCTACTACACGAATGTAGTCTCACTAGCGGTCTCGGGATGCATCACTAACGCAAGTTCTAGAATCTAAATGCTACATGTACACTCATAAGCACTAATAGTAACTGCTTTTCCTATCAAATCTAAAGGCGAACCTCACATATTTGGGTGGAAAATTTTTCTGAATGGTATGGTTATGTGCTAGTCATACAATCTCCTATCCACGAGACGCTTGCTATGGCTAAAGTTTCACTCCTAAATGTTGTAAAAAAATTTAAATTTGGCGCTAAAATTGCGCTAACAAGTATTTCTCATAGTTTTACTACATATCTACTATCAAACAAACAAACTCAAGCAAAAGTGTATCTGTAAGGTATCATCATTTTACCCTCCCCTTACACTTAAGATGAACATTGTCCCCAATGTTCAAGTAAAGAATGTAAAAGTGAATTAAGTAAAACAAATGAAATCAAATACTCCCCTGATTCGCTCGGTATGGATAATAAGGTGGCCAGGTTAAATCTTCCTCCAAGAAAATGAACAATCAAAGCTTCCCTTCCAGAATAATAATCATCTTCTTGTCATACATAACCTGTAAATCCTGAGAAAACAGACAAGGCAACCTCACATAAAATTGGCGGCAATCTACATATGTTACTAAATCCTAGAAAACAAAATAAGATATAATGCTTGTGGAATGAAGTTTGCAGATTTCCTGGAGATTATAAAACTTAATAATTCAACAAAAACTTTAAGACTCCGTTAGAAAAACAAAACCGATAAAATTTTCAGATTTTTACACGTGACGCCGTCAAGAGTAAACTCGTGACGCCGTCTGAAGTGACCTGCAGAAATTCTTATGTTAAGTTTCCGGAAAATTTCTGGAAAAAACTTGGTTCTACTTCCTGGAAAATCCTGCAAAACTTCATTATGACTCGATACAAGCATTTGACTCTAACAAGTACGAATATACATGTTCATTTAGTATTGTGGAGAATCATGATCGGTTTGTTTCTTAAAAACATATTTGGGGTTTCCCCTTACACTTATCTTTTGCAAAAATACCTTTAGGTGAAGTTAAGACTAGGCCAAAACAACAAAATGAAGTATTTTCACTATTTAGTTTAGAAACATGATCTACCAACAATAAAAATAAAGCATGCATACGGAAGCAAAAAACAATCAAACAAAATAAAAATCACACAAAATCATGGGTTGCCTCCCAAGAAGCGCTTTTCTTTATTTACGAGTCTTGTAGCTAGACTCAAGGTCATGGGTTACCTTGTGTCACTTATGCTCACATAACCAAGCGTGAGCCATCTAATGGTCGCCTCATCTTTCTTATAATCATCTCCTAACTCTAAACATCCGCGATAGTATCTTTTATTCTTTTCATGAGTATATTTAAGCCCTTTTCTCTTATCATTCTCACTTAGCATTTCTATGGGCGGATACCTACTACACTTCTCCATGGAAAAATCCTTGTACCTAGGATGTGTACGGGGCATTTGGTAGACAAAATCTTCATCCCCATCCAAGAATGTAATTAACCCTTCCATAAGTTTTTCATCGAGGTTGGTCAACCTTTTGAGAGGTCTTCCAAACACAACTTGGGTCAACTTACTGTCAATAAATTCTCCTAGATTCTCCATAACCATAACCTCAACAAGATAAACCGAGCTTCCTACAAACACATGCAATGGTATTGCCCTAGCAATAATATTTTCTCCTTTGTATTCTAACTCATCTACCATGATTTTATTATATTCATTACGCGAGATTATGTTTATTGGGAGAGATGAGTTAAGATAGGCGTTAAAGCTTCTAAATCCGATCTTACAAGGAAAATGCATGTTGAATGAACTATCACTCTCAATCCTTGTTCTAGGGTCGACATACCTAAAAGGGTTCACTTCCTCTTCCATCCTATTCTCATTAATCACATCACCATCATCAAGATCCTCATCGGAGTCTGAATAGAAAAAAGGACTGGCCCTACGGTCATCATCATGGTCAGACTCCTCTAACTCAAAATTATTGTCAAAGTGGTGGTTAGGCGAGAGGTTATGTGGGTTTTCATTTTCCACTAAAGGGATTGGGGCGGGCATTCGGAAAATCCTTCGACGAAAAACACGAATAATAGGAATCAAGCAATCAATGTTATTGTTATCCATCGAGGTAATTTACGACAAAGGAAACAAAGAAGTAAGATAGACTAAAGAGAACTTAAAAATAAAATAAAATCTTACTATAAGCAATTTAATCACTACTGAGCACAAAACTAACCTAGAAACACAGAGACTTATACTATTAAGCAATGTTATAATGGAATGCTTAAAATGAAAAATGTGTCTTACAAGGTGCATTCCAAGCCAATACCAAGAACCAAGGACACAAGAACCAAACCTACAGGCTTCCACAAGCCACTAAACCCATGGCCATCCAGGATTAACCATGCTCCAGCAATCTTCCATCTTTAACCTGCAATTTTTTATTTTTTCTTTGTTTTTCTGATTTTTTTTTTATTTTTCTTGTTTTATGATTCTATTGCCTTTTAAGAGTTTCTAAAAGCTTTAGTGAGCTTAAGTGATCCTAAAAGTCCATAACATAAACATAAACAACAACAGAGCTTAATTTGAAATTTTATAATAAAAATAAAAATTGCATACACTAAAAGAGATACTGAAACTTGATTCTATTACTTGAAATGGTTTAAAGTACAACTGAATTGACTAACAAAAGGATTAAAAGCTTTTAACTTAACTAAAATAACATACTACCACTTATACGATTACAATTTAACTAAAAATATGGACTAACTCTTTTCTTCTTGCTTCTCCTATATTTATAGCTGTGGATTAGGGTTTCTCAAAGCCTTCTGAGCAAATCCCACTTGTATCTGAGCCATTGGATCAATGAAAGGCCCTCAATTGCCTGCCACGTATTTTGGCGCCAAAATTGGTTTGATACCAATTTGGCATTTTGCTGCAATAGGGGGTGGTAGTAGACCTAATAAAAAGAGATTCTAACCTAGACAATAACTACTCCCCGGGCTGCGGCGCCAAAAACTTGATGCGTAAGGATTGCACCAGGCTTTACCTCTCAAGGGATCTTGAGAAGCTTATAACCCCCACCAGGCAGTGTACCTGATCGATGTAGTATAGTATAATGACAAGTACCGGGGGATTGATCGTTCAGCTAGGAATAGTGTTGCTAGGATTAGAAAACCTAAAGATTAAGTCTAGAGATGAGGGATGATTCTTTTTGTATTTTTATATTTTTTAGAAAGCAAATTAAAATCTCGGGTTTGAAGGATTTGGGCGGAATTAGTTGCTAGTCAACTAACCCAATACTAAGATGCAATCAAAATAAAATACTAAAAATGAAAATAAACTAATTATACTAAAGTTGTGAGCAATAAGTGAGAGAAATGTGTTTACTTAGATTTCAATACTCCCTATATATCTTTTACACGTTAATTACTTGTTATAGTTGCGTGGATGACGGATTGTATTCCTTAATACCATTCATGGGGTGGCGTACTTACTTCCCCAATCCTATGAGTGCCTACTTCACTCCTATGTCGAGCCGGCTAAGAAGCTCCTAACATGGGATCATTAGAATTTACTCATGCATTAAATACAACCAATAAAACCTAGTACACATCGGTTCATGTTTCCTAAGACGTTCAAGCATGTTACCAAATGGAGATCTGCCAGTTTTCTTAAGCCTAACATTGAAATCATTCATCCAATACAACCATAAACAAGTAATCAACACATAATTAACATCTAGGTTTCATTAGATCTAAGCAAACACAAGATAGATCTAGCCTAGCATGTTGAAATCAAGACAAGCACAAGATATAGACAACCAACACATAGACATATTGATTGAATTAAGAGAAGACTTATCTCAATAGCACATGTAAGGATTCAAGGGCTGAAAACCCTTGAAAAAGCTGTAAAATACGTACAAGGTTCGGCCTTAGGGTTTCTCCACACAAGTTCCTCCTTAATGAATGAAAAATAGAAAACTATATATAGATTTTAGAAGGTGACGGTGTCAAGAACAAATGTCTGACGCCGTCATCTGGCCGCCAAATAGTTCCTCGGACTGCCTAGATCTGGATCTGACGCCGTCATGTGTACACCTTATGCAGGCCGTCATGATTTTAACTCTTGACGCTCTTGTTGTGACGCCTTCAGGTTTCTTCTGGGTCGTCATGGATTTTACTCTTGACGCCGTCAGGATTTCCTTCTTGACGCCGTCATGCACTGTTTCCAGCATGGAAAATTAAGTCTTTGGCGTTTTCTTCACTTTTATGCTCCAAAAACGTCCGAATTGCTTCCTTTTCCAGATTTCTCTCCCAAAGTACCTAAATCACAAAAGGAACGATTTAGGGCAATATTTGATCAAATAAATTCAATTCCGGACTTAAATGACCCCCTAAAAGTGGTTCATTTTTTGCCTCATCATGCATGCTTTATATTTATCTATAAGTCTTCGCAAGAAGGAATATGATGGCAGAATGTTGGAATCAATATGCCACCCTAGATACTTACTAGATATATGAACATAAGAGGAATTGAGTGCTAATTAAACACCGAGAAGTCCTGCGTATGATGACAACAACAACATTATAGTTGATTCATTACATGTAAAGGTTTTAACCTTTTTTGTTTTTCCACTGAAGCTCCCGACAGAAGACCATAATCAATGCAATGACAATAAATCAAGAACGCGCCTTGGCTACCAGAGCTGACAATTTGTGGTAAATCTTGGTGATATGCTGGAACGATGGAGTAACCGGATCTTCAGGTACAAGTATTCTGGTTTAAGTCATTGTTTTGCAGCGGTATTAAAAAAACTCATTGTTTTGCATATTTTGACTCTTGACTGGAAATGACTAATTATTAGTAATTGATTGTTCACGTGAGTTCTTTAAACCCCAAAATTACCTTAATATTTCATTAATTAATAATTTGGATTTGCATAGAGGTAGAAGGTAAACGAGCAACAGGCTACGCCACTAGCCCTTAAAATGGACTTTAAATTATACTATTGGATACTAAAGCAAGTAATTCATCCTGTATACATGCTGATATGTTTTTTTGGTGTTATCAATTTACCATCACATTTCCATGCTTGCAAAGCGTCATAGGTGAACTTCAACCGGTTATAAAGTTATGATCATTATGAAAGAGTATTTGATAGAAATGTACGAATACTTCAGTAAAATGATTTTTAAGGATTTATGCTTATGTAACTTTTTACCCGTCTGTTAATGAGCTAAAACTTTCTACCCATTTCTTAAAACATTACTTGGTCGATTTACCTAAACATAAATGGGTCACTATTAGATAAACCTCACTTTTAACAAATAGGGTGTGTTTGGAATTGCTTATTAAGGGCCCTAAGGGGTTTTTGGGTAAGCTAATTTATTGAACAAAATTCTTTCTGGTTCTAGACAGGAAAAAGCCCATTTACAGCAATAAACATGGTTCAAATCATTTCTTAAAAAAGAACTAAATAAACTTGTTTACATAACAAAGGTTCTTTGTTTCTGACTTAGTTGAGGTATCAATGAGGTTGTTGCTTGCATTCTCTTTTTTGTTCCTTTTCTTGGTTGTCATAGATGAACATTTTACATGTATATTGAGTGTCATAATGCTAAGGGGGTGTTTGGGAAAAGCTTATTTGAGGAGCTTAATACCCGATGTTAAGCTCTTTCAAGGTGTTACGGAAAGCTTATTTGAAAGCTTCTTCTTAGTATTTTGAAGGTAAAATATCATACATACACCTCTTCACCACTTAACATAATCAATAGCAGTTCTTAAAAAATATCTTAACATAATCAATAGGAGGTAGCACAAGAAATCATGGTCATTCATATTGCCAGTTACACATAATATGCTTAAACTACCTCAAAATAGTCCCACTATGTATGGGAAATCTGATTATTCAGTTGGTAAAGCGGGCCGAAAAGGTTGGTTACAACGCTATTGTCATTACTCTTGATACCCCGAGCCTCGATTGAACGGAATCTTAACACCAAATATTAATTAGAAGAAATTTGCGGAATTAGATCTCGGAAAGGAATCAACTTTAGTAAAATTTATTGAAATTAAATTGTGTACAAAGGGTTAAAGGGAAAAGCAGTTTTCCGCAATTTAGTGGAGCTTTTGGTATCGCAGCAAAGGGTTTGACGACTTATCTAAACAACATGTTCATCATAAAGATGGGGATCATTATTTCCCTTTCTTTAAGAATTCACTTCATACTATTTTTTATATTTGTCGTCAAGGTGATTTTTCTTTGTTTTGAATAAAGGCACGGGTCAGACGGATCCCAATCAAATTGGTCAAGTTAAAGGCACGGGTCAAACGGGTCATCCCACTCAAAAAACACGGGTTAGACGGGTCACTATAGTTAAACGGCACGGGTCATAAACATTTTCTTTCTAGGCATGTATTTGAACTAAAAGCATATACTTTGTAAAGGTGGATAATTTATTAAGTTTTATTTACTCTTATCGGATTACCATTCATTTCTTTTTGTTTATTATTCACTGTATAAATATTTTACGATGATCGTAATTCATTAATCGTTATTTAATTTATTCCTTGGATGTGAATTTATTACTGTCACACCCCCAAAATCAGGTCCAGCGGAAGCTTACATGTAGCTGGGGTGTAACTCAATTGGCATCACACACAAGTACAAAACTGGTTTTTACTTCAATCATTTAGAATAAAATTGTTTAACCAAAAGTATTAGATTTACATCGTTAAAAGTAGTGCAGAAGTAGGCCCTTAAAAAATAGTTTAAAACGGTCCCCAAATGAATATCAGAGTCTTCTATGACCATGCCATGCCCTACCAAAACCTCCAGTAGCGTGCCATTGCTTAATACCTGAAAATACATACTAAAGTGTCAACACGAGGTTGGTGAGTTCATAGAGTTTAGTGTAAAATGAAATACATTGCATTTGAATGAAGATTTCCCAGCAAAGGCATCGTAAATCCACTCAGTTCCAAGTCCCGCCATAAGAGACTTGTAACCTGTGTGTTTACGACCCATTGCCAAATATGATTTGGTTTATGTAAACAAAAGTAATATGTGGACCAAGATTCAAAGATAAGTGGAATTCGATCAATACATTTGGCTACGTGACCAATTCATTCGGTTATGTTACTCGTACATTTGGTGATGTGACCCGTACTAATGGTGATGTGACCCGTTCATTCGGTTATGTGACCCGTACATTCGGTGATGTGACCCGTTCATTCTGTCATGTATGTACATAGTGGTGGAGCCAGTTCATTCGGTTAAGTGTGCATAATAATGGAAAAGGCTTGGGTCCAAAGGTAAAAAGGATTAAGTGTGATGCAAATGAATATACACTACATTCGATTGAGTAACAAATTCATAACTGGAGCAAATAAATGTTTGACTAAACATGTAGCATAATCAATTAAATCAAGTATACATTTAGATGAAAACGAGCATGTATTCTCCCCCAAAGAGTTTACCAAAACAATTGAAAGAGTAGGGGCTATGACTCACCTGGTGCGATAGCTACGATGACAATAGTGGATACACTGAAATGAGGCACGATCTCTAACCGCAATCTAATATGAATGATATGATCAATTGTAAGAAATGAAATGATGCTACACATGCAAATACGTATGTTATCGATACCACTCGTGAAACTTGAAAATAATGTTTATCGTCGAAAAATACATTTTTGATGTCTCGTTAAGTTAATAAACACTTCTCATGTAAATATATTGAAACGGTACTCCACGATCCTTATTTGGTGTTCTATCGGCAAATATCGTGTTTTCGTCGTAAAGTGACACTTTTAATAACTTGAAAATATGCCTAAATGGCTTCGCAAAACTAGTCAAAAAAATATCGTACGTTAAGTGTTAGTGATGAAACTCGGCGTTTTTGAAAACCTTGCAACAATGTCTAGAAGTCATGTCATTTAACTTTTGACCATACGGGTCTCGGCGGTTAAGAAATATGGCTTTCAATGTCGTTACTTGAAAAATATAGTTTTCAACACTTAGCAACTTTTATTACCAAAAGCTGTCCATTTATTATAAGTTTTGTCGGGTTTCAAACATGTATATCTTGGTTGTTATAAAATCGTTTTCTACGTTCTTTATATCCCCGGAATTGTGGGGCAACATACTAACATATTTTTAGTAGTTCGGCTTATCTAGGTTACGTTAAATGTCTCATTTTGCCCAACAAAAGTTACCCAACAGCACACTATATTTCTGAAAATAACTTTTAGTCGTTAAAATTCGGAAAATCATATCTCCTTCGTTATAAACTCGTTTTTATCCAAACTTTCGGCCATAGTTTCGTCTTGGAATGTATTTTCTAAATCTTTGGCCCAAAAGTAACCCCAAGCTACTGAGTTTACCACGTTTTCAAAATAAGGACAGTAGGTATTTATAATGTTCAAAACTTGGTTTCCTAGTTACTAACTTGTACAAAAACCTTCCAATCAACTTCAATATGTTAAAAGTTACGTATAAATATTAATAAGTAAATGACTAGTATCGAACCCGAGACCTCGGAATTGCACACATTACAAACGAGAATAAAGTATGATAAATATATATATGTTATATGTATCGTATATATATATTTATATAAACACTTGAAGGGCTTAATGATAGTTAAATATTAAATGTAAGTACTAACTATCATTAGTAACGAAAGAAAAGGACTAGAATGTAATTTGGAGGACAAGAAGGATCCGGAACACCCTTGGAGGGTGCATGGCCAGTCAATCCTATGCCCAAGGGGTCGACCCATGCTTGCTTGGTCTCCAAGAAACCCTCTAGTATAAATACAAGGCCAAGGGTTAGACTTTCATATCTTTTGTGCACACACACAAAACCCTAAAGCTTTTCTTTTCTTTCTTTTCTTCTTGGCCGATCGGCACACATCCCTAACAAGGGTTTGGGTCGATTTTTTACAAAGCAAAACAAGTGTTTTTCGTTTACTTGCATAAACCTTTATTCGTTGGTAGTTTGTGTGTACAAGAACGAGGTAATTACTCACTATAGTAATTATCAAGAGATCGATAAACAAAACGGTAAGGGGTTTATCATTGATCTAATTGACACAAGTTCAAGGTTTATTGAAGTGCATCGGGTACGTTACTATTTATGTTTTAGTTAATCTTTATATGTGTTATACTTGATCCTAGCTTTCGCATAATGTGTTTATTGATTGTCAAACTCTAACAGTGGCATCACGAGCCATGTATAACATGTAATTGATTACTAAAACGTAATAAAAATCGAATCTTTAATTGTTTTAGATACATGTTTTTGATCTAGGGTTTTTCTTTAAATTTTTTTTAATAAAATTTAAACCCTAACCCTAATTTTTTTTTGGGGGGGGGGGGGTCGATTTCCACATAAAAACCCTAATTAGGGTTTGTGGTTTAACTTGATTAATTTGTAATCACTAGAAACCCTAGGTCTTTAACCGGTTATTTGAACGTGCTTGTGACCTATGTGCTAATTGTTAGGTTTATTTCATGACAAAACATGCATGTTAGTCATGGATCTTGTTGTATTGATTTATTTGTCACATGTTTTAGATAGATCTAAAATTGGGGAAGACTCCAATACATATATATTCAAATCAATTTATATGCTATGTGGTGTGTATATTATCTTTGGCCTACGCAATTGATTCGTCAATGTATGTGACTCTCCTCCATCAAGAGGAGAAGGCCTTAGTTATTACATGCATGGTTATACCTAGACTTGATTTTATTAGGATCTTTTTCTAATAAGGAATGCATGTGGCTATTTGTTTCACTTTATTATTATTAGTTGATGTGTTTTTCTTTAAATTACTTGTCTTTTTATTGTTACTTGATTGTTGGACTAGTTGTAAGCAATAAAAAGGGTGATTTTCATAAAGAAAATAATACGGACTAATAATGGTGAAACCCTAAAGTGATAAAGATTGAATCTTGCGGAGTCTTAGATGCCAACAACGGTTCGCTTCGCACGGTAATTCGCTCCAAGGCGAGACTAGAAAGATTCATACTTTATTGCATGATTTTGAGATTGAATCCATAAACTTTTGCTTGATTGATGTTTTGTACAAATATGCTTTTAAAATTAAATCTTTTAAGACGATATTCATAACCGTGATTTGAAGGCTTAGAAAAGAGCCTTAGAGTCTGCCTTGGTTACCACAATCTTGAATATGTCTTAAACGAATTACTTTTAAAATCATAATTGTAGAAAGTCATCTTAGGGTTTATTAAACCTCAAGTAAAACTTTGTGTATTAAATTTCACAAACAGGTAATAAAAAGGTTTTGAAAACTTATGCTATAAAGATGAGTGCATTCATCTTTGTACATATTTTGATTTACATATCAAAATTGAATACCCTTATAATTTAAGTTACATGCCATCTATCTATAAGGAACACTTGGAATTTTAATTTAGTAAACGTGAGACCTAGGCTAAATTACTATAACAAGGTAAAATTCTTTTAACGCGTGAGACCATAATTGTAATTTTACAGTTTCTAAGGTAGATGACTTAATTAAGTTGTGCGTGAGACCTAGAACTTAAGGCATGAGATGGGATGAAACATGCTTACAAGGCAAATTGATGAATCAATTTGATGTAATTCCCATAATGATCTAGGAATTGGAAATCTTGTTTGCCAATTATTGTTCGACAGATTACTATCTTTTGTACTTTCACCACTAGCAGATCAACTGATGTGGTGAAACTATGTAAAGTTAGGTCCTAGATTTTCAAGAAAATTTTGGTGGTTATATGAATATAGCTATGGGTATTTTATTTTCTTGAAGATATTTATTATCGAAAATACTAATGTTTGAACTTTTATCTGTAGATATGGCTCAACCCGATAACCCAACTGTGATTTCTGCTTTCAAGAGTCATCTTGAGAGAGAAAAACTGACTGGAAAGAATTTCAATGATTGGCACCGTTCGCTCAGAATTGTCTTGAGGGCGTCCGGAAAGCTAGATTATATGACCGATGAATGCCCAGCTGAGCCTGCTGAAACTGAACCAGAAGCAGTTAAGGCGGCATGGAGGGTGGAACATGCTAAGTTTAATGAGGTTGCTTGTTTAATGCTCACTAGCATGAGTGCTCAGTTACAAAAGAAGTTTGAGTAGTTTTTCCTTAAAGATATGCTTGAGGTACTTAAGTAGTCTTATGAGAAACCACCTGCAGTTGAATTGTATGATGAACTTGACAAGCTACATAACTGCAAGCATGGTGATGGTAAACCAGTTGAAGATTATGTGACTGGGATGAAGGAATCTTTTGATCAGCTTCACAGAATTGGATTTGGTTACCCGAACAATGTGCAAGTGCACTTGATCAACAGGTCCCTTAACAAGGACTTTGCTGGTTTTGTGCAGAATTTCAACATGCACTGCTCGGGGAAGACAGTCTCAGAATTACTCGCATTGCTTGTTGATTATGAGAAAAGTCTACCAGCCAAGGTCAAAGCCCCTACCCCGCAAGTGTTGGCAATTCATGGGGGGAGAATCCAGAAGAAATCGCATGTGAACAAAGGCAAAGGGAAAGGTAATAAAAGCAAGCATGTCATGGCTTATCAACCTCAACCCAAGATGAAGCAAAATCAGCCTAAGCAGAACAAGGTGAATCCGCCATACAAGAAGGATCATGCTTGTCACCAATGTCATGAAAAGGGCCATTGGAAGCGCAATTGCCCTCTCTACATTCATGACTTGCGACTCAAGAAGCAGGGGAATGATGCTGGTAACCCCAACACATTAGGTGCATTCTTTATGATTGAATTATTCACTCTTACTCCTAAATTGAATTCATGGGTATATGATACGGGATGTGGCATTCATATTTGCAATACCTTGCAGGGGTTTAGAGTTGAGAGAAAGCTGGCCTATGGACAACAATTCTTGCACGTTGGTAACGGAGCGCATGCAGGAGTTGAAGCTATAGGAGTCTTTGATTTAATGTTGCCTTCTGGCTTAGTACTATCTTTAAATAATTGTCATTATGCACCATCAATTGTTAGAGGTGTAATTTCATTTTCATATTTGTTGAACCTTGGTTTTAAGCATACTATTTCTAGCAATGGAATTTCAGTTTCTTTAAATGATGTTTTTTATTTTAATGTTGTTGTTGTGAATGGTGTCTTTGAAATTGATATGAATGATAATGATAATGCTTTTGTTAAAAATAATTCAATGTATAGCATCAACAATAAGAGAATCAAGAAAGGTCTGGATTCGTCTTATCTTTGGCATTGTCGACTTGCTCACATTGGCAAGGATCGCATGAAAAAGCTGCAACATGATGGGCTTTTAGAAAAGATCAATGATGAATCATTTGATAAGTGCGAATCTTGCATTGCTGGGAAGATGACAAAGAAACCCTTTAAAAATAGGATTGAAAGGGCTAATGATCTACTTGGTCTAATTCACACAGATGTATGTGGACCACTTAGACATGTGTCAAGGAGAGGTGCTAGCTACTTCTTAACATTTACGGATGATTACAGCCGTTATGGTTATGTTTATTTACTTAAACATAAACATGAGGTGTTTGAAACATTCAAAGTGTTTAAAGCAGAAGTAGAGTTGCAACTTGGAAAGAAGATTAAAGCTCTTCGATCCGATAGAGGTGGTGAATACCTGAGTCAAGAGTTTATAGATTACTTAGCAAAGGAGGGAATTGTCCAGCACCTTACTTCTCCATATAATCCACAACAAAATGGTGTATCTGAGAGAAGGAATCATACATTGCAAGATATGATACGATCTATGTTTAATCTAACAACTCTTCCTTACTCGTTTTGGGATTATGCCTTGGAATCTGCAGTTCGCATTCTTAATATGGTTCCAACACAGAAGGTTGATAAGACTCCATATGAGTTATGGACTGGAAAAGCTCCTAACTTGTCTTATCTAAAGGTCTGGGGTTGTGAGGCGTATGTTAAACGTGACTCAGCAGACAAACTCCAACAAAGATCTGTGAAGTGCATCTTCGTAGGATACCCTAAGGAAACTATGGGTTACTACTTTTATTACCCAACTGAAAACAAAGTTTTTGTTGCAAGGTATGGAGACTTCTTAGAAAAGGAGCTCATATCTCAAGAATTTAGTGGGAGAGTATATGATCTGGAAGACGATCATGAAGATGTAGCAGCTTCTGAAAACACTAGCCAACTTCCTGTGGAACCTGAAAGTTTAGGTCCTCCACCTGAAGTTGAAGTGGTTCCCGTTCGCAGGTCATCTAGATCTGTAAAGGCTCCTACACGTCTATGTCTCAACATGGAGTGTGATGACAACTTGATAGGGGATCTTGATGAACCTACAAGTTATAAAGCTGCTATGAATAGTCCTGAAAAGGAAAAATGGCAGGGAGCTATGAATAGGGAAATGCAATCCATGAATGACAATGAAGTCTGGGAAGAAGTAGACGTACCTCCGGGTGCCAAGTTAGTTGGGAGTAAATGGCTCTACAAGAAAAAGACTGATATGGACGGCATTGTACACACCTATAAGGCCCATTTGGTAGCTAAAAGCTATACTCAAACATTTGGTGTTGACTATGAGGAGACCTTTTCTCCTGTAGCTGACATAAGGGCGATTAGGATTCTTATAGCCATAGCCGCTTACTATGACTATGAGATTTGGCAAATGGATGTCAAAACCGCCTTCTTAAATGGTCGCCTAGATGAAGACATCTATATGGCGCAGCCTGAGGGGTTTGTGAATCCAAAATTCCCAAATCGTGTATGCAAGCTTAAAAGATCCATTTATGGATTGAAGCAAGCATCACGACAATGGAATAAGAGATTTGATAGTGAAATTAAGAAGTATGGATTCACTCAAAATCTTGGTGAGCCATGTGTATATCACAAAGCTAGTGGGAGTAATGTAATTTTCCTTATATTATATGTCGATGACATATTGATCATGGGAAACGATATTCCAAGTTTGCAAAAGGTTAAGGCACATCTTGGAAGTTGTTTTTCTATGAAAGATTTAGGGGAAGCTGCATTTATTCTGGGAATCAAGATATATAGAGATAGATCTCATCGATTAATTGGATTAAGCCAAAGTGCTTACATCGATAAAATATTGAAGAGATTCAATATGCAAAATTCCAAGAAAGGATATTTGCCGATGCAAGAACAACATGGCTTGAGCGAGAAAGTTTGTGCTTCAACACCTGAAGAGGTGCAACGCATGAAGAGAGTCCCTTATACTTCGGCTGTGGGATCTATTATGTATGCGGTGAAAAGCACAAGGCCCGATGTGGCGTTTGCTCAGAACTTAACCAGTCGATATCAGCAGAATCCAAGTGAGAAACACTGGACTGCTGTTAAGAATATTCTTAAGTATCTTAGGGCTACTAAAGAGATGTTCTTAGTTTATGGGGGTACTCCATCTGCAGAACTGATGTTACAGGTTACTGCGATGCTTCTTGGAAAGGTGATAAAGATGATACGAAGTCTCAGACTGGTTATGTTTTTGTCATTAATGGAGGAGCTGTGGATTGGAGGAGCAGAAAGCAGAGTGTACTAGCGATGTCTGCTACAGAAAGTGAGTATATAGCTGCTTCAGAAGCTGCGATGGAAGCTGTTTGGATTAGGAAGTTTGTTTCAGGGCTTGGGGTTATGCCTTCGATTCAGCGACCTATAAAAATGTATTGTGACAACTCAGCCGCAATTGCATTTGCCAATGAACCTGGAATCATGAAAGGCACCAGACATTTCCCGATTAAGCACCACTATGTTAGAGAATAAGTTGAAATAGGTGAAATCGAAATGCTCAAAGTTCACACAGATGAAAACTTAGCCGATCAATTTACAAAGCCTTTACCTGGCACCAAGTTTACAAGCATGCTGAAGGAATATGACTTAAATTAGCTGAAAGTTTCATGCCCATTTGTGATTAGTATTTGGATAAAGGATGTAATGCACAATTATTATTTTAATGAAATAAAGTATTGTTTATGTTTATTCATTCATTGTCTTAATAATATATCATATATTTGCATGTTTAAGATCCATGAATAAGTTATTATTCTAAATAGTCCGTTGTCGATTAATGATATGGGAATATCGTTAAACTAAGACAATTTTGAGTATTGGTCAAGGATATACATAAAAGTATATTGATGCGTAGTCATACCAATTTCACATGATATTCAATGAATTGAGTATTGGACTTATCCCAACAATATGATTTAAATATTTAATGTGAGAATCGTATTTTAAGTTATCCTCAGACTTGAGATACCAGATAAGAGTCATGGTTGTAGTGCATTTTTGTGAGACAATCTACCGCTTACCGTAATTGGAAGTCATAAGGGTTGTTTTCAGAAGTGTTGCAAAGTTCATGGGTTATTCTTGTAGTCAAGAGAGAATTTGTTCCTTCTGATTTGTTCAGAAGTTTAATACTGCTGGGCCCCTCGTAGGGTTGACAAAATGTTTGCGTGGCCACGCCCAAAGTCTATCTAGAATACGTTCAGATGTTTTGGTAATTTTGTTTAATCATAAAGAGACGAGAAACAGAATTTAATAAAGAACCTCACATCTTTATTAATGTAGTATTAGAAGCAAAAGGATAATTATAATGATGAATCATTAAAGGTTTTCCAGGAAACCTAGCTCGGGTCAAACTGGGGGTATTGGAGTGTTGCAAGACGCCAACCAATGTCATTTTACTATTAATAGATATACGAGTGGGAGCTGTTAAAAGTTACGTATAAATATTAATAAGTAAATGACTAGTATCGAACCCGAGACCTCGGGATTGCACACATTACAAACGAGAATAAAGTATGATAAATGTATATATGTTATATGTATCGTGTATATATATATATATATATATATATATATATATATATATATATATATATATATATATATATATATATATATATATATAAACACTTGAAGGGCTTAATGATAGTTAAATATTAAATGTAAGTACCAACTATCATTAGTAACGAAAGAAAAGGACTACAATGTAATTTTGAGGACAAGAAGGATCCGGAACACCCTTGGAGGGTGCATGGCCGGTTGATCCTAGGCCCAAGGGGTCGACCCATGCTTGCTTGGTCTCCAAGAAATCCTCTAGTATAAATACAAGGCCAAGGGTTAGACTTTCATATCTTTTGTGCACACACACAAAACCCTAAAGCTTTTCTTTTCTTTCTTTTCTTCTTGGCCGATCGGCACACATCCCTAACAAGGGTTTGTGTCGATTTTTTACAAAGCAAAACAAGTGTTTTTCATTTACTTGCATAAACCTTTATTCGTTGGTAGTTTGTGTGTACAAGAACGAGGTAATTACTCACTATAGTAATTATCAAGAGATCGATAAAAAAACGGTAAGGGGTTTATCATTGATCTAATTTACACAAGTTCAAGGTTTATTGAAGTGCATCGGGTACGTTACTATTTATATTTTAGTTAATCTTTATATGTGTTATACTTGATCCTAGCTTCCGCGTAATGTGTTTATTGATTGTCAAACTCTAACATAATACAACCCTTAATCTACCATACATCTTCTTAGAGTGTCATGGGGTCCTAAACATCATCAACCTTGGTGGATCACATGAGATTACTAGTGAAATCTATAGATCTATGTTTATAAAGAAAAGGTGTAACAAGTGGTATGTTTAACATGAATATTTACATAACTAGTTACTAATATAACTTGAAAATATAACAAATGAAAGTATGAAAATATTAAAAGAGATTTCTTGAAACTTACTTGAAGATTTGATGAGTTTTGGAGCTAAAAACTTAATTAATCTATAGGTTTTTATTTCAAAACCTTAACATAGATCACTAATAACACTTGAAAAATACTTTGATCTTAAAAAATATGAATTCTTCTCTTGCTTTTGATGGTTGGTCGTGGGTTTGGAGAGAGAGAAAGATATGAGATTTTTTTCTTAGCAAATGAAATGTTTACTTGATATTTTGAAATATATATTATTGTTTGAAATGAAATGGCACAAAAGGACTAGCCATTAAATGAAGTTAGTGAAAAAAATTCAAAGTGTAAGAGATTGGAGTGGTGAAGGGACGGCAAGGGATGGAGGGGGAAGAAAAATGTTGGATCTTGTAAGACTTTATAAGATATTTGTTGTATATTTAGTGTTTTAGGTGTTATCGGGTACCGAGTTTGCTAGAAATAAAGTTTAACGGTACCAAATAAAATGTGATAATGTTGTAAAAATTATAAATTTACATTCCTGATGAGAATTGGGTGTTAAAATATTTGTCGTGTTGAAATATCGTGATCCGACGAAATTTTAGGCGTTTACCGGAAAATATAGCAAATGGTTTCAAAACATCGGGTAAATTAGTAATATAAATTTTATATTATTATAATGAGTATGAAAATATATTAGGATCGTAGACGGAAGCATCGGGTATATATTAGTAGTAAAACTGAGTGGTAACGTTAATTACAAATTAAACATACGTAAATTGAAATAATGCATATCCGTGTAGGACCTAAAGTGCTAATGATGTTACTAATGATATGTAGACTACTCCAGTCTATATGACGTGTCCCTACTGATGATGCATGAATTCGCAGCTTAACCTGACCGGTTACGTGAATTTGAATACCCGTAAACTAGATTTACGAAATGATGAACAACAATCGTGAATAGTGATTTCCTTCCGAGAATGAATAGTGTCATATGAATAGTAAAATTTTCGAACGCTTCTCAAAATCTCAAACTAACTCCGAAACGATGAATAGTAAAATGATGAATAGTGATCGGTGAATAGTAAATGATGAATAGTAACTTTTCGAGATGAATAATGAAATTTCGACGTTTGAAAAAGGACCTGAAATTACGAGTTGTGACAATTACTTTTATGTCTCTAAATGAACTTAAAGAATATGAAATTTCATGTAGACGTAACCAGTTAGAAACCATAAAAAAGATGTATATATTTTCATAGCTAATAAGCACACTAAATGAAGCTAATCCCAAACACCTCTTAACACTAAATGAGCATCTTTAGTTAATCCTCGATTGTGGTGCACTACCATTTAAACGGGTAAAATTTATATGACATAATTATTTAACTGTGGGTGATACAATCGCCAACAACAAGGACACACATAGGAATGGTGCACCATTATAAAGATGAAGGCTCATGAAGGATCCGAATGGACAATGAGGATATTAGCGGAGCGGAACTTTAGAACCAAACATAGCGTATCATCCAGATGGTCTAAGTTACGACGACGTTGCAACTTACCTTGGAACAATACAATTAAAAAAAAAATAAACATCTCTTAAAAAAAATTTTGTTTCATATTAACAGTTTAATTATTAATGATCCACAATAATTTCCTTACACATTTACCAATAACTACTACATTCGTATACAAGTATCTTACTATTTGAAAAAAGAATACACTCAAAGAATAATCACAATACATGCCCGCCCATCGGGCGGGTTTCGACTTCTAATATATATATTTACATAAACATAGCGTATCATCCAGATGGTCTAAGTTACGACGACGTTGCAACTTACCTTGGAACAATACAATTAAAAAAAAATAAACATCTCTTAAAAATAAATTTTGTTTCATATTAACAGTTTAATTATTAATGATCCACAATAATTTCCTTACATATTTACCAATAACTACTACATTCGTATACAACTATCTTACTATTTGAAAAAGAATACACTCAAAGAATAATCACAATACATGCCCGCCCATCGGGCGGGTTTCGACATCTAATATATATATATATATATATATATATATATATATATATATATATATATATATATATATATATATATATATATATATATATATATATATTTATATATATGAATTAGGGTTTTGTTTAAAAGTTTTATTAAAAAAATGGTGTGTTAGGTTCGGTTACCGAGAGCAAAAGGAGGAAAAAAGGGGTGTTTGATGGTTGTGGCGGTGCGGTGAGGTGGCGGTAGTGACGGGTTGATGGTGTTCGAATGGTGTAGGAGGCGCGTGCGTGGTACAGAAGGAATCGGGTTAGCCCGATCTATCTTTTGCTGCAATAAAAATATTTTGGCTAAAAAAGTTTTCTGGTGACCGGAATTTGGCCGGTTGGGGAGGGTGGTCGTCGGTGGTGAAAGAGAAGGAGAGAGATTTGAGAGAGTGTGTGTGTTTTATGAGTGGAAATAAAAAAAAAATAAATAAAAATCTTTTATATTTTTGTGAGGGGCCAATCATGTGCAAAATAAAAGTTGTGAGTTTAGAATAAAAATAAAATAAAGGGACTAGAAGGTTCAACTAGTAGTACTTTCCATCAAAATGGTTAGGGACTTATTTGACATAGCAAACGTACTCGAAAAATTATGAAAACCAACTTGCGCCGTTGTGCACGAAATTATTTTTCCAATAAAATCAAGTATAAACTTGAAATTTTTTCTCGAAGTCAATTTATTTCAATATATTTGGCAAATGCGATACGTTTCGAGTTTCTAGGTTGTTCCAGTTCCATCAAGGGACAAATATTCTCGTTTCTCAATATATCTCACGTTTCTAAAGGCCAATTAACATGCAAGAAAAGTTTAAGTTCTCAGGTAACGTAAGATATATTTAGCAAGTAAATAGGTTTAGAAAAATTACCGGGTGTTACATTTTGTTAATTGTTTTGTGTTTACTGATTTTTCAATTGCCGCTCATGCATGAAATTAAGTAGTTATAATATGATCTTATACGAGTCACATGAATCGTAATCAAGGTCATTTTCTTAGTCTATGTCGCTTAGCCTCCTTAAAATGTGTGTATAACACGTAAACGTGGATCAAACGACGTTGGCTTTTAAAGTTAGTAAGTAAGTTGGACACTTTATGCGTAGTATGGTAAGGTGTTGGGCCAAGGTCTCAGGATGCCATTATATATGCTTAGAGGACTTTGTAAAAGCCACCATAGAAGTGACAACATTATATGCGTTAATGATACTCATAACTCATTTACTTTTTGTTGGCAAATGGCATTAGTTAATTAGTTAAAACCTTTTATCCGGTCAATCAGTTTAATCGCTTTCAATTAAATGCCAAAATACGTCTCTTTTCTCTTAGGTTTGTTTTTCATTTGTGTTTACCTTACTAATTTTTGTGAGTTTGATCACCCCATACCTACCCTTGCTACATTAGATCGAATAGGTGCATAGCTAGTGGTTGCAAAGCTTTTCTTTTACCGCATCAAATTACACCGTAACAACGAGAGTAAAATGCAGAAATCATCCTTGTGGTATGCAAAAATTGTATGTATCCTTCCTGGT
The DNA here is from genome assembly GCA_030686995.1 of Artemisia argyi. Classification (NCBI taxonomy): domain Eukaryota; kingdom Viridiplantae; phylum Streptophyta; class Magnoliopsida; order Asterales; family Asteraceae; genus Artemisia; species Artemisia argyi. Next base: position 129,262,814 of record CM060695.1, on the reverse strand, counting down.
CTTCCATAAGTGCAGCGGCCTCTCAGGTCTTCATATTTTTGGTTCGTTTTGGTCTCTGGCACTAACAACCGTTAGCCATCTCAGGTAGTCGATACATAAATGGTCCCTGTCCCTACGCTAAATTGCGTCCAACGTCTCTATTTTTTTGAAAATTTCTTTTTCCAACTTTTTTTTCTCGAATTTTTTTTTCCGAAATTTTTTTTTCGGAATTATTTTTTTTCTCAAATTAATTTTTTTAGATTTTTTTTCGTGAAATCATTTCTTTTTCTTAATTTTATTTTCGAAATTAATTTTTTTAGAAAAAATAATTTTTTTTTGAATTTTTTTTCTAAAAAAAATTTTAGGAAAAAAATTTCTAAAAAAAAAAATTTGGAAAAAAGTTTCTAAAAAAATTATTTCGGAAAAAAATTTCGAATAAAATATTAATTTTTCTTAAAAAAAATTTGGGAAAAAATTTCTAAAAAAAATTTTTTGGAAAAAAGTTTCTTAAAAATTTATTTCAGAAAAAAAATTCGAATAAAATATTAATTTTTCATAAAAAATTTCTGGAGAAAAACTTCTAATCAAAATTTCTAAAAAACTTTTTGTTTGGAAAAAAATTTCTTAAAAAATTATTTAAGAAAAAATAAATGGAAAAAAAATTAAAAAAAAATAATTTTTTCTAAAAAAATTAATTTTGAAAATAAAATTAAGAAAAAGAAATGATTTCACGAAAAAAAATTCTAAAAAAAATTAATTTGAGAAAAAAAATAAGTCTGAAAAAAAATTTTGAAAAAAAAATATTCGAGAAAAAAAGTTGGAAAAAGAAAATTTCAAAAAAATAGGAATGTTGGACGCAATTTAGCGTAGGGACAGGAACCATTTATGTATCAACTAACTGAGATGGACTAACGGTTGTTAGTGACAGGGACCAAAACAAACAAAAAGTATGAAGACCAGTGAGGCCGTCTGCACTTATGGAAGACCAAAGAAGATATATGCAATTTTTGCAAACCACAAGGACGATTTCTGCATTTTACTCTAACAACGAACATCTCTTATCTTTGAAAAACTCTTGTTATTCTATTTGTGGATATTAAATTTTACACAATGATAAATCACATGAAATTTGTAATGTAAATTTAACATTCACATTTCGTTATTTCGTGAATTCTGAACGCTGGCCTTAACTACAATACACCGTGACCCCAAAAGCTCCAAACTCTAAAAAACCGTAAATCCTAAAAACTTAAACTCTAAAACATAAAGATTTTAATTTGTGAATACAAAATTTTACACCACAAATAACATATGAGTATTAAAGAGTTACAAAAAATAGAAAAAAGAGTTGATTGAAAGTACAGGTGTTCATCGGTTCGGTTATCGGGTTATTCAGTTCGATTTGTTTAGTTAAATTTTTTTTAAGGTAAAACCAAAAACCAAATCGAACCGAATTCAAATTTGATTCAACTAAACCGAATAACCAAAAGCCGAAGCCCTATAACTAAACTGAATAACCCGAATTACATAATTTTAATTATATATATTTTTAGCACCAATTTTTTTTTCAAGCTTAAATAATGTTTTATTTATACTATAAGAGAGAGTTTTAGTAATTTTTTTCATATAAATACATAGAAAAAATATATATTTATATGAATTTGATTTTCGGTTTTCAATTTTCATTATCAAAATCATATTCAAACCGATAACCGAATATTTAGTTCGAGTCGATTCATTTACGAATTCAGTTCAGTTTTATTTCGATTCGGTTCGGTTTTTGTTTTCGGTTACCGTGGATATTACCGGATCTATGAACACCCCTAATTTCAATGACCAAATGTATTACCTTTATTAAGTGAAAATGATTACGGCCCATCCAGTCCGGCCCATTAAATATATGATGACACATTAACAAGCTATAAATCGAAACCCTAGTTGGCTGCTGCCCTCATTTTATTCACACTTTGATTTAACAATGGCGCCCGCTAAAGGTTCGCATCTTTATCATTTTACTTTGTGTTTTTGTGTTTGTTCTACTGCTTTTGTTTATTTTTTGGGTGTATGGGCTTTGTGAACTTAAGGGAGTGCTTATTTTCTTTGCTTATCTGTTTTTTATGTGTAAAAATAAGTAGATTATGTTAAAGAGGTAGTAAGCTTCTTTTTTATAATGTTTATTTCAGATAAAATTTATATTATTCTTTAGATTGTGTTGTTTTACGGGTGGATATTGCGTTTTTATTTTCACTACATAAGGGGTGTTTGTTTAAGCTTATATGTGGCTTATGAGCTTATTTATTTCTCGGCTTATATTTCACAAGCCCTAATATAAGCCCATAAGTCTCAAAATAAAATTTTGGGCTTATGAAATACAAGACAAAACACAAATAAGCCACATATAAGCATAAACAAACACCCCCTAAATACTTATTTTAAGCAAAAAAAATAATAATAATAAATAAAAATACACAACTTATGGGCTTATCAGCTTTTCGAAATTTCGATTTGTCCGTAAACACAGAAAATAAGGTAAACCAAACACCGGTTAAAGGATAATCAGAATCATATGGCTGCGATAAAGACTTGTACAACTGATTCCTTTGTAAGCTTGAAAATGTGATTATTAGATGATCGGTTTTGCAAATGCAATTGTAAGTAGCACTTTTAGTGAGTGTCGTTTATAAGATTGTAAGTTAGAGGATTCCAAGACCTTTTGATTACTAATAAGCAGTTACGAGTATATGACAATAAGAAAGTTTTGCATTCTAGTGGCCTGAAATCTATATGGTTATTGGGAGTGTCTGGTTTGCAGTTTGTTACGGATTTACACTGCTAGCGGACCTATTCAGTATATCAAAATTTTATCGTCAATGTATTTACGTTCATATGGTTACTAACTTATGTATAATTCTCAAGTAATTGTTCTTTATGTGTTAAAATATACACTTGCATAATTTTGTTTTAGAAGATGGCAATTAACTCAATATGGAAATTTGAAATTAGTTCCAACTTTTGCTGTATGCTACCGACTACTGAGATGCAATAATTTTGCTTTTGTGAGGTCCCATCTGATGTGTTTTACGTGTTTCAGGCTACACGTGATTCTGTGTTATCAACTGTTATATCACCACCACCCATAAACCGAGTCCTTTTTTACATATAGTTACATTTATTTTGTATATGTTGTTTTTTTTTTTTTTTGGCCGATGATTAAACTAAAATTTTAGACAAGCATATGTCTGAATCCCACTATGTTGTTAAATCTAATCTTCTCTATGAGGCCATCGTATATTTTGTAAAATGTAGCTGTTAATATGTAAGCCAATGATGATTAGTATTTTATTTGCATCATGATTCATGTATGATTAAATCATGATTACATACTTCTACTGCCTTCATTATGAGGCTTTTATTTCTTTATTTTTTGTTTTGAATCTAAGATTTTTTTTGAAATTGAATATTTGAATTAAGAGGGTTCAAATGATGACTATCTGCATAGTTCACATGATTTACTGTGATTAGAAATTATCTTTAGTCTTTCGCTCCTATCTGATGAACCCTTGTTTTCAGTATTTTAATTTTAAAGTCTTTGTAATTTCTTTTAAAAAGTTTATTAAAATTTGGGATAATGACGAATGTGATTTGGTTTCGTTCGTCGTAATGGTGATTAATAATCATCTTTCCGACCATTCTGTTATATCACCACCCATAAACTGAATCCCTTTAATAATTTATAATAAGTTACCGTATTTCTTATGTAGTTTTTCTAAAAAAATATATTTTTATGGCAAGTGATTACACAATGACAAGCATATGTCTGAATCAATCTTGTCGTAAATCTTTTTAATGTTGTAAATCTTGTTAATCTTTTTATTTTATTTTTTGCTACAGTTTGTTGTGATTATTCTAATTTTGCATAAAGTTTTAACTCATAATTAGTTTGTAACTTGAAGACTTTTTTTTTTTTTTTTTTTTTTTTTTTTGTCTATGTTTAATTTGGAACCAACATCTTGAGTTGTGCAATGACAATAGGAGGTTTAACGTTATTAGCCCTAGTGTTTGTTACCCATTGAAGTTTATATTGCTAGACTTGTTATAATGGATGGTCAACTTGAGGTTGGAGTTCCGAATTTTAAGGAGCATGACAAGAAAAGCTGTTTTGTTGTCGAATGTTTATGTTTTGTGTTCTGTTTTTTAGTCATTGCTTTTATAAATTTGATTTGTTTTACACTGTGCCGTTGTTCGTATCTCCTATGCTAATACACACATTTTACATGTTTTGTATATCAGGTGGTACATCAAAGAAAGATGATGCAAAGGCTCAGGCGTTGAAGACAGCAATGGCTGTGAAAAAAGGATCAACCTTCAAAAAGAAAGCAAAGAAGATCCGAACCAAAGTTACCTTCCATCGTCCAAAGACATTGAAGACTGACAGGAACCCTAAGTATCCTCGTATCAGTGCACCACCAAGAAACAAATTGGACCAGTATCAGATTCTGAAGTACCCTTTGACTACTGAGTCTGCTATGAAGAAGATTGAGGATAACAACACTTTGGTTTTCATCGTTGACATTCGTGCTGACAAGAAGAAGATCAAAGCTGCTGTCAAGAAGATGTATGACATTGACACCAAGAAAGTTAACACCTTGATCAGGTAACTTTTATTTATACTATAAATTTACTGTAATTATCCATCCTCGTTGCAAATTGCTATCAACATGGTTCATTAACATTATAGATGGCTAGTTTGACCTTTATGCGTGGGTCAATATGGGTTATGTATATTTCTAATGGTTAAAAAGCAACCCTTAGATCATCTGTGTTTTTGGGCAACTCGGATGGACCTATTTTGACTGGTAAAAAAGGTACACGTTGATACCTGTTGAGGCGTTACTCAGCCTGCCTTCTATTTTAAAAGATCTCGTATAGCATAAAATTGTAATCAGTCGAGTTTTCAAGGCCAGCTATGACATTATCATAAAGTAGTTTGTCTATCGTTAAAGAGTGTTTGGTAGCAAGTATAGTATATTTTGGATTAAATTTTTTTCTTAGTGTGTCATCAATGTCGAAGAATAAATGTGATTGGTACTCAATCGAGTATTGCTGATCAAGTTCGATTCATATGCAGGCCTGATGGAACAAAGAAAGCCTATGTTAAGCTAACTCCAGACTATGAGGCCTTGGAAGTTGCTAACAAGATTGGAATTATCTAAGGTTGTTTGAATGAGATTTTTGTTGAAAGTGGAACAGTTTAGCTAGCTGTGTTTCTTAAATAGTATTCTGAGCTAAAACTTTTTGTGGATTTACATTTGCAATTAAGCATGTTTAGTAAGTTTCTTACCCGTTTGTGGCACTTTTTGTTGCGTTTTTTAGTTTATATGATTGAGCTATTGTGTAATTGTCAATTTCATTTGTTTATGGTATATGGTAGACAAGCTGTATCTGCATGTTAGGGTATGGTTGCCAAAATTTTCTAAAATTAGACATTCTCAGCAGCTAATTGGGCATCTGATGAGCACATTTATGATTGTTTTGTAAAACGAAGGTTAATACTACTACTTGTTACTTCAAGATGAGTTCTCTCTGTCATTGAAGCAATTTTGCCCCCACCGTTCTTTCGAACAATTGTGTTTTGGGTTACCGACGAATTGCCTCCCAAGATACAATGAAGCAACGTATGTAGCAATTATCAACACTACACTACAGTGGTGGTAATCCGGATGAACTACCGAGTTATCGAGCCTTTCAAGAAACTATAAATAATATTTCTATAGCAATCGGGTATAAGGAAGAGAGGTTTTTGGTGTAAAATAATTATTTGATGGATGGATGAATGAAATCGTTGGAGTATTGCAGCCTTATATAGAACGAAAGAGACTTTTGGTGGCACTTCATTCCAGTCATAAGAAACAACCAATAGTCACAATGTTTGGAATGTTTGAATAATACGACGGTTCAAACGTATCCATCTCTTATGACGGTTAATGATAAACGAAAGTGGACGTCACTACCATGGGTTAATAAACAAGATATTGAATATTGAATTAATGGTATCAACCAATACATTTCAGGGCCCGTTTGGTTCACACTTTTTTAGGGGTTGGATTGAGGGCCCGTTTGGTTCACACTTTTTTAGGGGTTGGATTGAAAGATTATTTGAAAGCTTTGTTTGGTTTATATCTAAACCTCTGACACACAACTGTTTTTAGTACTTGCAGTCCAAAATTTCAATCCGAGATATTTGGTGGGTTTTAGAAAGGTAATCAATTAATTGTATTTTTTTTATTTCATGCTTTTTTCTTGGCCACATACTATTCATTTTTATTTTTGTTTATTATTTTTTTATTTCAAACAAATATATAAAATAAACTTATCAATCATTTATTTTCTCTCTCTTCATTTAATTCAAAACTTATACTAAATCCAAATCCAAATCTAAATCCAAATTTAAATCCAAATCCAAATCCAAATCCTAAACCCATCTACAAACCAAACGGACCCTCAGTGTATACATCAAATTACCAATTCTATGTTACAGCCATGCAAGTATTATTCAACCATGCAAAACATAGTTATAAAGCCACCGTAATTAGTTATTTTAAGATGTAGACAAACAATAAACACATTTATAAACCCATATTTTTTTCATTCATTTTTCTATGTAGGACAAAAACTTCTCTTCCAAATTTCCTAAGACTCACGACCAAAGAACTTTGTTGTTTTGAAAATAATTACCCAACATATAAAGTCACACAAACCTGGAATAATCATCAATAAAAGTTACATAATATCGATATCCATCTTTGGAACAAACAGGGTTGGACCCCATAAATCACAATGAATCAAGTCCAAAGGATGAGACGAACGTTTAGCATTAATAGGATAAGGTAATCGTTGTCCTTTGGCTAGTTGGCACGGTGTGCAAATAACAGGTTTTGGTAACAATGAAATAATAGGCTTACATTATTCACATTTTGACAAGTTTCAAATACTTTTTCTTTCTTCATATTAACCTGTTAGCCTCGCTCTTTTATAAAGATAACGTCACATACGTGAATTGGACTAGATATGTAGTAAGTTGCACCCGTAGGGACTACTTATGTAAACGGGGCAAACTTAGAGTATGTTGAGCCTATAAATACCCCTCATGACTCTCCATAAGGGGTGTGGGAAATTGTGTATTCATTCATTCATCTTAATACATTCCATTTTCTTCACCCTCTCTCTACTTTCTCTCTCTAAAACTAAATATGGAGTTCATCTTTAATCATCAACCAAGACCTCCCGAACCACATAAATCACAATACTTTCGGTCCTACAATTGGTATAAGGAGCTCAGGTTGTTACTTTATGGATTTTTGTGGTTCGATTCATGTGTTAAAACTGTTTTTACACCATTTTTTTGTAGTTGGAAATTTTTTTTCCACTACTTTTGTGGTTTAACAGTTTATACACTGTTTATGTATCCTTATGGTCAAACAATCCAGATCAGATTTATAACAGTTTGCACACTGTTTATGTGGTCTTTTTGAATAAGTTATATTAAGCAGTTTTGTAAAACTCATACTCTGTGATTGTTTAGTACCATACCGTGAAAAGTGGTCAAAATGGCACAACAGCTTCAGAAAACTCATCGGATACTGCAAAATGGGTGGACAGAACTTTTGGTCGGAATAATCGCCGGAAAAAGTCGGACTTTCTTGTAAAGAAAGTTTCGAAAAGTTCATACCCTAATTTATCGAAAACAGGTTCTCGAAACTCAGTTCTCGAAACTCATGTACTCGAAACTCTTGTTCTCGAAAACTGATACGCAAAGTTTCGAAACTCATGTTCTCGATAAAATCTTTTCTCGATAATTGTCCAAGTTTCGCAAACACAAGTTTTACAAAGTTTCGAAATCTTTACTAAAAAGTTTCGAAATCTTTACTAAAAAGTTTCAAAAACAAAAGATGTAAACTTTCGAAATTTCAGAAAAAGAAAGTGAAGATGAGATGATGAAACAGACTTTGACCACAAACCATAATACCAAAAATCATTCGGACTTCAGCTCAAGACATCATCAGTCCATGGTCTTACAAAAAGTACAAGACGGAAATGTAAGCTGAGCCAACAACAACATATCCTACATCTAGACACAACCGCAATTACCACTCTCATCTACCTAAATCATATCCATCAAAACAGAAAACATAAAAGTTATCTCAGAATCGGCTCGACTTTTTCTCCGATCTTTTTAAAAGATTTTTTTAGTCGAACCAGTATCATCATTGAAACTTTTTGAAGACGAAGCTTCAATTACTATCCGAATAACAAAGATAAAGAAAAATAACAATTATGTTATTCTCTTTTTTCTCAGTTCATTCAAAATCAAAACGTTATCACAAAAACATGAACCTACCCGAGACCATTTCTAATGATCTTGAAGCCTGTTGACGTATGTACCCTCCGGATACATGCCGAACAAGGATATGCTCTCCGGATATGCATCAGGTAAAACGTTCTCAGACATGTTCGAACCATACGAACCAATATCCGAAGGGTTACGAATGTCCGCGTGACCTCAGCCGTCCGGATATCACATGCCCTTCGGATAAGCCAACAAGTACTTAGACCAAAGTACAAACAAGTACACCAAAGTATATGGTAATGGAGTCTAAAATAGCGAACATTATGGGCTAAGTACGAACCAGCCTGGCGCTTCATGTAGAGAGTCTATAAATAGAGGGGAAATCTTCATTTAAGGTTAACTAATTCTCTACCACTCTCTAGTTTTATTCATACTTTCTCTCACTAAAAACATATACTTACTCTCACGCCGGAGGTTGGTCCTGGGATACATTCCCGGGGCGAGTCTAACGGACGTATTTGTTTTGCAGATATCCGAAGTAACACACTATAAGCAAGAACCATACCGAATCCGGAGGACCTACTCTAGTCCGAAGGATTCATCTCGCTTGTTCGAAGTAGAAACAAACTTTTACTTCAACAAATTGGCGCCATCCGTGGGACCCGTCATTCACTCTACCGAAGCTAATAAATGACAGGTCCTTCCCCAACCACACCCGAAGGATCCGGAAGTCGTCCGGATAACAACACCAATCCTGTTAACCTTGAACAAATCCAAAGTCACTTTGCTGCTCTAAAATCTCTCATCCAACAATACAATGTCTCGGGAGAAACACCGATTGACCCAATCCAACTCGACTTTGAGGTTGCCGGATCTCACGATGTCGAAGCCCAAAAAGCCGAAGAGGAAAGGACGGACGACTTATCCAAGCCTTTCAAGGCAGCGTCCAAGAGTCCGTTTACCCGGAGGATCATCGATTTCTCCGGACCAAAGGGTTCAAAGTATCTGATGCCTTCTCACTTAAAGTTATACAACGGATCTACGGATCCTGATGATCATATCACCAGATTTGAAGGGGCGGCCAATCAAGGTGCGTGGCCCATGCCCATTTGGTGCATGATGTTCCAGCAGACCCTGGACGACGCTGCTAGAGCATGGTTTGATCGTCTTCCGCGAGGTAGTATTGACAATTGGGATGAATTGAGTGAACAGTTTGTTCAGAGGTTCGCTCTTCGTAGAAAATGTATCAGGGATCCGATGGAAATTACCAAGATCATCCGTAGAGCCAACGAAGCCCTCCCGGAATTTAAGGAACGATGGACGGATGAGGCTAGCCGCATTTCAGGAGTACCAGAACTGATGCAGATATCCTCTTTTATTGATGGTTGTAAAAGTCCGGAGCTAGCGAAGAGATTCTCCGAGAAGGTTCCCCAGAGCATAACCGAAATGATGATACGAGTTGATGACTTCGTCCGTTCCGAAAGAGTGTATCGGCTAACGGAAGTACCGAAGGGAGAAAGGATGGATAATTCTCGTAGAGATTATCAACCTAATCCGTACGGCCGAAATGACCATAACACACAACGGTCCTCCTTCAGGGGAAACCACAGGAAAGATGTCCAAGACTTCAAACTAAGACGAAATGAAAATTTCGCACCATACATGCCCAGACGAAACGACAATAACACCTATCGGACAGACTACCGGAGAGATCATCGGCGTGACGATGGAAATAGAAGAGATACCAGACCATTAGACTTGAACATGCTCACAAAGGCCCCTAAAGAGATCCTGTCAACGGAGCACCAGCTCAGGCTACCGGCACCCCCGCCATTAAGAGGAAGACCGTCGAGAGAAAACATGGATAAATACTGTGATTATCATGGAGAGAAAGGCCATCTCACCAACGACTGTCACAATCTGAAAGAACAACTCAAGATAGCCCTGGATACCGGCAAGCTTGACCACCTGATCAGAGACGTCCGACAAAGAGACAGAGCACCGCCCAGAAATAACCAGCAAAACAACCAAGGTCGAATCATCAATATGGTCCGATATCAAGAAAGGAATCCAAAACGAAAGACAATAGATCAGGAAGAAGAGTGGATGAGAGCCCCCATAAGCTTTCCTCCGATCCTTCCGGGGGATGTTTCCGATGAACCACTTATAGTAGAAGCAGAGATTGAGGGATATACTGTACGGAGAGTATATGTCGACCAAGGCGCATCGGTAGAAGTGATGTACGAACATTGTTTCTTAAACCTTGACTCTTCCATCCGGTCTCGTCTGACAAAAACAAACACACCACTGATAGGGTTTGCGGGAGAAGCCATAAATCCGTTGGGAAAGATCGAGTTAGAGGTCTGTTTCGGAAACGAAGGGTTGTACCGCCGAACTATCATGAAGTTCGCGGTAATCAGGTCTCCCTCCCCATACAACGTGATACTGGGTCGATCTGGAATCAAAAAACTTAGGGCCATCCCATCGACCATACACTCCATGATGAAATTCCCAACACCGAGAGGTATTGCCACTCTGGTAACCCGATCGGTCATTATCTCAGAGTGTAGAAAGCTCGAAGAAAAGTTCTTGATGGGAAGGGAAACACAAACAGGGATCTCCCCGGAAATCACCATTGAAGAAACTACTGGAACCGAAGAAGTATTGGTTCATCCGGCACATCCGGAACAGCTAGTAACGATAGGAAGGAATTTTTCAAAAGAGGGGCGAAGACAACTTATAACGTTGCTCAAAAACAGCCAAGACGTTTTCGCATGGGAGCCTTCGGATATGACTGGCGTTCCCCGTTGGGCCGCCGAACATAAGCTCGACGTAAACATCCAAGACAAACCGGTGGCACAGAAAAAGAGATTTTTCTCGGAAGAAAAGAACCAAGCCATAAATCGGGACGTGGAAGAATGGCTAAAGGCTGGAATAATTAGACCCGTCCGGTATCCGACGTGGATTTCTAACCCGGTCCTGGTGAAAAAACCGGACGGCAGCTGGAGGATGTGTATCGATTTTAAAAACCTGAACTCATCATGCCGTAAAGATTACTATCCTTTACCCGAAATAGACTGGAAGATTGAATTGGTGATAGGGTTCCGCTACAAGTGTTTCTTGGACGCTTACAAAGGTTATCACCAAGTGCAAATGGCAAAAGAAGACGAAGAGAAAACATCATTCTATACGGATCGGGGAACATACTGCTATGTCAAAATGCCATTCGGATTGAAAAATGCCGGAGCAACCTACCAGAAATTGGTAGATTCCAACTTCCGAAAGCAAATTGGCCGGAACCTGGAAGTATATGTAGACGACATGGTGATAAAAAGCCAAACGGAAAAAGAGTTGTTGGCCGATATAGCTGAAACATTTGACAATCTCCGAGAAATAAACATGAAGCTAAACCCTCAAAAATGCTCCTTCGGAGTGGAGGAAGGGAAATTCCTCGGGTATATGGTGACATCCGAAGGGATTAGAGCAAACCCCAAGAAAACCAGAGCAATCGCCGATATGCAATCACCAAAATCATTGAAGGAAATGCAAAGCTTAAGTGGCAAACTCGCAGCACTCAATCGTTTCTTGTCCAAGTCTGCCGAAAGATCTTTGCCTTTCTTTGAAACATTAAAAAATATCACAAAAGACAATAAAGAAAAGTACCAATGGACAGACGCAGCTGAAAAGGCTTTCCAAGAAATGAAGAAAATGATTCTGGAACTACCATGCCTAGCGACGCCGAAACCAAAAGAAGACATGTACCTATACCTGTCAGCCGCAATGGAAGCAATAAGTAGGGTGTTAATGGTCGAAAGGGAAGGACAGCAGATACCAGTTCATTACGTGAGCCGGACCTTACACGAAGCCGAAAAGAGATACGCTCCGGTCGAGAAGCTAGCTTTAGCATTGTTGCATCTATCCAGAAGATTAAGGCGATATTTCGAAGCTCACCCTATCAAAGTTATCACGGATCATCCTATCAAGCAGGTGCTGAATCGAGCAGAAGCTTCTGGATGGTTAGCCAAATATACGGTGGAATTAGGAGCCTACAACATCACCTACGTTCCCCGGAATGCCGTCAAAGGACAGGTACTGGCCGATTTCATCAATGAAGTACCCATCGGAACCATTTGTCCTGGTCCGAAAGGGAGGGGCAAGGAGATATGTAACATCTCTGAGCCGGAAGAATGGATCTTATACACAGACGGAGCCTCTAGTCGAAAAGGTTCCGGAGCGGGTCTTGTGTTAATTAGTCCGGAAAAAGAAGAATACACCTATGCTCTCCGTTTAAATTTTGAAGCTACAAACAACGGAGCAGAATACGAAGCACTCCTAGCCGGATTAAGAATTGCAAAAGAAATGCATATAGAAGCACTGGACGTGCGAGTAGACTCTAACCTGGTGGCAAGCCAAATCAATGGAGAGTTTACTGCGTACAAGGAGAGCATGACAAAATACCTCGCGAAAGCCAAAGAATATATCACTTGTTTCAAACGCTTCAAAATAAAGAATATCCCAAGAGCTCAAAACCAAAAAGCAGATGTGCTCAGCAAGCTAGCATCCGTAGCATTCGACCATTTAACGAAAGAGGTCCTGGTAGAAGTGTTGGAGAAGCCATCCACCGAAGAAGAAACAGTTAACGCAATAGTAGAAGAAGAAGAGGAAAATTGGATGTCCCCCATATTCCGATGCTTAAACGAAGGTATATGGCCGGAGGATCAAAATGAAGCTCGAAACCTCCGTATGAAAATAAGTCACTACGCACTAATTGACAATGTGCTATTCAAAAAATCCTACCTTGGACCAATGTTACGATGTGTCGGACCCCTCCAAGCCAATTACATAATCCGAGAGGTGCACGAAGGAGCGTGTGGCATGCACTCCAGACCCCGGACTGTGGTAGCTAAACTCATGCGACAAGGCTACTATTGGCCAACCATGCACCGGGACGCTAGAGAAGTCATCCGAAAATGTGATGCCTGTCAGATACATGCTCTGGTCCCAAAGTTACCAAAAACGGTGCTAACCTCCGTCATGGCACCATGGCCCTTCTTCCAATGGGCAATTGACATTTTGGGGCCTTTGCCTGAAGCTCCAGGAAAAGTTAAGTATGTTATTGTGGCGATAGACTATTTCACAAAGTGGATGGAGGCAAAACCATTGGCCAAGACAACCGGAAAGGAGGTTAAAAAGTTTGTATGGGACAACATCGTCTGCAGGTTCGGACTACCCAAGATAATTGTCACAGACAACGGAAGTAACTTTGTGGGAGATCCATTCAAAAGTTGGTGTGAAAGGTTAAATATCACGCAAATCAACACAGCTGTGGCTCACCCTCAAGCCAACGGACTGGTCGAGAGAGCCAACAAAAGCCTGATGAAAGGATTTAAGTCTCGATTGGGAAGAGAAAGAGCCGGATGGGTAGACGAGTTACCAAACGTACTATGGGCCTTCCGAACCACCTTGAAAACTAGCAACGGAGAAACCCCCTTCAGTCTAACGTACGGAAGTGAGGCAGTCATTCCGGCAGAAATCGGTATGCCTACCTTCCGGACCATGATGGCAAACGCTGAAAACAACGACGATGAGATAAATCTGAATCTAAACTTGTTAGAAGAACGAAGGGAAATGGCGGCCATCAGGGAGGCAAAGTACAAAAAGAAAGTGGAGCAGTATTACAACAGAAGGGTTAGATCCGAAACCTTCAAAGTTGGAGACTTCGTGTACCGGAAGAATGAAGCCAGCAGGGTGGAAGATCAAGGAAAATTAGGACCTAATTGGGAAGGCCCGTACCGGATAATGGAGGCTTATCAGCACGGCACATACAAGCTCCAAACCATGGAAGATGTGGAAGTACCTCGGACCTGGCATGCAATTAACTTAAAGAAATGTTTTATGTAACCTGTTATGTACTTTGATTTTTCAGGATCTATTGTAAGGCATGAGCCATTTTTACATCAATGAAAAACCCGATGCACTCTGACCATACATTGAATTATTTCCCACAAGGCACAAGTTGTCCAGTAAAGCAAACCCCAGGTGGGTGCTATTAAGGCCAAGAGCCGAAGGGTACAGGTTGCCCCGTCAAAGAAAACCCCAGGTGGGTATTATTAAGGCCAAGAGCCGAAGGGTACAGGTTACCCCATTTAAAGAAAACCCCAAGCGGGTATTATTAAGGCCAAGAGCCGAAGGGTACAGGTTACCCCGTTAAAGAAAACCCCAAGCGGGTATTATTAAGGCCAAGAGCCGAAGGGTACAGGTTACCCCGTCAAAGCAAAATCCAAGTGGGTATTATTAAGGCCAAGAGCCGAAGGGTACAAGTTACCCCGTCAAAGAAAACCCCAGGTGGGTATTATTGAGGCCAAGAGCCGAAGGGTACAGGTTACCCCATTAAAGAAAACCCCAAGCGGGTATTATTAAGGCCAAGAGCCGAAGGGTACAGGTTACCCCGTTAAAGAAAACCCCAAGCGGGTATTATTAAGGCCAAGAGCCGAAGGGTACAGGTTACCCCATCAAATAAAGATAAGGAATAAACCACGGCCAAGAGCCGTAAGGCATATATTGTCCGATGAGACAAAACCTCTCCGGTATATAATTAAAAGCCGTAAGTTCCATAAATTACGTACTCCTCGGAATAACGGAGTAATAAATTACGTAAGGCATACATGTAGCTTAAAGACGATACAAATAACAAAAAGAAAGTGATATATTCATATGATCAAAATTCGGTTACATCAAACATTCCGAAATAACGGAATAACAAAAACTGAACAAACCTATTCTATTACATCAATTGGTAAGCTTCACAAGGAATCCGGGATACCTGAATCCATAGTCAAAATGGAGGTATCCGGACTCCGGCATACATCTTCCAAACACAAACTTCAAGCAAAGACAGAGGCATTCTGGGTATCGGAAGGATTTTCGATATGAGATTCGACCTCCGGACCCTCAGTTGGTTCTTCAGCCGGAGCAGGGTCAGGAATCAAGGCGCTCAGTTCATCAAATTTCCGGTACACGGTTTCCCGGATCTTCTGAATGTAAGGATAATCCTGAGACAAAGCCTTGTCATACAACAGACCATATTTGGCCCCGGCCTCCATATCCATTCCTTCAACCTCTCCTAACAACTTAGCCGCTTTCTCCGGCTCCTCAAACAAACCTGCCCAATCAATTAGCCCCGAAAGATAAAACAAGTTGAAGGGCTCTGCCAAGGCTGTTCGGAACTCATGACTCCCGAGAAAGCGGTGGATAGCTTCCGGGATAAACTCATTGACAATACGGTTCCTCTCCACCTCGGCATTCCCAGCGGCTACGGCAATGTCCACCTTCTCTTGATAAAGCTCTTTGTAAGCCTTCTCTTCCTCGCTCAACTTATTTTTGGCATCAGACAACTGCCCCTCCAACGACCTGATCTTCTCAGCCTGCTCACCGGACACTTTTCTCCACTCATTCTTTTCTAACTCAAGATCACCAACCCTCCCCTCCAAACTTGCATTCTCTGCACGAAGCTTCCTCAACCCCTCCGGATTCACCTCAGCACACTCCTTGTGCTCATCCTTCAATTTCTGAAACTCTCCGGACATTTGCTGGAACATCTTCCAGTTGTCATCCAAGGTTTTATCACAGATCTTGTGGGTCTCAGACAATTTTTGATGCTCCTTCAAGAGGGACTCAAAACGGAAGATAACATCCGCTTGAACCGTAGCACATTTGCCCAGCATCAACCAGGACCTTCGGACAGCTTCCTCATCACTCTGATCATCCAAATATTTCTCCTCCCTAGGAGTCGCCAAATTGATCATCATATCCCTACAGACATTCGCATTATTCATGCGATGCCCCCTCCTCACCGACCAAGCAGGAACAAAAACATCTTCATCATCACCATCCCCCTCTATATCAACCTCTGTATCCTCCTCAGCAGCAGTTTCCTTCCCCGGACGGCGGGAGGCAGCCTCCGAACCCCCTGACAACAAAGTTTATATTAACAGACGATAAAAACGCCGGAAGGAAAGACAACTAAAAATATATAAGCAAAAAAGCAAGTCATAACATACCAGCACCTGATCCTCTGGATTGATCCTTCAAAATTTGATCCGGATGTACTGAACGGATAGGCTCCGGCCTCTCCAGGGACTCACCGGTGTCCAAATCAATAACGGTATCACCCGCGGAAATCTTGCTTCTCTTGTGAAGGCGAGAAGAGACACTCCCGGCCCCAGTCCTCTTCAACGGAGGCTTCTTCAATCCCATCTTCTCAGCCTGCTCCTTCTTCTTCTCTTTAGCAGCTATCACTTTGTCATCAGCAACTTCAACATTCCTCAGCTCCTCCGTCTTCTCCGGTACCTCAATGTTGGAGGCCAAGGGAGGAGTAACATGCACTTCACGGGTATGCCCTTCCGGAAGCGGGGCACCTTGAACAATTTTTGTATTCTTTCGTAGCGGAGGTTTCTTTAGATAACTCGACATGGTTATACCTGCGGACAAACAAAACCCAACGTTAAAAACGAAAAGAGGTGCACAATATAAAAACACACGTTATAACAAAGGCTATACCCCTCCCCTGCTCATCCCTCAATGCCGGACGATACCCAGGAAACTCCCAATGATCCGATAAACCTAGAGCATACAAGAACGCTTGCGGAATTTGACAAGGCTCAATGATCGTCTCGGAAAGCCTTTCGGCATGAGTAACATCATACTCGCTCGCCCTTGGAAACGGATCCGATACATCCGAATCCGAATGCCTCCAGGGCATGGCAAACGGAATAGCTCGTCTATCGATCAGAAAAAAATTATACTTCCAACCCTTCAGACAAGAAGGGAATTCCCCAAAACAGACTTTCCTATTCTTGTGGATGCGTTTCTCGAAGGAAAACCAATCACCCTGCTTGCTAAGCTTGTAAAAAACACGGAATAAAGAAGAAGTAGGAGGAATGTGCATGCTACGACAATACACCTCAAATAGGGTAGCACGATGCATACCCAACGGAACCAGCTGAGAAATGTGAACTTTGAAATATCTAATGACCTCTAAAAGAAAGGTGGAAAAAGGGACGACGAGACCACCCTCGAAAAAGTACTCTGCATACAAGCCTATAGCACCCTCCGGAAGCTGGTTCATCGTCATACCCGATGGAGGTATCCTTGGATGTAAATCCTCTGGTATTCCGAACGCTTTTACCACAGCGATCACATCAGATTCGTCCATTGCGGACATTCTTAAATGCATGTCTTTTTTCACATGCGAACCGTCCGGATTAGACACATCTTCGTACTCAAACGATGCTGTGGATTCCGACATAACGAACGAAAAGGAGAGGAGAATAGCCAAACGACAAAAAATAAACTAAACGGGCTGAGACGTACCTCAAAGACGACGCGAATAATCGTTCGGAATACGGAGGAAATGAGATGTATCAGAAGTATGTGTGTGAAATAAAATTACGGTGCTGTAAATAAAAGAAATGGGACTATTTATAGGCGGTCAAAATAGGCGGGAAAGGGACACGTCACCCGTAGGGCTAACGTGTCAGCCATCTATACCGTGTCTCTCAGAAAACGCGTACGTGTCCCAATCCAAACGACGCGGTAAAAAACGACGGCGCACCTTAAACGACACTTTAATTACTTTTGGCATTTTGCATGACTAACAAAAGAACAAAGCTATGCCTTACCCTCCGGAAAAGCGCAAATTATCAACTTAGTATCACACCATTGGCACAACCAATACTATGATACTGGGGGGGACATGTTGACGTATGTACCCTCCGGATACATGCCGAACAAGGATATGCTCTCCGGATATGCATCAGGTAAAACGTTCTCAGACATGTTCGAACCATACGAACCAATATCCGAAGGGTTACGAATGTCCGCGTGACCTCAGCCGTCCGGATATCACATGCCCTTCGGATAAGCCAACAAGTACTTAGACCAAAGTACAAACAAGTACACCAAAGTATATGGTAATGGAGTCTAAAATAGCGAACATTATGGGCTAAGTACAAACCAGCCTGGCGCTTCATGTAGAGAGTCTATAAATAGAGGGGAAATCTTCATTTAAGGTTAACTAATTCTCTACCACTCTCTAGTTTTATTCATACTTTCTCTCACTAAAAACATATACTTACTCTCACGCCGGAGGTTGGTCCTGGGATACATTCCCGGGGCGAGTCTAACGGACGTATTTGTTTTGCAGATATCCGAAGTAACACACTATAAGCAAGAACCATACCGAATCCGGAGGACCTACTCTAGTCCGAAGGATTCATCTCGCTTGTTCGAAGTAGAAACAAACTTTTACTTCAACAAAGCCGCGCCTTGAGCTCTCATTCTAACTGAAGAAACATGATTGTTGTTGGTGCGTTTGGATTAGTGTTATGCTTAAATGAAATATAAGAAGAGTGACTATTGTTTAATAATAGGATGGTGGATGAGAAGTGTTTGTGATTCATTTTTTGATTTTGAGAAAGATGAGATGCGTTATTTTTTTGAGAGGAGCGTGTAGTTGAGAGTAGGCGGATTGTGTAAGATGAATGTGATTAGGTTATGCCAGAAATTATTAGTATCCGTATATCAGATTATGTGTTGTTGTGTGGATCGGGTGTTTCATTTTTTGGATGTGGGCTTATCAGTTTGGATCCGCTTGGGCTGAAATGAATTAACACAATAATTGGTTTGGGCTGAAACAAAACGTGACCAATGGACTGGGCTCATGAATATTGAATCTGAAGTGCTCAAATGTTAGGCTGAAAATTTAAATACAATGTATTTTAATACATTTGTGTTACTTTTGGCATAATTAATTTGATACAAAGTGTGGTATTTTGGATATAAGTTTTCACGGGGATACATACATTCACGGCTGGAATTGTTATGGTTTGACAAGAAAATGACTACGGATTCGTGTACGGTATTATTAATTTGACTTTGAAGTGACATTTCAAAATGTGTACTTATTTATCTCAAAGTCTAGGGGTGGTTGGATGCACGACTGTTGAAGATAACTTGTCTGCGCAAATTAAAAATTCAGTCTTGACAATCTAGTTATTACTGATGTAAGGAGTTACGTTGTAGTGCTCACAGTATAGCTATCACTTAAAGGAGTTACGTTGTAGTACTTAGTGTCACACGAAGTAGTGGATTGTTCAAGTGGCGAATATTTCGTGCAACCTCATACTTAAAGGAGTTACATTGTAGTGCTCAGTATAGGTATTAAGTCACATCTATCGTACAAGCATTAAGTCACAAGATGGGATGATTACTTCTTTTTCAAGCTGGTCATATCGGGCAGTCTCCATATGTGGTCATTACTAGTAGCCGATGAATTACAAGGAGGTTCGTTTAAAGGTTGATTTGAGAGAATAGTATTGAGAGTATATTTTTGCGACATATACTCACAAACTATGCTTACACGGTCTATCTATATTGCATCAGAAGTGTAAAGTACGGGTAATTATGGCATGTACACAAAATAGTATGATGATATCGATAAATCGCAACCATCAGGAGGGAGAAGAACATGCCAGAAGAAGTAGTGTTTCTTCTCTAGTGCGTTGGTTGTTCGAGGGAATTGTGCTTACACTGAAACCGAAGAAGTACTAATGATGTGTACATCGGAGCGTATTACCAACCTTCTGTGCAATGTTATGTGAGTTATATTGTCATGATGCTCCCTGAACGACAACCATGTGCCTACACTTATGAATCTACTTTATCCGCTGCGTGATGAAAAGAGAGTTGTCGGTTCAGGAGGGAGCAGGAAAAAGAATAAAGGCTCACTAGTTAGGAGGGAGTAATAACCTAACTAGACCGTTACAGTTGAAGTTCAGAGCTACAAAGATCTGTGCAGTCAGTGCCAAAGATCAAATACGCCGAGTTCGTCGGAAGAGAGAACTTCAAGTCTGCCTCAGTATCTAGACTACAGAGACTCTGCGCTTCAACAACGTCAACATAGTTTACTATTGTTGTAATTTTACATTGTTAATGTATTTATAGATCTCATTGTAACCATTCACGTGTGACGATATCTTGGAGGGAGATTGTTAGCCTCGCTCTTTTATAAAGATAACGTCACATACGTGAATTGGACTAGATATGTAGTAAGTTGCACCCGTAGGGACTACTTATGTAAACGGGGCAAAGTTAGAGTATGTTGAGCCTATAAATACCCCTCATGACTCTCCATAAGGGGTGTGGGAAATTGTGTATTCATTCATTCATCTTAATACATTCCATTTTCTTCACCCTCTCTCTACTTTCTCTCTCTAAAACTAAATATGGAGTTCATCTTTAATCATCAACCAAGACCTCCCGAACCACATAAATCACAATACTTTCGGTCCTACATAACCAATCAAATTTTCAAATTCACCAATCATAGTTGTAGGTCTATTTTTAGGCAAATCATTTAGGCTTACAAATCATTTTTCTAGATAAAACACCTAACTTATTCAAAGTAGAGATTACATCAGATGAAACGTGGCCTAAACGAGCGTGCCATAACTCATAAGAGGCTTGTTTTAAAACATTAGCAGTAGCAATGAAAGCACTAGGTTCATCTTTGAGCACATAAAGTCCATGTTCACAGCTGCCTCTAGCGAGAACCCGTTTTGTCTTCCGATCGTGAATATAAAAATATGGTTGAGAAAATAAAACATCAACAGGATGGTCAGTTGTTAGCTTACTCACAGAAAGCAATTTCTTGTTAAGCTTAGGAATAACAAGAACATTTCTTAAAGGAATATTATGTGAAACAATTGATGAACCCGTATGAGTAATCGGAAGCGTCTTACCATTTCCAAACATGACTGTAGAATTACCTGGACAAGGAGACGAATGGTGGAGAGAGTCACAAGTAGGAGTCATGTGATCCGTAGCTTCCGAGTCGACATACGAGTCAGGATTATTGGTGGTAACATGGCATTGCACCTGAAAAGCTGTTGCTAAAGATTACTAAAGAAGAAAAGGCTTGAGTAGCATAGGTATGAAGACTAGGACAAGCGGTGGCATATTGACCATTTGTTCGATATAACTGACAACGAGGTGGTCTGCAATTCTGACCACGTCCCCTACCACAGGAATGATTGCCACGATTAGGAAAAGAACGGCCACGACCTTGTGTAGAATTGGTGTTAGTCTTTTCAACAAGAAAAGCAGCCAGTGCTGTAGGAGTACCATGTACTGATTTCAGAAACAATTCATGAATTTCTGCTTGAGTGACCAAATCACGAAACATGGGAGCAGGTTTTGTGACCCGAATAGCAGTAGAAAAAGTTTCATAAGAAGGCCCCAAACCACAAAGAAACCGGTGTAACTTATCAATTTTAAAAACAGGATGTCCGATTGCGGAGAGCTGGTCACAAATTGCTTTGAATCGACGACACTAATTAGAAACAGAGGATGTACCTTTTGTAAGTTGTCGAAGAGAATCAGGTAATGAGTGAATGCGTGATGTGTGTCAAAAGCTTTAAATTTATAATGCTAGAAATACCGGTTAATCAACTAAAGACACAACACGGGCAATGTACCCTTTCGAGTGTAATATAGTCTAAGGTAAGTCCAGGTCGTCCCAAGAGAATTGTAGTTTTCTCAGATTGTTTACAATGGTGCTAAGGCCAATTTAATTGTCACTTATTAAATCAACTAAACGTGTAAAAAGCAAAGATGACTAGTAAAGCAATGAAATACAAGGAACCAAGCAAATGATTGAAGGTATGTTTATTTAGGCATCGATCACTGAGATATGGAGTGCTTACGAAAGTGTTTATAGCATTAGAATTCAAGAAACATAAGTTACAAATAACGTTAGTAAAAAATGTAACAATTGTTTATATATCAATTAACAACGAATCCTTTCGGCCAATAGACGTTATTAAACCAATATATATGTCGTGGGCTGCTTAAACATGAATGACAAAGTACTCTTTCAACCAATATACTTTTACAAATCATGTTTTACCATTCAATAAACGCATATCCAAACACTCCATATCTTAGTTCACATATAGCCCAAACAAACATAAAACAACTACTCAATATTGGAATTCATGGCAATAACACACAGAAATAAAAAAATAAGAAAGCTTAATCATTATTGAAATTGAAATGGATATTACCACGTGTTTCATACGAACGAGTTAAAGGAACAGAAAGTATCCAAAACTGAAAATCTACCAAATAACACAAGTATTATCCAATGCTTCGAATAGAAAACCTATACCAAATACTTCTGTAATGAACCAATGGAGACCACCAATCTTCTGTGAACTCAATAAGCACACCAAAGGTACACGAACGAGGGGTGTTTGGAATAAAGGTTTGTTAGACCTTAATCCTAAAAATCCTTCTTCCAAGTGAGATTCTTGGGAAGAGATGATTGTGTAATGAGATGATTCTGATATGCTACGATTTGGAGTCTATCTATAGGATTAGAAGCACCCTTGGGGACCAAGGGAAGGATTATGATTGGCTAGAGAATGAATGAGAGTCATAAATATGCATTATATCTGATCAGGCCATGAAGTATGGCGGTTTTCCTATAAAGATTTCCGGTTACGTAGGTCACACTAGACCAATGTTGTAGATAATTGTCTTAGCTTTACATGTCCGCTTGAATCAACTAAAACCTAGTCCGTATGCTCAACTTATGGCCAAAACAATGGAGGTGTATCAGGAGATCTTTAACTTGAGTTTCATTCTTCGTTTAAGCTTTTATCTTTACTTCCGAATCTTCCACGACACCGGCAAACATTGTTCCTAACACCGCCGGGCTTCAATACTTTTCTTGGGACCAAAGGGTCATTAATTAAACTGAAGACCGGCGCACTTTATTCTTGAGATTGTCGTACTTACGATGCTGAATCGAACTATACAATTGACTACGCCTCCCGTAACCGGCGTACTTCGATAGAAAGGTTGATGTGCTCATGGAGATTCTTTGTCGACTAGACCTGAAATGTATTTTTATGTAATTAAGTATCAAAAGCTCATATAAATCATTAATATATAAGCATAAAAGCATAGATAACGCGTATAGAAATATGTATAAATGGAGCATTATCAATGCGTTCAACAGAAGCATTGCTATACACAGCTTCAAGAGATAGCCATATTTGGCGAGCAGTAGTGAGACAAAGAACCTCAATCGCCGCTTCTTCGGTTAGAGATGATTGGAGAAAAATGACAGCTCTATGATCTTCTCCAGTCCATGGAAGTAGGGCTGGATTAGCAATAGCTTTACGTTCAACGGTAACTGTGGGTGGTGGTGAGAAAGAGGTGCCATCGATGTGCCCAATCAATTTCTGATAGGTGAAGATAGGCATCATATGATTTCTCCATAAAAGATAATTGGTTGAAGAAAGCTTAATTTGTTAAAGTTTCTAAGATTGTTTGTTTTAAAATAGTATTATGTTTACAAGATATTTTGAAATCTTAGCCATGAAGGATACTTCACTAGTAAGGAACCTTAATTACTATGGAACCTTAGACATTAAGTATCCTTATCTCTTAGGAGTATTAGATATTTAGTACCCTTAAACATTAAGTATCCTTACCTCTTAAGGATATTAGATATTTAGTACCCTTAGCTCGGAAGTATTCTTACTTGTTAAGAATACTTAGATATTTACTAGTCTTAGCTATTAAGTACTTGCATACTAAGAATAGTTAGTGGCAAAGGAAGTCTATGTACTAAGTATTTGTGTGCCTATAAATAGAAGTTCAATACAAAGCTAGAATATATCAATCCAGCCTTTGCAATTCTATTTTCAGTTTACCTTTTTTATCATTATATAGGCTACTTAATTCATATCTAAGTGCAGAATTTATCAAGCATTTACAGTGGAATCAGAGCTCTCTTCTTAAGGGGATGTGCTATTACTCGAATGAAACACCTTCGAGATTCAACAAAAATTCAGCCTAGACATGGCATCTAGTGTAGCTACTGCTCCTGCAATTCCAGTATTTTCTGGAGTGCATTATCACCTTTGGGCAGTAAAAATGAAGACATATTTGAAATCTCAATGTTTATGGAAGGTTGTAAAGACTGATGAAAGTCCTCAGGAACTCGGAGAAAACCCAATGGTTGCTCAGTTAAGAACTTTCGAGACTGAGTCGCTAAAGAAGGGCAAGTTACTAACCTGTTTACATTCAGGTATTGCCGATCAAATTTTCACCTCCATAATGGATTTGGAGACACCAAAAGATGTGTGATGACGTATAGCCTATATTTGGGCCGCAAGCCCAAATGATAGACATTACTTACACCTAAGTCCATCACGAATGGGCTACCATGACAAATGGTATGGGCCGTGGTATCAATGCTTGGGCTCACGAAGCCCAAAGGCCCAATCTAACTCACCGGATATCCGATAAGGATCATCTATTCAAGGAATAGATATCCTTACCTCGGATAAGCACCATGCGTGCGAAGAGTAAGGAGCAAGAAACACGGTTTCTTAGCCCCTATATATAGAATCATACGATTCTCATTCAAGGTACGATTCACGGAATCCCTAAAACTCTTAAACCAAAACCTAAATTCGATTACTTACTCTCACGCCGGAGTCTAATCGGGGGAGACAATCCCTCGATAAGTCTAACGGTGTTATTCTCTTTTCTTAGTACGCAGGTAACAAAGTGCTAAGGATCCAATTGATATAAGAGCAAAGCCCAACAACCAGGTACGCCCAACTTTTGTATCAACAAGTGGCGCCATCCGTGGGACCCTACAACGAACTAGAATGACGAAACACAAGAATTCGGGCCAGCGGACTCCGCAGTCAGAAAAACGTGATCATCAGAAGAAGAATCGACAAGATTCGACCTCTAAGCAGGTTGCTGGGACAACCAGCGCACCTGATCACCAGGAGGCGGGAACAACCCAGCCTATTCCAACAATGGAACTACCTTTAATCTCGTCAGTGGTCCCAAGCGCTGAGGAACTCCAGCTCACCCTCTTCACCACTCCTCATCAGGCTGCACCCGTAGTGAACAACACTGTGCCGCCAGGCGCGCCTGAACGAAACCGGGCGCCCCATACTGAGGAAGAGATCCTTGCAACGACTGAGGACGTACCCGATTTAACTTTGGGAAATTTCGTGTCCCAAAACTATGAAACCCTAACTGCCCTCATGCAGGAAGAAGCGGCAAGAAGAGCCGGTACGGATCTGCAAACCCGACTTAATTTCGGGCCAGAACGTGAACTAACACCACCACGTCACCCACGAGGAAGACGTACAGAACGTACCAATGTCCATGACAGGTTGGGTACGGTGTCCGGCTCACAAAATTCTGGAGACAGCGGTAGGCGCACCAATGTTCATTCCAGACTTGGCAGTCGGGGAATACACGACCGATTAGGTCCTCAGCATTCGCCGAGTCAAGGATCCTCCAATCCCAGAAGTAGGCGGATCCAAGACAGGTTGGGGAGAAGAAGATCCCCAAGCAGAGATCCTTCAGGCTCCTCTTCTGAAAGGAGCAGGCGCAAACGCCGACGGAGAGATTATCCTTCCTCCAGCGATTCCTCGGACAACGAGGATAAAGAAACAGGTCACTGGAAATCAAAAGGACGACGTCGCGAGGAAGAGAACGAGGATATGTCTCTCCCATGGCGACGCCATAAAATTGATGCGTTCACACGTCGCATAAGTGATTACTCAGACGACAGGCGCAGACGCATGCCCGCTAATGTGAAGACATATGATGGAACAGGTGACCCTGACGACCACCTCAAAATTTTCGAGTCAGCCGCAACTATCGAAAATTGGCCACAGCCTGTGTGGTGTCACATGTTTAATTCCACATTAGTAGGGAACGCGCGCACATGGTTTAGCAAACTCCCACGTAGGAGTATAGGCGGCTTTAAGGAATTGCGAAAAGCATTCCGCCACAACTTCACCCAGCGAAAGAAGTGCGCTAAAAATCCTGTGGAATTGGCAAGGGTGAAGCAACGCCAAGGAGAATCAACCAGCGCCTTCATGGAGCGCTTCAAGGATGAGTGCATACAAGTCAAAGCATGTCCCGAAATACTAAAAATTTCGGGGTTCATGAATGGAATTAATAATCCAGAACTCATCCGAAAGCTCAATGATAGAGTTCCACAGTCTTTCGATGAACTCACAAAACGCACCAGATCCTTTATACAAGGAGAAGCAGCTGCTGCGGATAGCAAGAAAGGATATTCAAACTATAGACAACAAGAACAGCCGCGGAGACAATCCAATGATCAAAACAATAACCGCGGCAGGAACTACCGCAGTGGAAGAGACAACGACAAATATACTCCTCTCACTAAAACTCCAAGGGAGATATTTGCAACAGAAGGTGCGAACTTCCCAAGACCACCACCAATTAAAACGGCAGAAGAAAAACGCCAAGATAGTGGATACTGCGAGTACCACGGCCAAAAGGGCCATACAACTAACGAGTGTGTCCAACTGAAACAACTAATCGAAAAATTAGTGAGAGAAGGAAGGATGGACCATCTCGTAAAAAACATCAAGGAAGGAAAAGAGAGACAGAGAAATGGAGGCAAGAAAGAACCCCCAAAGGAAAAGGCTGATACTATATACATGATACAATCATGGCAGCGCAAAATAAAGCAAAAAGTCAGCCAAAAATTCTCTCCAGAAAAAGAGATATCCTTCCCTACAATCGCTGCGGACAACGCAGTCGTGGAACCTCTGACCATTGAAATACATGCAGGAGGACACGACATCCACCGCATGTATATTGATGGAGGAGCATCCGCAGACATCATGTATGATCACTGCTTCAAAAGGCTGCGACCTGAAATCCAAAGTCAGTTGATACCAGCTACAATGTCACTAACAGGATTTACAGGAGAAAAGATCTGGCCCATGGGGCAGTTACGCTTATTGGTGGTCGTAGGAGATGAGCAACACTCAACTGCGGCATGGATAAATTTTATGGTAATCAAGTCTCCCTCACCATACAATGGCATAATTGGAAGACCAGGAATATCATCCATGCGCGCAGTACCATCCACAGCACACGGAATGCTTAAATTCCCAGTTGAAGGAGGAGTAGTTACTCTCTATAACACAACGGTACCACCAAGAGAATGTATCGCAGTGACAACTGAAGCAGATACTATTCCAGAACAGCGCACGGAAAAATCGCCAAATTTAAAGGTCGCTATTCATCCAGACTATCCGGAACAACAAGTTTCGATTGGAGGATCTTTATCTGACAAAGGTAAAGCAGCCGTATGCGCACTCTTGCAAAAGAACCTAGACATCTTTGCATGGGAACCAAAGCATATGACAGGAGTGCCTCGTTCTATCACAGAGCACAAACTACAAATCCGACAAGGATACCCTCCAATACGACAAAAGAAGCGCGGTCAGGCTCCAGATCGTGCAAAAGCTATTTTGGAAGAAGTACGCAAGTTAGTAGATGCGGGCATCATGCGCGAAGTGTACTACCACGACTGGCTCTCTAACCCAGTCATGGTAAAGAAGAGCGATGGTAGCTGGAGGATGTGCGTGGACTTCACGGACCTCAATAAAGCATGCCCGCAAGACTGCTATCCATTGCCAGAAATTGATTGGAAGGTTGAATCCTTATGTGGATACCCCTTCAAGTGCTTCCTAGACGCATATAAAGGGTACCACCAAATCCAAATGGCAGTGGAGGATGAAGAAAAAATAGCTTTCCACACCAGTCAAGGGGTATACTGCTACACAAAAATGCCTTTTGGCTTAAAGAACGCAGGCGCGACATACCAACGGCTGGTGGACACAGCTTTCGAAAAACAAGTAGGCCGTAACTTAGAAGTCTACGTGGACGACCTCGTTATAAAAAGCCATACAGAGGATGAGTTAGTGCGCGACATCGAGGAAACATTCCGAACGTTGGGGCGGATAAACATGAAACTGAATCCAAAAAAGTGCACCTTTGGCGCAACTGAAGGCATGTTCCTCGGATACTTAATAGAACCCGATGGAATCAAACCATGCCCAGAGAAGACAAAGGCTGTTATTGATCTCCCCTCCCCGCGCACACTCAAAGAAGTCCAATCACTGAATGGAAAGCTGGCAGGGCTGAATCGCTTCTTATCTAAGTCAGCAGACAAGTCCCTTCCTCTCTTTAAAACACTCACGAAGTGTACAAAAAAGGGAGACTTTCGTTGGACCAATGAAGCCGAGGAAGCTTTCCAACAACTCAAACATCATCTGGCATCTCTTCCCAAACTAGTCGCACCGCGACAAGGGGAAGAACTAATCATGTACTTATCAGCAACCCACGGAGCAGTTAGCGCAGTACTATTGACAGATAGAGACTCCGTCCAGACACCCATATACTTCGTAAGCAAAGCCTTAAAGAAAACAGAGGTTAACTACAGCGCCATGGAAAAACTGGTCTTGGCTTTAGTGTTCGCCGCCAAGAGACTGCGCAGATACTTCCAAGCGCATCCAATTGCGGTAATCACTGATCAGCCAATTAAACAAGTTATCTCTAAACCAGATGCATCGGGACGCTTACAAAAATGGAGTGTAATGCTCAGTGAGTACAACATCTCATACAGGCCGCGCACTGCTATCAAAGGGCAAGTTTTAGCTGATTTTATCGTGGAGAAGCCAGAGGGCGACAGCCCAACATCTGCAGCAAAAGCGGATCTACAGGAACCATGGACACTGTTCACTGATGGATCCTCATGCGCAGATGGATCAGGCGCAGGACTCATTCTTACAAACCCAGAAGGTATGGAATTCACCTATGCGCTACGCTTCGAGTTCACAGCCACAAACAATGAGGCAGAATATGAAGCCCTACTGGCCGGACTACGCATCGCAATTCAAATGGGTGTACGCAACCTAGAGGCAAACGTAGATGCTCGGCTAGTCGCTAACCACGTGTTAGGAGAATACGAGGCCAAGGATGACCATATGATCCAATACCTGGAAAAGACAAAGTCTCTGATCAAAAACTTCGATAGGTTCACAATAAAACAAGTACCTAGAGGGGAAAACAGAAAGGCGGACGCACTCAGCAAGATCGCATCTACAAGCTTCGCACACCTTTCAAAACAGGTATTGGTGGAAACCTTAAAGAACAAGTCAATCCTTGATATGGAGATATCAACGGTGATAGAAGAACAAGATCCTACGTGGATGACACCTATCATTGAATTTATCAGCAAGGGAACTCTACCCCAAGATAATAAAGACGCTCGAAGAATACGGCGCACGGCGCAACGATTCGAATTCCGCGACAACGTACTCTATCGGCGATCTTTCTTACAACCATGGCTCAGATGTGTTGGACCCCTTCAAGCAGACTATGTACTCCGCGAACTTCACGCTGGATCATGTAGTATGCACTCAGGACCGCGATCCGTGGTGGCAAGCGCTTTAAGGGCAGGATACTATTGGCCAACAATGCACCGCGACGCACGCGACCTAATAAGAAAGTGCAGCAACTGCCAAGTACATAGACCTATTCCGCGCCGACCACAGCACGAGCTAACACCAATTACCTCACCATGGCCATTTTACAAATGGGGTATCGACATCGCAGGACCTTTTCCCGTCGCAGCGGGAGGAGTAAAATTCCTCATCGCAGCCATAGATTATTTTACAAAGTGGATTGAAGCAAAAGCTGTGGTGAACATTACGGGAAACCAAGTAAAACACTTTGTCTGGGACAATATTGTCTGTCGCTTCGGCCTACCAGGCGAGATCGTATCAGACAACGGAAAACAATTCTGTGATAACCCATTCAAAGATTGGTGCACACAATTAAACATCACACAACACTTTGCTTCAGTCAAACACCCACAAACCAATGGCCTGGTTGAGCGCGCTAATCGCAGTCTAGGCGAAGGCATAAAAGCGCGCCTTGACAGACATAAAGGAAGATGGGTAGATGAACTCTCGCATGTCTTGTGGGCGCATCGCACAACAATCAAAACCAGTACTGGCGACACGCCATTTTCCTTAGTCTATGGAACAGAAGCCGTCATACCAGCTGAGATAGGAATGCCTACTATACGCACAGCAGAAGTCAACGTCATGACAAATGACGAGGAACGGCGCATAGACTTAGATATACTGGAGGAGAGACGCGAACGCGCAGCCATACGAGAAGCAAAGGCCAATGCAAAAATGAAGAAGTATTATGATGCAAAAGTCAAGAACACTTCATTTCGACCAGGGGACTTTGTTTATCGCGCCAATGACGCAAGCCACGCAGAAGACACAGGCAAACTTGGACCCAAATGGGAAGGACCTTACGAGGTCACAGACGCGCTCGGCAACGGCGCATACAGGTTGCGCGATATGGAAGGTCACGACCTAGCGCGCACTTGGAACATCTGTAATCTCAAAAGATGTTACTTTTAGGCTACGGCCCTTACACAAACACACTCACACCCTACGCGGTGCCCAATAAGTGTTTGTCTTTCTTTTCTTTCTTAGGAATTATGTTTTCCATTTTTTCAATAAACTTGCAAGTATTAATAAAATGTTATGGTTTCTAGCTAACTCCATAGCGCACTTTTACTTTATTGCATATATGTCAATATTGTCTATCTTATATTTTTTGCCTACATGGCGTGCATGCACCACTTAAAGACCCACGAAGGCATAGAGGATGAGTTAACCTACTAATTTACTCGTTGAATAAGAGGGTTGCAAACCCATCAACATTGGATCACGTATCCTTGCTAAGCGCCTTACTCTTGAGACGTCAAAGTAAGTTTCACATGCGCACCCCACGACGGATGCGCGTATACCAAGTACACTGTACGAGCTTAGCAATATAACGAGCCAAGACACTTGGTCAAAAATAAAACTTAGCAAACAATGCAAGTATACTTAAGTTACGCACTTAAAAAACTTAGTCAAAAATAAAACTTAGCAAACAATGCAAGTATATTTAAGTCACGCACTTAAAAGACTTAGTAAAAAAAAAAATAAAACTTAGCACACAATGCAAGTGTATTTAAGTTACGAGCTCATAACAAAATGTATTTTATTCCATATTTATTAAATTACAAGGACAAAATACACAAGCTCACAAACAACCTATATGCTATGGCGGTGATCATGGCTCTCTTCTGGAGCGGCGGAACTTCCCTCCTTCAACTTACTCAAGATTATGGCATCCTGCATCGATACGGTTGGAACACTTACAGCCACACCATCTGATCTAGGAAGGTGTGCAGCGCCAATACCGCACATCACGGCCTTGCCCTTGATACCCTTTTTCACCGCAGCCCTCTGCGCATGTTGCTCCAGCACCTCCTTCAAGGGGACTTCCTTCTCCAGAGCAAAAGGCTTGAGGATATCACGGGGCCGCGCAAAAACTGGGACTTGAAGCTGCGATATATCAGGTTTTAGATAATAGTCTAACTCCTCTTCCGCATTCTTCTCAAGATGGCGCTGCAAAGTTAAGCCGGCCATCAGCACAGCTATAGGGTCATCTTGGTCGCGCTCCAATTTCCCTATATGCGGCAGCTCAAGAACCTTCAGCCCCGCCATCGCCTCCACCAGCTCATCGTACGCCGTTGAGCTATAACCAGGAATCTCCGCCAAGTCCTTCTCCAACAGCTTGGCCTCACGGAGCTCCTCCATCACCTGCGAACGGCCACGCGCTATCGCGCAGTGGACAACCTTCCCAAAGGCCTCCACCACCTCCGCAGACTCTAAAGTACTTAGAGCTGCCAGACGAAGCCCATGGCTGATCAACCACCTGCATTCACAAAGTGGTAACAAGATAAGATAAAATGGAGTGAAGAAAACAATTCTAAAAGATAAGGGTGTAAAAATACCTGCGCTCAGCAATCACAGTCATGAGATGAGGATACAGCTCCTCGTCGTACTCAATGCTAAGGGCGCGCAGCTTCTCCTCATACGCCACAAGCGTCTTCTCCATATTCTCCTTGAATTCTTGAAGCCTAGCATAATGCTCAGATCTTTTCTCCTCAAGGAACGACACAGACCACGATGCCCTGGCCTTCAACTGCTCGAGACACGACCTCGCATGTAGCAGATCAGCCAAGATGCTCATCTTGTCCTGAGCCATCTTCTCCCCATACGCCCTTGACTCCCCAAGCTCAGCCTGCACGCCCGCCAATTGCGCGCGCAGCTCCTCCAACTCCTCTTCCTTCTGGGCCAGAGCACGACTCTCCCCAACGCGCTTTCCCTTCAGCTGCGCCACCAGCTCAGCCTGACGGGCAGTAGTCGCAGCCAACTCATCAAGAAGTTGCTGCGCCTCACCACCACCTGCTGCCAAGGTATCCTCCCCCTTGTTTTCATTCTGCGGAGAGGATACTTCATCATCCTTCGCGTCGTCATCCCTACGGAACAAAGACAGTCAACAAAAAAATTACAACAAGTAAAAAAAAAAAAAAAAAAAAAAGGAGAGAGAGGAAGTGCACACTTACAGAAACGGAGAAGCATCAGCCTTCAACCGTGCGCCGGAGGTCGAAGTTTCCTCCGCGTTCGACTCTGCGTCTTTGATGACGAGTCGACGCCTCTTGCTGGTGCCACTGGTTCCAGCACCTCCCTTGCGCTTTAAGTTCTGCGCAACCTCTTCCCTCAGCACCTCTTCAGGTTTCAGGATCCGAATACTGTCAGATGACCCTGAGTGCGCCTCTTCGTGCGCCACCTCCACTTCAGGCACCACAGTAGGCGCCACCACTACCTCTGGCGCCATACTCTGGACGGGCGTCACCACAAGTGGTGGCGTGTCCTCAGGGACTGTCGCGGGTAAAACAGTCAAACGCCCCGCGGTTGCTTCCAGCAAAGGCAGCTCCCCTTCCCTCAGAGGACGCACCCCTATGGTCACCTGCTTTGGCTTATCAAGCTTCACCACTGCGAATAAGTCCATCTCTGCACATATAAACATGAAGCAAGAAAACAACGAAAGATTAGTTGGTAAATGCGCGAAGAAAAAGGATGAAAAACTTACAAACAATTACAAAGGATGAACACCCACCCCGGCCATCCTCACTCAGGAAAGTGGGAACCTCATCCGCTGCGCCAAAATACGCGCGGCTCAATCCTACATGCACCAAAAACTCCTCCGGATAGGGGTTAATGGCCAATCGATTGGCATTTAACGTCTGCGCGTCAGCAATACTATAGGAACCGGGTGCGGGATGCCCATCCCTTGGTAAAGACGCCTGAGTATAAAACTCAAAATTGGAAGGAAAGACCACGTCGTCTACCCAAAAGAAAAATTCCCTCCAATTCTTGAGGGCGTCAACTTTCTCCGTATAACATTGAAACGCCCGTGGGCGCTTCGCAAAGGACACCCAACCGTTCGACCATGTTGAGTGGTAAAAAGAGCGGAATAAATCTACAGTTGGTTCTATCGCTAGTAAATGGCAGTTTACCTCAAAATTCGACACCTTCGCCGCACCTATACAGTGCAGCTGAGAGATGTGGAGGCGGTAGTGATTGAGCAAATCGCTCAGAAATATAGATATAGGTACGCGGTAGTTAGCGTACTCGAAGAATTTCGTGTATAAACCTATCTTCCCTTCGGGGAAGTCGGCTATACACGCATCGACATCTGGCGCCTCTGGATGCACATCCAAAGGCACAAAATAGTCGGAAGAAAAGTGCATCACATCCTCAACAGACAACGCAGAGCGAAACTCCTCTAATTGAGCGACCATGTTCATCTTAAAACTAAGTGTACGCACACAAAGATTACCTACAGAAGCTCAAAGGTTTTCTAGCAAAAACGCTCTCAAAATGAAGAAGATGAATAGTGGTTGTGTGTGTATTTTACTGTGTGGTGAAAATAAAGGGGGGCGGCATTCTTATATAGGGTGGTAAAAACCCTAATTCACGCCCACGTGGATCCCACTCACAGTAAACGTGTGGCTAGAAGATCAAAAGGTACAACACTTTTTCCCGAATCCCAAGTGATACGTGGACACCATCCCCATTTACCGAGGTAACTATTTTGAACCTGTTAGGTGCATTGCACCTCCAAAAAGGCGGTAACAATTTGTTCATTATCCCGCCACGCTTACCGCTGCTTACATTAAGTCTAGTACCCGCAGCTACGTGCCGCGCATACTAGACTGGGGGGACATGATGACGTATAGCCTATATTTGGGCCGCAAGCCCAAATGATAGACATTACTTACACCTAAGTCCATCACGAATGGGCTACCATGACAAATGGTATGGGCCGTGGTATCAATGCTTGGGCTCACGAAGCCCAAAGGCCCAATCTAACTCACCGGATATCCGATAAGGATCATCTATTCAAGGAATAGATATCCTTACCTCGGATAAGCACCATGCGTGCGAAGAGTAAGGAGCAAGAAACACGGTTTCTTAGCCCCTATATATAGAATCATACGATTCTCATTCAAGGTACGATTCACGGAATCCCTAAAACTCTTAAACCAAAACCTAAATTCGATTACTTACTCTCACGCCGGAGTCTAATCGGGGGAGACAATCCCTCGATAAGTCTAACGGTGTTATTCTCTTTTCTTAGTACGCAGGTAACAAAGTGCTAAGGATCCAATTGATATAAGAGCAAAGCCCAACAACCAGGTACGCCCAACTTTTGTATCAACAATGTGAGGGATAAACTCCAAGAAACCTTTAAAGGTACTGATAGAGTAAAAGCTGTCAGATTATTAACTCTCAAAAGAGAGTTTGAATTATTAAGAATGAAAGATGATGAATTGGTGAAAGATTACTCAGCAAGAATGATCGACGTGGTTAATCAAATGAGACTTCATGGAGAAGTTGTGAAAGACCAGAAAGTAGTAGAAAAGATGATGGTTAGCGTTCCTCCAAAGTTTGAACAAAAAATTTCCTCCATAGAAGAGTCTTGTGACCTCAATACGCTGACGGTTTCTGAACTAACTAGTAAACTCCAAGCACAAGAGCAAAGAGTTTCTATTAAATCGAGGAGAAATTTGAAGGTGCTTTTCGAGTATCTTCTAGAAGTAACAAATGTTCTACTTCACAAAAATCTTCTTCAACATCAAAGAAATGTTGATTGTTAACCTAAACTTTGGGTTAAAATTTGTCAAATTAGAAAGTATATTTAGTATGTAGGACCAAAAGTGTCAAGTTAGAAAGTTTATAACCGAAAAGTTAGTTAAACTCAGTTATAGGTAGTTATGTGTCAAAAGTTGTGTCAGTTTATAAAGTGTCGTGTCTGTTATATGTGTCGGATGGTTGGCTATATAAAGCCAGAACCACAGCAAGTCATTAGTGTCGAATATTTGTATATAAAAACAAATTCTGTATAAATTACAAGCAAGTTTATTCGGACAACATAGTAAGATTATATTCCAACAATTGGCATCAGAGCACGTTAATCGATCCAGGGGAGAACGAGTGCAAGTTACGATCGATTGAAAAGAAAGAATCAACAACGAAGGGTTGTTACACAAACTTTGTGTATAGCAACCATTATACTTGGAAAAGAACCAGAAAACCACATCACCGATTGCAGTAAGATAAGAAAGAGGGGATCAAAAGTTTTCCGTAATTGCAAGAGGAAGAAACAGGTTTGGTTCTGTTGGTGTCGATAATAACCAGAAAACTGAAGCCACAAATCAGACAACGATTTTGTTTTTGGTAGTTACCGATTGGAAACAAGAAACAGGGAGACTTTGTGGTGTTGCTCTTTTTAAAAAAGTTATCAGAAAGAAAGAAGATAAGGAGTGATTGGTTTTAACTTTTCCATTGGAAGTGATTGTAAGGAAAAAAGTCAAGGAAGTAGGGACACCTTATCTCTTTACCAACAGAAGACACAATCATATTTGAATAAGTCTTTCTCACTTTCACTTTATATATTTCAATATTAGAATTACAAATAAATTTGAAAGATAAAAAGGAAGTCTTGAATTAAGTTATTTAAATTTCAGGATTAGTTATTTTGTATTTCCAATTGATTGGGTTAGAAAGTAAGATTTCTTGTATATTTTCTATTTTAAAGAAACAAAAATTTGTTTTATTAGAAAATACAAAACTAGTAAGAAGTAACAAAATGAACCATTGTGGTTCATATTGTAAGAAGTAAGTAGAAACCTATCGTTTTTAAGGAACCTAGTGTTTAACGAAACCTTGGTGTTTCAAAGTAAGTAAGAAAACTCTAGTGTTTCCAAAGTAAGTAAGTAAAGAAAACATTTAGCGTTTCAAAGTATGTAAGTAAGTAAGTGAAACTTAAGCGTTTCAAAGTAAGTAAGTAAGTAAGTAAGTAAGTAAGAGAAAATCTATTGTTTCAAAGTAAGTAAGTAAGAGAAAACCTAGTGTTTTTCAGAAACCTTAGATTTCACCAGTAAGAGAAACCTTAACGTTTCACCAGTAAGAGGAAACTGTAGTGTTTCACCAGTAAGAGAGACATTAGTGTTTCACAAATAAGAGAAACCTTAGTGTTTCACCCCGTAAGAGAAACCTCAGTGTTTTAACCAGTAAGAGAAACTTTTGTTTCAAAAGCAAGTAAGAAAGTACGCAAGTAAGAAAGCGACAAAGCATGAAGATAGGAGAATCATCTACACCAACTCGTGACCAAAACATAGCACTTCAATGTCCAAAACTCACTGAAACAAACTACACAACATGGACAATTATGATGGAGACAATATTGAAGGCATATGGTCTTTGGGAAACGCTTGAAGATGTTGATCCCAGTTGAGCAAACGATCTTATATAGAAGTTGACTTGAATTTAACACTTAAGCTAAAACGCGGAATATAAAAGCTTAACTTAAGAAGAACAATTAACTATCAACACTTCAATATATTATTAATATGAGCACTCGACAATGCTAGGGTTTTACAACCTTGAAGTGTAAACGAAACTAAAACAATACGTACACAAAACTAACCCTAGGATCTTCCTTTTATAGGCCAAGGAGTCCTACTAGGTTTACAATATCTTTCTATGCAAGATAAGAATATTCTAGATACATACGATATACACTCAATCTATTCCATACTTATCTAATATGTATACATGCATATCCCTTCAGCAGTAGATTCCACTAGCAGTATTCTTCAACAGCAGCACTTTCAATGTCAGCAGCAGAATCTTTATCCTTAGCAGCATTCTCACCTTAGCAACAGTTTCATCAAGCAGCAGTTTAACTTAGCAGCATACTTCAAAACCCAACAATCCTCCCCTAAACTTAATATTTATTTCTAAATCATTAAGTTTCTTCAAAACTCAGTTAAACACCAGGAGGATGCTTCCAAACACTTATATCTTCAAATTTCTTTGAAAGCTTCTTCAAACAGTTGAATTCAATATCTTTTCATACTTCTGTATCAATGTATAAGCTTGATTATCTAACACAGGCTGTTTTTGACACTTGAGAAATCTAGGTCTCAACATCTGTCTAAGTACACCAGTGCACTTATTTAGACTAGGATAGTCTTTCTCTACCAACAAAAATAATGTAACTGAGCCAATCCTTAATTCATGAACTCCACAAGATTGATACAGAAACCATTTATGTACCTTGCTGCATATAATGTCATTCCATTCTTTATCACCAGGCACATGATCAAACATATTCTTCAAGAAGCGATACAATACATTTTCAAATGTAAGATTAATATCAAGAACAGTATCCATCTTCTTTCCATCATATTTCTCTTTGAATAATCCCCATATGGCAATAATATCATCTCTATCCATCTTATTAAAAATCTGTGAAATTTCCTTAAAACTTTGAACTTCATAATTTGATCTCATAAAATCCCAATATCCTGCACTTCCATCTCTTATCTTGAAAGTATATGAAATGATAGGATATTTCTCAGCTAAAGGTTTTTCGGATTCTTTTATCACAGCTAAAGTTGTCTCTTGTTCTTTTTCAACTTCTTATTCTTTGTCCATTTCACTACCGCTTTCTCCATAAAACTTTTGCTTCTTCCTAGTAAAAGTCTTGTGACCAATACTTTTTCTTTTCACCTTTTGACTAGGAGTAATTTCTGCTTCTGTCACATGTATATGCTCTGCCTCAACAACTCTGTCAGGTACCAACTTTTTATTCATTTGAGAAATATGTTCTAAGTCTTCAGCACAACCCATAGGATAAAAGGTATCCATTTCTTTCTTAGCTTGTTGATACAAGTCAAAAACCTCTTGATCAGACTTAGGTTATAACAGTACCAATTTCCATCCCTTCATATTCTTTAGGTATCTTTCTTGCTCTCTTCTTTGTTGCAATGGTGTTGGACCCCTGAGAATCTTTTTCTTTCTTCTAGCAGCAGCATCTTCTTTCCTTTTCTTTGCTGTAAACTCTCTTATCCATGCTTGAACATCAAAAGTTGGAGTATCTTGTTCTTCAATTTTGACCATCTTGGAAAGTTCTATATCAGCATCTATTCTTATCTTTTCCTCAACACACTCCTCATACCTCTTCAAATCTTCAGTTTCCTTATCAACTCTTTCCTTTTCCTCCTGAATCAACTGTTGCTCTTCTTGATCAATCAACTCTTGCTCTTTCAATGCAACAACTGAATCATGTTCAATTTGTAATTCCTTGGGCCATAGATGAAAAGGTATCTGAGAGTA
This sequence comes from Artemisia argyi, assembly GCA_030686995.1. Classification (NCBI taxonomy): domain Eukaryota; kingdom Viridiplantae; phylum Streptophyta; class Magnoliopsida; order Asterales; family Asteraceae; genus Artemisia; species Artemisia argyi. The sequence continues at coordinate 129,223,946 of CM060695.1, read as the reverse complement.
ATCAAACCCTTTATGCATTATCTTTGGTTCTTCTACCAGCTTGCCGTTTCCTTTGTCGGTAGAAGATGATGAAACAATCTTCTTTTGTTGAGCAGCAGGTTCTCTGATTACTACTCCTTGTTGGGATATGAAATATCAAAGTACTTCTGGATGTCAAAGTACTGCTGCATGAAGAATAAAGTCAAAGTACTGCTGAAGGAAAAAGTCAAAGTGCTGCTGTTATTGAAGAATGTTTAAAGTACTTCGAAGGAAACAAGGACTGATATGCAATATTAGATAAGGATTAATGTGTAATATTAAACGAATATTCTAGAATTAGTTAGGGATAATTACTTGTCGTTCAAGGATTACATGTTGTAAACCGACTTAAGGTTATCTATATAAAGAGCCTTAAGAGGTATTGGTCGATATAAGTTTTACAAGTTAGATACGTTTAGAAGTCGATCAAAGTTAAATAGTTAGGGATTGTTAGTGAATCTGTGTAACAAAGCAGGTTCTAAGTTTGGTTAATATAAAAGTTCTTCTTAAGTTTTGTGTTAAGTAGATTCCGCATACTTTACAAGGTCAAACAGTGTTTCAATATTAATAGTGTTGAGTTTACTCAATATTGTTAAACCTTTACAAGCTACAAAGTAGTTTGGTTAGAGTATATCGATCCAACAAGTGGTATCAGAGCTTGTGTTGGAAACTCTGATTAAGAAGACAAACCTTTAAAACCGATTTCACTACAAACCCTTCAAGATGTCGACAGATGCTGCACCTGCTCCCTCAATCACTGCTGTAAGAATCCCTATTGTTAAGAAGGGAGAATACAACCTATGGGCCATGAAGATGAGGCAGTACATTGCCATCACAGACCATGCTTTGTGGGATGTGATTGTCAATGGTAACATGCAAATCGAAGAACCACTAGAGGTACCTGGACAACCAACACCACCAAAAATAACTGTACCTGCTGCTACGAAAAGTGATCAAGACAAAGCTCTCAATATACTGCTTTCTGCTATTCCTGATGGTCACCGATTAAAGTTTCATGATGCCAAAGATGCCAAACAACTATGGGCTGCAATAAAAAAGAAGTTTGGAGGTAATGATGCTTCCAAAAAGATGCATAGGAATTTGCTGAAGCAACAATTTGAAACTTTCACTGTTGGTGAAAGACAAGGTCTTGATTCTGCTTATGAAAGATTTCAACATCTTTTGAGTATGCTAGAACTATATGATGCTGAGGCATCAGTTGAAGATGCTAATTTAAAGTTTCTAAGGAGTTTACCATCAGCATGGAATGTAGTTGCTACTATGATCAGAGGACAATCAGGGCTGGATACTATGGACTTTGATGATCTTTACAACAATCTGAAGGTGTATGAGCATGAGATGAATGGTACTACAGGTTCAAGCACACAACAGAATATTGCTTTTGTCTCTTCTGAAAAAAGAAGCAGTACTTCCAACAAAGGTACTGCTTACCCTGCGCAAAGTAATGTGACCAAAACACAGGTTCCATGCACAACAATGGTCACCACCAATTCATCACAATCAGTTACCCCCACCTCAGATGATGTTCTATGTTCATTCTTTGCTCAACAAGCATCTATGCCAGTCACCTCTCAAGAAGATGTATTGCAAATAGATGATGATGCCTTGGAAGAAATCGATATCAGATGGCAAGTTGCTATGCTCACTGCAAGGATCAAGAAGTATGTGAACAAGACAGGAAAATGCATCAACTTCAGAGCTAAACAAGGAATAACATTTGACAAGTCCAAAATTGAGTGTTTCAACTGTCAAAGGACTGGTCACTTTGCAAGAGAGTGTAAGTTTGCAAAGTATCAAGCAAACAAGATGATTGAACCATCCAAGCCTGAAAGAAAAGAGATTCCAATTAATGAACCAAAACCAAAAGCTTTGGTTGCTCAAGAGAATCTGTCAGAGATTGATTGGTCCAATGAGTTTGATGATGAACCTGTAACTTATTCAATGGTTGCATTGGAAGATTGGAGCACAACATTTGATGAAGAGCCTGGATATGCTGCTTTGGAGTCAAGAGATGAGTTAGGAAGTTTTGATTGGAGCATGGAGTTTGAAGAAGCACCTGTTCAGCTTGCTATGGTAGCTGCTTCACCAAGTTCATCCACTAACTCTGAGGTATGCTCTAAGTGTAATGATATGTATCAAAAGTTACTTACTGAGTATGTAGCTGAAAGAGATAAATTTCAAAAAGCTAGGGCTGAGATAATGGGTTATCAAATAACTTTAGAGTCAATGGAAGCCAAAATTCTTACACATGAAAACAATGAAGTAGCATGGCTTGAAACATATAAACAACAGGATTACCTAGTTAAGTTGAATGAATGGAAACTAGGTTGCAAGGTGTCTGAACTAGAAAAAGTGACTGCTGAAAGGGATAAGTTGTTAAAAAAACTTGCTGTATGGAATGAGGCAGGTGTGTCACATATTCAATTTGTTGAAAAGCAAAGAACATCTAATATTAAGACAGGCCTAGGTTATGATAGTAATGAAGGTATTCCATTTAAGAGCAAGGAACTAGATCTTACTGTTGATACCTCCACTAGTGATGAAGAGTTCATAAGTCTAGATGAAAACACTTCTAGTGATGAGGAATCCCCTAGTCCAACACCTCCTGTTTTTCAGAAAGAAAAAGGTTATAATGCAGTTCCACATCCACCAGGTAGCTTTCAACCACCTAGAAAAGATGTTGATTGTTATGGTGTAGATAATCTAGAGTTTAGGAAAAAGCTTAAAAGTAAATTTAATCCTGAAACTTTAGAAAGATATGTTGAAGCTCCTAAGGTAGAAGAGACCAAGTTTTCAAAACAAGCAGTATCTTCAAACTCTTTTCGAAGTACTGCTGATCACTCAGCAGTACCTCAAAGAAAACTTTTTCAAAATACTGCTAATTTTAGAAACACTCATGGAAGGGGATTTGGGGATATTGGTCCAAAGGTCTGTTATGTTTGTTACAGTCCTCATCATTTAATTAAAGACTGTGATTATCATTCAGACTACTTAAGTAAATATCCAAAGACCAGAACTGCACAACCAAGTTATAGGGAGAATAAGCCAAGGGATAACAAACCAGTTTGGAACTATACAAATAGGGTCAACCATAGTAATTTCTCAAAAGACTATAGGTACTCTCATCAGAAAAGGTCATACTCCAAATCCTCAGTACCTTCACAAAGTACTGACAGAAAGATCCCTAATGTTTCTAGCAAACAGTCTAATGCAAGATCTAGGAGGCACAATTATTATAACCCTAGACAGCCTTACAACACAAGAAAAGATGCTAGGACACAAAACCCAACTCCTAAAGTTACAACTAAATGGGTTAAGAAAGAAAGTACTGCAAGGGAAAAACCAGTACTTTCAGAAGTTAAGGGTGAAAAGGGGACAAGTGATCTTGAAAAAACAACAATTTTGGAATCAAAAACCTTAATTCTTGATCATGCTTTCAAAGACAGTGGTGATTACATACTCAAAAATTTTGAGTATGTCACTCCACAAGGGGAACACAAGTCAGTAATGGCTTGGGTTCCTAAAAATAACTAACCTTTTCATGTAAATGCAGGGCAACCCAGAGGAGGAGCTTAAAAATCATCTTATTGTAGATAGTGGTTGCTCTGGCAGTATGACAGGAGAAAAGGAGCTCTTGTCAGATTTTAAAGCTTATTATGGAGGAAAAGTTGCATTTGGGAATGATCCTAATGGAGGAAGAATAACTGGCAAAGGAGCTATCAAGGCAGGAAACATTGATTTTGAAGATGTTAGATATGTAAAGGAGCTCAAATTCAATCTTTTGTCAGTCTCTCAGATCTGTGATAAGAAGTACCCTGTGTTATTCTTTGACACAGAATGTCTTATACTTTCTCCTGATTTCAAGTTAGAAGACAGAAACTTGGTGTTACTGAGAGCACCAAGAACTAATGATGTGTACAGCATAGACTTGAAGAATGTAAATTCTGCTGAAAGAGCAACATGTTTGATTGCAAGAGCATCTATGGAGGAAGCACATCAATGGCACAGAAGACTGGGACATGTTAATTTCAAAATATCAATAAGCTGGTCAGAGGTAACTTAGTTAGAGGTTTACCTTCTAAGACATTCAAGAATGATCACACATGTCTTGCTTGTAAGAAGGGTAAACAGCACAAGGCCTCTTGTAAAAAGATTGATGAGAAGACTATTAGAGAGCCTTTGGAATTGTTGCACATGGATTTGTTTGGACCTGCTTCAGTTGTTAGTCTGAACAAGAAGAAGTACTGTTTGGTTATAACAGATGACTGTAGTAGATTTAGTTGGGTCTTTTTCTTATGCTTTAAAGATGAAAATTTTGATGCTATTCATGATCTAATTATAGCACTTGAAAATCAGTTAAGACTCAAGGTTAGAGGAATTAGATGTGATAATGGGACTGAGTTTAAGAATCAGCTTATGGATGAATTTTGTGCCAAGAAAGGAATTAAAAGAGAGTTCAGTATTGCTCGAACTCCTCAATAGAATGGAGTTGCAGAAAGAAAGAATAGAACTCTTATAGAAGCAGCAAGAACAATGCTTGCAGATTCTCAACTACCTGTTCCATTCTGGGCTGAAGCTGTAATTGCTGCTTGCTATATATTGAATAGAGTATCAGTGACTAAACCTCAAATGAAGACACCTTATGAGTTACTCATGGGAAAGAAGCCAAGTATCAAGTTTATGAAACCTTTTGGATGTCCTCTCACCATCTTAAATACTGCTGATAATTTGGGCAAATTTGATGGGAAGTCAGATGAAGGATATTTATTGGGATATTGTACAAATAGAAAAGGATTCAGAGTGTACAATAGGGCTACCAAGAAGGTTCAAGAATGTCTTCATGTTGATTTTTTGGAAGAACAAGAGAATTCTAAAGGTAAAGGTCCTGATTGGATGTTTGATCTTGATTTAATGTCTTCATCAATGAATTATGTACCTGTAAGGGAAGAAAATCAAGTTACTCCCACTGAAGAAGAAGCACAGTACATTGTTCATGATGTTAATTTAAGATCTGAAGATGAGCCAAAAGATATTGCCACTGATGAGAAGAAAGATACGTCTCAACCTAACAGTACTATTGATCCTCAAAGTACTGTTTCACCACAAATACCAGTATCGGCAGAAGATCAAGCCATTCAAGATGAACTTTCTAGGATGCTTTTTCAAGACACAATGGCTAAGTTGTATGATGATGAACAAAGAAGAGCTTATGAAGCAGAAAAGAAGAAGGCAAAAGAAACAGCCAGTACTTTACCCCAAAGTACTGTCAACCCTTTTGAAAGTACTTTTCAGCCATTAAATACTTCAAATTGGATAAATACTGATGCTGTTCATGATCCTAATATGCCTGACTTAGAAGATACTGTTGATCCAAACACAATTACTTTAGAAGATACTGATGATGAATTGGATCAAGAAGGCATTTTCTCAGATTCTAATGAAGATCCAGATATAACTAACTTGGAAGATAATCTTGAAGTTCCACCAACTCCAACTCTCAGAATTCATAAAACTCATCCTGCTACCAATATTATTGGATCCTCATCATCAGGGGTGCTCACAAGGACTAAGGCTAAGAATATGTCTCAACAACATACTTCTTTACTTAGTTTTATCTACAAGCAAAACAGGGTGAATCACAAGCATCAGAAGTTGTGTTTATTTGCTTGTTTTCTATCTCAGGAAGAGCCCAAGAATATCAAACAAGCATTAGCCAAGGAAAGTTGGGTGGAAGCTATGCAAGAAGAACTTCTACAGTTTAAACTTCAAGAAGTTTGGGTATTATGTGATTTACCTGATGGAAAGAAACTTATTGGAACTAAATGGGTTTTCAGAGTAAAAAGAGATGAAAGAGGGAATGTTATTAAGAACAAGGCAAGATTAGTGGCTCAAGGATATAGACAGGAAGAAGGAGTAGACTATGATGAAGTTTTTGCTCCTGTGGCAAGGCTTGAAGTCATCAGGCTATTTTTGGCTTTTGCATCTTATATGGGATTCCCTGTATATCAGATGGATGTTAAAAGTGCTTTTCTTTATGGCAAAATCATAGAAGAAGTTTATGTCAAACAGCCTCCTGGTTTTGAAGATCCTGCACACCCAAACAAAGTTTACAAGGTAATAAAAGCTCTTTATGGTCTTCATCAAGCTCCAAGAGCTTGGTATGAAAGGCTTTCCAACTTTCTATTGCAACATGGTTATAGAAGAGGAGCTATTGACAAAACTTTGTTTATCAAGAGAGATAAGAAGGATATTATGCTTGTTCAAGTATATGTAGATGATATTATTTTTGGTGCTACCAAGCAATCTATGGTGAAGGAATTTGAAGATCTTATGCAGAAAGAGTTTCAGATGAGTTCCATGGGAGAATTAACATTCTTCTTAGGCCTTCAAGTACAACAGTCAAGCAGTGGGATTTATATTTGTCAAGATAAGTATGTTGCAGATATTCTTAAGAGATTCACTTTTACAACTGTTAGGCCTACATCTACACCAGTGGATACTAACAAACCTTTAAGAAAAGATGAAGATGGAGAAGATGTTGATGTCACATTATACAGGTCTATGATTGGATGTCTTATGTATTTAACTGCATCAAGACCTGATATTACTTTTGCTGTGAGCTTATGTGCAAGACATCAGGTTAATCCAAAAGTATCTCATTTGAATGCTGTCAAGAGGATTTTCAGGTATCTTAGGCAACAACCTAAGCTAGGATTATGGTATCCTAGGGATTCACCTTTCCATCTCCATGCCTTCTCAGATAGTGATTATGCTGGAGATAACTATGACAGAAGGTCCACAACTGGAGGATGCCAGTACCTTGGAAGCAGATTAGTGTCATGGCAATGTAAGAAGCAAACAATTGCAGCAACTTCTTCCACAGAAGCAGAGTATGTAGCTGCTGCAAGTTGTTGTGCACAAGTACTTTGGTTGCAGAATCAGCTTTTGGATTATGGGTTCAATTTCAAGAATACTCCTATCAACATTGATAATGAGAGTACCATCTGCATTGTTAAGAATCCAGTCTATCATTCCAAGACCAAGCACATTCAGATTAGACATCACTTCATAAGAGATTGCTATGAAAAAAGGCTTATCAATGTGGTTAAAGTTCATACTGATGATAATGTAGCAGATCTACTCACTAAGGGCTTTGATGTTTCAAGATTTACTTTCTTAGTTGTGAGTATTGGCATGATTAATATGTAAGCTATATTTGTGGGGAGGCATAAGTAGTTATTAGTTAGTCATTATTTGAGGGGAAGCTACATGTATCATTCCAAAGAAAGAATTTTATTCATGATTCTTCCAATTACCATTCAGAAGTACAACCACATTCTTACTTTCAAGTACAAGACACAGACACCACAAACACAACAAACACAAACAAAACACAAGACTCCATCAACCTACTACCAAGCTCCACAATTTACTCCATTGGCCTTTTACCATTGCCCTCATAGCTTTGCTTTCCCTTTTGAGCAGTCCTTCTCTTGTCATCAAAAGAAGTCTGTTTTCTTGGGCAAGCCAGGCCAAGAACCTGTTTGGGAGGTCTTTCTTTTCTTGGATCAGGCCACTTCATATTCTGGATAGCTGTTTCCAGGGCCTAAGTCAATGCATGAGGAAGCTTTTTAGCCAAAATTGAACCAGAACCAACTCTCTTTTTGGGCTTTTTGATGGTAGTACTGCCTGCATCAGTTATGGTAGAGTTGGCTGCACTCATTGTTGATGAAGCTTCTTGGTGTCCCATCCATTGCACATGAGGAGGAAAATAGTCTGTCCATCCTGGATCTTCAAACTCAGAATCAGAGTAGTACCTTATCTCTGAGTCTGTGGTACCTTCTGAGTCTGAAGAGATGTTCACAATGGGTATGTCACTCATTCTGCTTACCTGTTTGTGTTTAGAGAAAATTTTGTGTTTGCAAAGTATTGGTGAAGTTGCTTTTATAAGCAAGATGAAGGTAAATGGGCATTTAATGAAGTGTATTGAAGTTCACTTACCCTGGTTGTTTTGGAATTTAATTTGGTACTAGTATTTAATGAAGTGTTGACTTTCTAAGATATTTTGGTCAAATGGTCAATCTTCAAGATTTTTAGTGGGAAAGTACTTTGGTTTGAGTTTATGGTGGAAAGTACTTCTCCATTCTTTATGGAAAGTACTGCTTGGTGTTATTAAAAGGGTTCGCTAACGTGTTAGAGACTGTTCCAACGGTCAGATTTGCGGCTAACAACCTTTCGAAAGATATGGGATATTTACTTCCAAAAATAACGGTAAAGTCATTAATTCACCGTGATTTTTTGTAATTTTATCCGTATATAACCCTCATATCTTTTCCTTTTATTCACCTTACTCGTCCATATAAACTCATACCTACTTTCAATCGATCATCACTTTTCGTACTCTAACCCTAATCATCATGGCTAATCGACTTACCAACACCAAACACAACATGATTGCAAACCTTGAGAAAACCCAAGCAAACCTTGATTTTCATGGAATCATTGATTTTCTCACTGGTACCAACATCTGTTACTCCATCCTTGTCAACCCTGAGATTATTGGACCCTGGATTCAAGCTTTTTGGGATACAGCTCAGTCACATGTTGAAGATGGAGAGGATATCATTACTGCTACAGTTGCTGGGAGAGCTATACGTGTTACAGAAGCTTCAATTAGGGAGGTTTTGCTATTTGATGATGAAGGAGGCTCTGTTTTATTTGGGAAACAAGAAGTTTGGAATACACTCAGAGATATTGGGTATGAAGGTTCTTTGACTAAGCTTACTTTTCAGAAGGCTATGGTTAGTCTTCATTGGAAATTTCTTATTCATGTTTTGCTACATTATTTGAGTCCAAAGAGTACTGCTTGGGATCAATTCAGTCATTCTATAGCTTCTGCTTTTGTTGGTCTAATTACCAATCAACCTTTTAACTTTTCATACATGATTCTTGAGGGTATGCTTACTCATATTAAGGCTGGCAAACCTTTTCTAATGTATCCTAGGTTTGTTCAATTGCTTTTAGAAAATCCACTAGATGGTGTACCCAAACCTCAGGATTATGTACCTACCATTAGGATGCCATCTAAAGTTTTCACTTTTATGTCTCATAAGGGAGTTAATTTTTCGGGTAGGAATACACCTCTTAATGCTTATATATTAGAGGTAGCTCAAGCTGTTAGGAATGAAGAAGACAATAGTGGTTCTACACATTCTGATAATACTGCTCAATCTGATTCTGCTGAGCATTCTGCTTCAGTACATACACCTACACCACCTATTATTTCTCCTCAGCATGTTGTTTCAGGTGAAAGGACTCCCTCCGTTATAGCCTCTTTGGATAAACCTGTTTTTGCTCAAGGTACTTCTCCACAAAGTACTGATTCACAAGGTACTGCTTCAGAGGATTCTCCAGTACCTAATCCTAATGATTATACTTTCACAGGTGGGTTTCAAACACCTGGAGAAGATGAGGGAATTAAAGGTACTGAGAGTAATTCTGATTTGGCTAAGGAATTAGAGAAGCTGAAGTCAACTGTTACTTCTCAAGCTACAGAAATCAAAAGGTTAAGAAAGAAGTTCAGAAGATTGAAGAAATTTGTCTGGCCTCTTGTTCAGAATTTTAGGCTTTTTGTGAAAGAAAAGAAGCAGTCTCAGAAGCTACAATCTAAACAGAAAAAGTCTAAGTCTAAGAGGAAGAATAGGAAATCATCATCTATCAAATTGGGGAGGAATCAGGATGATAATTTGGATAGATTTGATCATATGGATAGATTTGATGATATGATTCAATTTTCAGATAACAAGAAAGATCAAGATGAAAATGTTGCTCAAAATAGTACTGAAAGAAAAAGTGGTGAGACAGAGCAAATTGATCTTGAAGTTGAGCATGAGAATGTAAAAGTGGGGATACAGAGCAAATTGATTTAGAAGGAAATAATGCTCAAAGTACTTTTGTTGAAAATACTGTTGTGCAAGGTACTGATGAACAAGATATTGCTGGTCCTTCTACAAAGTATCATGAAGATGAAGCTGGTCCTTCCACTTTTATACAGCAAGAAGAAGAAAGAGTGCATACTGTTAGTGATGATGCAACAATTACTCAGGTTATGATGAATTTAAGAAGACCTACTGGAGGAATACATATATCTGAGCCTGCACAAAAAGATGATGAAAGTACTTCTGAATCAGAGAAACTAGATCCAAAAGATAAAGGGAAAGGTATAATGATTCAGAAAGATACTAAGAAGAAGAAGAAGAAATTTTCTATTGCTCAGATTAGAGAATTAGAGACTGCAGATGATTTAGAGCTTGCTAGAAAGCAACAAGCTGAATATGATGCTGAGTATTTGGAAGAAGTTAGCAGGCCAATTACAAAGAAGCCAATGACCAAAGCTCAGGAAAGAAATTGGATGATGCAATTCTTAAGAAAGAAGGGATACAAGAATTTACATAAACAAAGGTATCCAGAAATAAAAGCTTTATGGGACAAAGTACAAGAAGATATCAGAAGAGAGATAGAAAGTTTTGTACCCATGGAAGTTGATAGAAAGAAGAATTTAGAAGATGTCAGAAAGGAAGAAGCTGAGCAAAGGAGATTGAAAAGGAAGAAATTAGCTGAAGATGATCAACTGACAAAAAGGCTAAAGTTAGTTCATGATGATACAGTTGATGAACTCAGAAATTATTTAAGAGTTGTTGATTTTGAGAACAAAAGGATTGATGATTCTAGAAAGAAGTCCAAGATAATCTCATTTTCTGTGGTTGAATCTAAAGAGGGAAATTATTTTATGATCCACAGAGAAGATGAAAGCTTCACAACATTTTATATGTTATGGGATTTGTTGCACTGTATTACAAGGGCAGATCTTTATGACTTATATGTGCAAGTGCAGACTTATTATACAGAGAATGAAGCTTCAGAAGTGGGATTAATTTTACTTGGAGACTTATTTACCATCTGGGATACTGAAGAAACAAGTGTTGATTCTCTCTGGAATGATCAAGAGAATTGGGAAATAACAAAATGGAGATTCTTTAAGTCATCAGGAGTTCATACACTAGAGATGGAAGATGGTACCATGATTCACATGTTGACTGAAAGGAGATATCCATTGATCAGAGAAATAATGCTCAGAATGCTGGATCATGGAATGGAACTTGAAGATGAATCTGAAGTAGCTTTGGATGTTATCAAGCTATTTATCAGATGGGTCAAGTCTGAAGAGTAATATTGCATAATACTGGTATGATCTGTTTTGTAAAATAAAAGTATTTTTCTAAGTGCTGTAAAAATAAACAGTACTTTATCAAAGTACTGCTTGCTGATATAAACCAGTATAAGTTCTTTAAAATAAAAAATAAATGTTTTTGATGTTTAAAAGAAAAGGAAAAAGGATTTGAAAAGAAACACATGGTGTTAGTATTTATACTACACAACAAATGGTAATCAACTCACCATGTTTAACAAACAAGAAAGAGTTTGACTCATCATGAGGGTACGGCTCTGATGTGATAATCAAATCCGTTGATGGTTGATAGTTTACCAAAAACTAGGTTCTCAACTCACCATACATCCAAGTGATCAAGAGTTGGCTAGTCCATAGCAAACGGCTTATGGTAAAGACATATCAAATCCGTTGATAGCTGATGATTTGCTAAAAATCATAATTTTCAATGATTCACCTCTCACAGGAGTTAACACACCTAGAAGTGATGAGAATAGTATGAAACTTTTAAGATTTGATGATCTTTGTACCTAAATGTTGCTGAGTTGCTGAAAAGATGCTATGGAAGATATGATGCTGATGAAGAGTACTTTGACAGATGATAGATAGAAGAAAAAGAATAAAGAAACAATCTCAATGCATGCTTAAAGATTTGAAGATTAAAGATAACAAAGAAACTTGAAATCAAGCAAGTAGAGTTCAAGTTAGGGGAGGATTGTTGGGATATGAAATATCAAAGTACTTCTGGATGTCAAAGTACTGCTGCATGAAGAATAAAGTCAAAGTACTGCTGAAGGAAAAAGTCAAAGTGCTGCTGTTATTGAAGAATGTTTAAAGTACTTCGAAGGAAACAAGGACTGATATGCAATATTAGATAAGGATTAATGTGTAATATTAAACGAATATTCTAGAATTAGTTAGGGATAATTACTTGTTGTTCAAGGATTACATGTTGTAAACCGACTTAAGGTTATCTATATAAAGAGCCTTAAGAGGTATTGGTCGATATAAGTTTTACAAGTTAGATACGTTTAGAAGTCGATCAAAGTTAAATAGTTAGGGATTGTTAGTGAATCTGTGTAACAAAGCAGGTTCTAAGTTTGGTTAATATAAAAGTTCTTCTTAAGTTTTGTGTTAAGTAGATTCCGCATACTTTACAAGGTCAAACAGTGTTTCAATATTAATAGTGTTGAGTTTACTCAATATTGTTAAACCTTTACAAGCTACAAAGTAGCTTGGTCAGAGTATATCGATCCATAACTCCTTTTTGAGGTATTCTTGGTATAGATGATGTGATTGTGGTTGTTGGTTGTTGTGATAGTGATTGAATTTGTTGTGATGTATGTTGTGAAGATGATTCAGATGGAACCTCTGTTGTCTTCTTACTTAACAAAACCATATCCTCAGCAGCAACATTGTCACTAGACCCAACAGCAGAGTCTTGTGCTTCAGCAGTATTGACCTTTTCACTAGCAGCAGGATCAACAAAATCCTTAGCAGTAGAGTGTTGAGCAGCACCAGAGTCATCAATCTTGTTAGTAATAGCAGCATCATTAAGTTCTTTTGCCACAGAGTCACCCAAAGTCATCAATGCTTCACCCATCAACCCTGTTGCCTTCACTAATTGCTCAGGCTCCAAAGTCTTAAGTTTTTCCACCACTTTTTCTTGAGTAGAAACCACTTCTTCCATTACAACCTCATTCCCTGATTTGTTAGCAATCACAAAACTATCCACATCCTGAGGACTTTCCACCACCATGTCACCAACTTCTGGAACCTCCCCTGAAACTATTCCAACATCCACATCTTGAGCACTATCAACTTTCATCAAATTTGCCTCCCCTGAACCCATTTCTTCATTCTGTTCTTCATTCCTCCCCTATTTGGAAGCATCCTCTTCCAAATGAATAGGGTATTCAGGTGAACTTACAACTTGAGAAGTGCCCACTTTCTTCAATCTTTTTAAGGAGGTTGAAGATCTTGATTTCCTTAAGTTCTTGATCTGCTTTTGCAATTTGGTAATTAGTTTGGCTTGTCCATCAACAATAGTAGAAAGACCAAGAACTTTATCCTCCAATGTATTACACTTCAACTCCAAATTGGTACAAGTAACCGTCAATTCCTTAATGAGTTTCATACTAGTCTCATCACTTCGACCTGTGTTACCTGGTCCGAGAGGTGAATCACTGACATTGTCATCATGTACAAGATTTTCCATCAATTCATTTGTCTCTGTCCTGTCCTCATCACTTCAACCTGTGTGACCTGGTCCGAGAGGTGAATCTTTGGACATAAACTCAGTATCAAACCTAGTTTGAGCATCTGAGCCCCCTATGTTTTCCATTTGGCTAGGGTTACCATCATTGGAATTAGATTCATCAGAATCCTTTTTTCTAGATGTTGCCTTGGTTTGGGTCTTAATGATGTTATCACTGTCCTGCTCTGCTGCTAAGCTAGAAGCAGTAGTGATAGCCCTTGCGAACATGTCCCCTTCATCACCTAGGACAGCCTCATCTGGTACAGTCATACTAACACTATCCTGAGGTAGATCAGTGTTCTTATTGGTTTTCCTACGGGTATAGTGTATTTTGGGTTGTGTAGCAGATGCAGAAAAATTGGGTGTGTGATGGGAATCAGTGGGATTTCCTGATTCTTCACCCTGAATATTTTGCACAATTTGCACCATATAAGGTGTAAGAGCTGTATGTGTGCCTGAAAACCTTTTCCATGTTTAATCAAGAAAGTAAACATTTTGGAAACCAATTTAGGAGCATCATAAGTAGCAGTATGTGATCTGAAATTTGTAAGTTTGTTTTCTATAAAGAGTTGGATAAATCTTGGATAAAGCAAATAAGAACCAGACTCTTTAACACTTTTTACAATCCCCTCCAAAATCATATTTGAAAAATTAAATGGATGTCCTTTGCTTAGGCATACCATAGCATAAGCAATAGTAGTACTAAACTCATGCTACCCAGAAGTTTTAGGACTCAAACAATGAAGGATATTGTGAACCAAAAATTTGTATTGAGGACAGAGGAGAGCTTTTTGAAATTTTAAATTTGTATGTCTTCCCTCATATCCCAAATCATTTAAACCCTGAAAAATAGCAGAATTTGCAAGACACGTGGTATCTGTTTCATCATCTAAGAGAAGAGTTTCCCTTATTGAAGATTCAGTTACACGAACTTGTTGACCATCTACTATAGCACTAACATATTTTTCCCCATTCCTAGTTTTAGCTTTTGCAGTAAGCCAAAACTGTTTGATGTAGGAAACAAATATTGTAGGATTCACAGTTAATGCATACTTAAGAGAAGTAGCATTCAAGAATTTTACCATATCTGTGAAACCTTCAGGAACCAACTCTTCATCTAAAATAGCAACATTATTGTGATGCTTTGCCCAGGTACGTGTACAATCCATGAATTAGGGTTTTGAGAAATTGGGGATAATTGACTTTGAGAGTAATGAAGTGTTAGGGTTTGAGAGAACTTCAATTTGGAGCGTGTAAAAACCAATTGTGAAAGACAATTAGGTTTTAAACTGATTTGGAGAAGTTACACATTTGACCCTCACACTTACAACCGTAGCAGTACAACCATATCATCCACAACACTAGCAGCATAATGAAACAACTAGTAGTAGAGTGATTTTAGCCAGTAACAGAGTTGACTAATCAAACTTGGTCAAAAAGTCAAAGAACCCTCAACATTAAATGCACTTGATACGCCGTGATCCCTATAAAAACGGACTAAATCTTTCCCTAATTCAACATAATCAAACCCTAATCGCAATTAAAAACGCCAATCACCCAAATCAAATCACAAGAACAATGAAATCTATTCCCGAAATAATCAACATATCTTCGGATTCATCTTCTGATGATGAAGCACCACTCCCAACATATGTACCACCATTCCGTCCTCCCGACAACGGATGTAGGACTAAGGAACAAGCCCGCAAGAGAAAACATGACCTCCCTGTGTTCAAAGATCTGTTGAACTTGAATCAGACCCCAAGCACATCCAGGGGTAAAGAAGTGATGTCCCCTAAGTCTCCAACGTCTTCAGAATCATCAAAAGACCCAGCCTGGATCCCTAACAGAACTCCATCTCCAATGGAACTTGTTTCCCCCTTCATTTATACTTCTTCTGATGAGGATGAGCCTCAAAACAATCCACCTTCCACTCCAGAAAGACCACAATCGTCAAGGCCAAGACCCAAGCCGTCATCCAGGACCAGAAAGGCAAACCCTCCTCTTCCCAAGGAGAGAAAAGTTGTGCTTGGGCTTCCATGCCATAGACAGTGATGTAATAGGTTGTAGTCTCTTGATTTCATCTTGTCATGTAGCAGTCTTTTGTTTTTCTTGATGTGATATGTGAATGTACCCTTATCAGTTGTAGTCTTTTGGTGATTATGAATGATGAATGATCAATTTCTATTTTGAATACTTGCAAATCATCAACTATCATCCATTTATAGTTTTTGCCTGCAAAATGTTAGTCCAAACACCACAAAGCATACAAACATATGTACTAGCAGTAGAGTTATAGCAGCAGAGTACATCCCAACATAACTATATGCTTCTTGAGAAGCTGCAGAAACAAAGTAACAAACAGCACAGTACTTTTACACACTTTACAAAAACAAAAAGAGATAAGATTTTTCAAAGATTAATCATACCAATATTTGCAATTAGAAATTGAAATCTCCCCACATCAAAGTGTTTAGTGAGAAGATCAGCAACATTGTTATCAGTATGAATTTTAACAATTTGAATTAACTTCTTTTCATAGCAATCCCTTATGAAATGATGTCTTATCTCAATATGTTTTGTTTTAGAATGAAAAACAGCATTTTTAATTATGCAAAGTGTGATGTTGTTATCAATATGAATTTTGGTTTTCATGAAATTGTACCTATAATCCAGCAGTTGATTTTGCATCCAAAGGACTTGTCTACAGCAACTTGAAGTAGCTACATACTCAGCTTCAGTTGTAGAATTTGCAACCACTGTCTGTTTCTTGCATTGCCATGACACCAATCTGTTTTCTAGAAATTGACAACCTCCATTTCTATCCAAGCAAGCACCAGCATAGTCACTGGCTAAATACGCCACCAAATCAAAAGGTGAATCCTTAGGATACCAAAGGCCCAATTTGGGTTGATGCCTTAGATACCTAAAAATCCTCTTCAATACGTTGAGATGTGATTCTTTGGGACATACTTGGAATCTTGCACAGGCACATACAACAAACATAATATCAGACCTTGATGCTGTAAGATACATCAATGAACCAATCATAGATCTGTACAAGTGAACATCTACTTCTTTTCCATGTTCATCCTTCAACAAAGGTTTGTTGGTATCCATGGTTGTCTTAGCAGGCTTAACATATTCAAATTCCAAAATGTCATTGCCATACTTATCCTGACTAATAAATATGCCATCTGTCTTTTGTACAACTTGTAGACCCAAGAAGAAGTTGAGTTCTCCCATTATACTCATAGCAAACTTATCCTTCATAAGCTTCTCAAAATCAACACACATAGCTCTGTTTGTAGAACCAAAGATGATGTCATATACATAGATATGAACCACCAAAATATCATCTTTTTGTCTTTTGAGAAACAAAGTCTTGTCAATCTTTCCTCTACTAAACCTAGAATCTAACAAATATGTTGACAAGGTATCATACCAAGCTCTAGGAGCTTGATGTAAACCATACATTGGTCTATTCACCTTGTAAACTTTGTCAGGATAATCAGGGTCTTCAAAACCAGGTGGTTGAGACACATAAACTTCTTCTGTAATGGTCCCATATAGAAAAGCTGTTAGACTCGCTTTTTTATAAAGATAACGTCACATAAGTGAATTGGACTAGATTAGAAACTACAAGGACTACTATTGTCAAGAAGGCAAACATGTAGTGTTAGGAGACTATAAATACCCCTCATGACTCTCCATGAGGGTTGTGGGAACGTGTTTCTTGGTCATAACAAGTGGCATCAGAGCTAACTGGGGGCGAATCGTGGTGTTTTTGGGTGTAAAATCGTGTTTTTTGGTGTTTTTTCTCGGAAAACTTACGATCTTATCGAGTTAGGATAGTATTTTATCGAGTTAGAAAAATTTTTATCGAGTTAGAAAATTTTTTAGCGAGTTAGAAAATTTTTTCAGCGAGTTAGAAATTTTTTAGCGAGTTAGAAAAAATTTTTAGCGTGTTAGAAATTTTTTTTAGCGAGTTAGAAATTTTTTTTAGCGAGTTAGAAAATTTTTTAGCGAGTTAGAAAATTTTTTTAGCTAGTTAGAAAATTTTTTAGCGAGTTAGAAATATTTAGCGAGTTAGAAATTTTTAGCGAGTTAAAAATTTTTTAGTAAGTTAGAAATTTTTTTTTATCAAGTTAGAAAATTTTTTTATCATAAAATTTTTTCACGAGTTAGGGAAAGTTTGTGAGTTAGGGATTATTGGTAATCAAGATCACATTTGGCGAGTTAGCCATTATACCTTATCGTATATCGAGTAAGGACTTCACTTGGGACTTACCTAAACGAAACTCTGCCGAAATTGACTTAGGATATCGAGTAAGGATATGGGATTTTGAGTAAGGAAATAACCAAAGTGTATCACATAAACAAAATCCTAAACCTCATCGTGTAACTTAAGCATTGATCTATTACCCTAAACCCTAATTTCCACTTCACCTAAAACACTTGATATAATTGTTAAACATTTTATAGAACATGGTTCAATTTCTTGTTTCATTATCCTAATACCAATATATCACACACCACAAATATACCACGAATTGCTTAAAGATCCTGATCAAGAATCACAATCAAATGACAACGGCTAGTATCAGATTTTTGTGACTACGGAGTTTTTGTACGATATTGCTTATCTGGGTTTAAAGTTCATTTCACGGGCATGTGTACTTATTTATCTCAAAGTCTAGGGGTGGATGGATGCATGACTTTCGAAGATACTTGTTTGGGCAAACACTGGTAGAGATAGTGATTAAGACTTGGATTATCTAGTTATACCCGATGTAAGGAGTTACATTGTAGTACTCATGGGTTATAGCTATCACTTTAAGGAGTTACGTTGCAGTACTCAGTGTCACATGAAGTTGTGGAGATTCCAAGAGGTGGATATTTCATATACTGTTTGTTGGTTTAGGTATATGGCACTACCTATGCTTAAAGGAGTTACATTGTAGTGCTCAGTATAGGTTCTTATTCACACCTTCGTACAAGATTAAGTCACATATCTTTGAGATGTTTACTTCATTCTCAGATTGGTTATATTGGGTCCTCTCCATACAGTGGTCATTTACTAGCCGGTTGGAATTTGAAGAGGTCACTTATAGGTTGAAGAGAAGAGAGGAGATTGTAGATAAAGAGAGTCATATCTTAGCGTCGTATACTCACAGAATGTACTCCAAAAAGCTGTTATGGCTTCTAAATTGCATTAGAAGTGTAAAGTACAGGTAATTGTATGGCATGTACACAAGAATATGATGATTCCGATGACTCGCAACCATCAGGAGGGAGAAGAACATGCCAAAAGAAGTAGTGTTTCGTCTTCAGTACGTTCGTTGATCGAGGGAACTGTGCTTAATACCAGAGAAGTACCATGAGGTACCAAGTATGTGTTCATCAGTGCTTATTACCAACCTTCTATGCAATGTTATGTGAGTTATGTTGTTATGCTGCTACCCGAACGACAACCATGTTCCTACACTTTTGAATCTACTTTATCCGTTGTGAGATAAAAGAAGAGTTTTCGGTTCAGGAGGGAGCAGGAAAAAGAATAAAGGCTCACTAGTTAGGAGGGAGTAATAACCTAACTAGACCATTACAGTTGAAGTTCAGAGCTATAAAGACCTTTTCCGTCAGTGTCAAAGATCATACGCTGAGATAGTCGGAAGAGAGAACTTCAAGTCTTCCTCAGTATCTAGACTATAGAGATTCTGCGCTTCAACAATGTCAACATAGTTTACTATTGTTGTAATTTACATTGTTTATGTATTTATAGGTCTCATTATAACCATTCACGTGTGACGATATCTTGGAGGGAGATTGTTAGACTCGCTTTTTTATAAAGATAACATCATACAAGTGAATTGGACTAGATTAGAAACTACAAGGACTACTATTGTCAAGAAGGCAAAGATGTAGTGTTAGGTGACTATAAATACCCCTCATGACTCTCCATGAGGGTTGTGAGAAAGTGTGTGTAAGCTCCACTTCATTTCATATTAATAAACACATAGTTCTTCACCTTTCTCTCTCTACTTTCTCTCTCTAGAACCATGATGTATTTCGATCAACCTCGACCTCTGGAACGTTTTTCTTGGTCTTAACAAAAGCACTCTTTACATCCATCTGATACACCGCAAAATCTTTGTATGAAGCATAAGCCAAGAATAGTCGAATAGCTTCTATTCTTGCCACTGGTGCAAATAATTCATCATAGTCAAGGCCCTCTTGTTGTGTGTATCCTTGTGCTACTAACCTTGCTTTATTTCTAATGACTATTCCCCTTTCATCTCTTTTACATCTGAAAACCCATTTAGAGCCAATCACTCTTTTTCCATTTGGCAAATCAACCAAAGTCCATACTTCTTGTAGTTTGAATTGTAGAAGCTCATCTTGCATTGCTTCCACCCAACTTGCTTCTTGTAAGGCTTTGTAAGTGTTCTTGGGTTCAATTTGAGACAGAAAACAGGCAAACAAGCAATTCTGTAGATCTTTGTGACTGTTTCTTTGATGCAGAGATCTTGCAAAGAAACTTTGATGTTGAAGATCTTTGAACTCTTTAGTCATTTTTCTTGTTTGAACAGATGATGTTGGATCACTGAGAATTTGTTCTTTTGGATGATCCTTGTGAACTCTTGTAGTAGTAGTGGGACTAACAGGAATGTTGACTTCCAAATTAGTAGAATCTGCATCAGCTCCAAATAGCTTACTATCAAGAGCTTCATCATCTGTGTCATCATAGATATTCTCTAGAGGAGGCATATTAGGATCATCAGGATAGTTTGGATCATCAAAAGATATACCTTGAGTGTCCAAAGAAGGAAACTTTGATGTAGAAGCAGAGTTAATAGGCTTGGCAGCAGAATTGATTGAAGCAGTAGTTGCTTGTTTTGGTCTAGCAGTAGAGTCTTCTGAGTCAGCAGTAGAGTCTTCTGGCCTTGTAGGAGAGACATCAACGACCACTCTTGGAGCTTCATTTGTTATCTTTTCTGCATCAATAGGAATTTCAACATCTGCTTCAGTTTCCTTAGGTTTCTCTTGAGTAACAACATCTTCTTGCATATCTTGATCTTTTTGTAAGGGTAAGAAAGTTGGACCAACCTTCAGTTTCTCAATCAAAACAATGTCGTCTTGTGGTTTGTTAGTGTCAACACTAGCAATAACTGGTACATAATTCATTGTTTTGGTAATAATATCAACATTAAACATCCATTCAGGTCCTTTTCCTTCAACATTAGATGTGTTCTCACTAAACTTGATATGAAAATTCTCCTCTACATGTTTGGTTCTCTTATTATATACCCTGAAAGCTTTACTATGTACTGAGTAACCAACCAAGTAACCTTCATCAGCTTTCTCTTCAAACTTGCCTAACTGATCCTTAGTATTAAAAATAGTGATAGGACATCCAAATGGCTTGAGAAAATCAATCAATGGTTTCTTTCCATGAAATAGCTCATATGGAGTTTTGTTGTGAGGCTTCACTACCTTACTCCTATTTTGCACAAAATATGCAGTGTTTACAGCTTCAGCCCAAAAAGGTATAGGTAGTTTAGAATCAGATAACATTGTTCTTGCAGCCTCAATAAGTGTCCTGTTTCTTCTCTCTGCAACACCATTCTGTTGTGGAGTTCTTGCAACACTATACTGTCTTAGAATTTCTTTTCCCACACAGAATTGATTCATCACACTATTCTTGAACTCAGTACCATTGTCACATCTGATAATTTTCACTTTGTGGTTGTGCAGGTTTTCAACTCTTGTAATGAATTCCTTAAGTATCTCCGGGGTTTCATCTTTAGTGGCTAAGAAGAACACCCATGTAAACCTGCTAAAGTCATCTGTGACAACTAGGCAATATGACTTCTTGTTCAAGCTTTTCACAAAAACAGGCCCAAATGAATCCATGTGTAGTAGATGCAAGGGCTCTGTATTTTTGTTCACTATCTTAGACTTGAATGAAACTCTGTGTTGTTTACCCTTTTGACAAGCAACACAAGTCTCACAATTTTCAAATAGCTTTGTGGGCATGCCTCTCACAAGATTTCCTTTCACCAACTTGTTCATTGTCTTGTAGTTCAGGTGCCCAAGTCTTCTATGCCATAATTTGGACTCATCAATAGTGGCTTTTGCAATCAGACAAGTTAAAGCTCTTTTGGGAAAAATGTTCTTAATGTGGTCACTGTATATATTTTCATTTCTAGGGACCTTCAATAGCACAAATTTATCATCTGGCAATTGAAAATCAGGAGAAAGGATCATACATTCAGTGTCTGTAAAAAGAACAAAATTCCTTTTGTCACACATTTGTGAGACACTAAAGAGGTTAAACTTAAGCCCTTTCACAAGAAACACCTTCTCAAAGTCCAAATTTCCTGTTCTTAAAGTTCTTCTACCAATAATATTTCCACCTTTTGGATCATTCCCAAAAGCAACATAACCACCTTCAAAAGCCTCAAAGTCTTCAAGTTGAGACTCATCTCCTGTCATATGTCCAGAGCATCCACTATCAACTATAATCATATCTTTTAGATCATCCAGTAGATTACCTTGCACATGAAAGTAGAGAAATTAGTTTCTCTTGGGGACCTAAGCCATTACTGACTTGGATCTGCCTTGTACATCAACATAGTTAAATTTCTTTAAATCACTTGATGCACTGTTGTTTTTGTAAACATTGTTTGAAATAGTTGATTTTGGTTTCCAAACCCAACAAGCTGAGGCCTTAACAGCATAAAAATGATTTCCAACAACTGTATTTGATAAAACTTTTGGCCAAGAAGTAGAAAATTTTGTACTAGCAGCAGATTGCTTACTAGCAGCAGAATGCTTACTAGCAGTAGAGCCATCAACAGAACCAGTTGTGGTTTTAAAAGCACCATTTGATTTAGCAGCATAAATAGATCTAGTTGCACTAGATCTCAACAACACAGCCCTAGGAATCATGTTTCTGTTAGGATGAGGGTGAGTATTCTTAGTAACATATTTATGATTCACCTTAGAGTATTGATTCCAAATAGGCTTTTTGTGGTCAGGACAACTATTAATCAAATGTTCAAAGCTACCACATTTATAACAAGCCTTTTTCTTTAATTGAAACTCACTACCTAATTTGTTAGAAACTATGTTATTAAAGTTTCTCTAATTTCCCCTAGGCTTATTATAGAAACCATTCAATCTATCTCTAGAAATCTCATTATATTCTACTATTTTCCTAGAGATGCCCTTACCTAACACAGGTCGCACAAACTTCACCTCTTCAATTTTAGGTTCAACTTTGGTAGGAATTTCTTCCTTTTCTACACTTTGTTCTAGTTCAACCTGTTCCTGTTCCTCATCACTATCTGAATACCAGTCTTCAATAATAGGAGCATCAGGAAATTTTCTACCCTCTACCTTAGGTGTTTCTAAGACACTTGGACTAGATTCACCTACAGGTTTTTCAATGTCTAGCTCACTAATGAAGGACAATTCTTTTCCTGGTGTAGCACAGGCACTCTTAACAGGAGGAGCAACCTCATTGTAACCTATTCCACATCCTTTCCTCATTATGGTACTCTCAATAGATTTATTAACCAAATCAGAAGCATATTTTTGTTTATTTACTCTTACTATATGTTTTTCTTTATCAGCAAGAGTTGCATCTCTATCTCTTTCTGCTTTTTCTAATTTATTCTTAAGAAACTCAATTTCACTGTTTTTCTTAAAAATCTCAACATCTTGTTGGTTAATTCTATCTACATATTCTAGCTCACACTCTTTTAGATACTCTAGTCTTCTTTCAACATTTTGAATACCTACTTTGTAACCTAAGTTATCAAGTTTTAGGTTTTCAATTTCTCTAATTAGACTCTCATTCCTAGACTTAAGTTCTTCTACAGTGTCAACACATGACTTAAAAGAATACATAGATAAATCAGAATCATTAGATACCTCAGAGTCAGATCCAGAAGATGATGATGCATAGGCCATAAGTGCAAAGTTATGCACTTTAGGCTTGACTTGAGCCACCAGAGAATAGTTTGGTTCTTCATCAGCCAAATCACTCCAATCATACTCTCCCAATCCATCACAAGATACCAATGCAGTAGTGCTAATCTTTGTTTCTTCAGTAGTCTTCTTTGGAGCTTCAGCAGTCTTCTTTGGAGCTCTACATACCCTGGCAAAGTGACCCTTCCTATTACAGTTATATCACTCTATCTTTGACTTGTCAAAGCCAACATTTTCTTTATCCCTGTACTTGACTTCTCTTCCAGTTCTCTTCAAGAATTTTCTTGCCCTTAAGGTCAACATGGCCATTTGCCATTTAAGATCAATTTCTTCAAGATCATCAGGATCAATATGATCCAAATCGTGATTGATAACCTGTGACCTTATACTTGTAGTTAGATCAGCC
This sequence comes from Artemisia argyi, assembly GCA_030686995.1. Lineage (NCBI taxonomy): Eukaryota > Viridiplantae > Streptophyta > Magnoliopsida > Asterales > Asteraceae > Artemisia > Artemisia argyi. The sequence continues at coordinate 129,200,021 of CM060695.1, read as the reverse complement.
AAGAATACACACAAAGCAATATCACTTGTGTAATTCTTATCATTTGAACTAGCAGCAAATCCATCAGCAGTAGATACCCCATAAGCAGTAGAGTATGATTCTTTAGATCCTTTTGACTTTGAAGATACAAAGGAAAGATTTTGTGTACCAGAAGATGAAGTAGATGAAGAAGTCAATTCTGGTTCATACACCCATAAGTTGTTGTAGAGGCTTTCCAACTTCATAGTTTCAAAGTCAAGCTTATTCCTCCAAACAACTGTGTGCATACTCCATTCAGGTGCAAGACTTCTAAGGAACTTGAGATTTACATCTTCTTGTGGAACCACATAGCCAACAAGCTTTAAATGACTGACAAGTTGATTAAGTCTGTTGTATGTGCCATTAATCTTTTCTACACTTTCAGCAGTAAAGTTTTCAAACTGATGCTTCAACATGTTTTTCCTTGACTTCTTGGTAGCCTCATTCCCTCCAAACCTAAATTCAACAGCATCCATCAAGTCTTTTGCAGTCTCACAGCCATCAAAGTCCAATTGAAATTCATTAGGTATTCCCATTAAGAGAATAATGTGTGCCTTGATCTCCATCTTCCTCACAGAGTTATCTTAAGCAGTCTTGATTGGTATCTCTTTTCCATCAGTACCCTTCTTTGGTAAAGAGTCACCATTGATGATCTGTAGGACCGTAGAACAACCTTATCACTTGTGAATCATGCTTAATCCTAGAGAGAGAAAGAGAGTAGAGAGAGAGAGAGAGTGGGAACTCTAGTGTGTGAAATAATGACCTTGATATAACTAAGAGAACCAACCTCAAAATGAGGTTTTACAAGAGTATTTATACTAGTAGTCTAAGGCATCACTTATCTTTTACCTTATTACATTAATGGCCCTTAGACTTTTACAAAACATGAATACTAAGCATAAACTTCATCGTAATGATATTCTAAAGCAACCTATAACAATACATTAATGACTGACACTTTTTATAAATAAAAATACGATTCTAACAATCTCCCCCTAAGTGTTGGTCATTGAAGGTTGCGCGACGTCATCATCTTTGTCTTTAAACTTTAACATTCATAGCTCTTGACGTCTTTAAGAATCACTAGATGAATCATAGTTCCAGTTCATCATGCTTCATTGTTGTTGAAGTGATCCAATGATGTCATCTGCCTTTCGTCACTTTTGTGTTTGTGGTGGTTGTCTGCCATTCCAACATGCTCATACGTCTTAAGTCTTTGTCATACATGCATTTGTTGTTTCCGTTCTTTCACTTTGATCTTTGTCACTTAACTTTGTAGATTCTTCTTTTTGGCGTAGAATCTTTCTTTGACTGTTGCTATCCTTTGATCTTTGTGAGAACTTTCCTTTGACTTTGCGATGCATGTACGAGCATGTGGAATCTTTCGCCATGGAGATGATGTCTAGCTGCAGGTAAACAATTAGTAATAAATCAACCGGTACTTACAGATAAGGAATTAGAGCTCATCAACAGCATAGTGTGAAGACTCCTTCTAACCCTTACCAAGGCCGTTCCCATGTCAGATACTCCCGAAAGAGCTTACGAGACCTACTAAGTAGCTCAATGACTGGGTGAGTCGCTGGGGATCACACCACGACTGTACACCATTTGAAACCACCGCGAACACTAAGCGTAACCCATAAAGAATTACCGAAGTGACCTACTGTCAGGGCTGCTTGATGTTGACCCTGGCAGGAATTTCCGTTCAATCATTGAGAAAATACATAAGTAATTCCTCTCATAAACGTTCTCGGTAGATTGCTAAGATCTGCGTAGGACTCTTAAGTTTACATATGGTGTCCTTAATGATGAACAACCAGTGTAGAGATATCATGTGTTCCTATGAGATCTTTTGATGAATCTCATGGCTCTAGACTCGATAAGTGCACACTTAGGTTTCCTATGCGGAGACTAGGGAGAGGTCTCTTGCTTCAATATCAACCATCTCTAAGAGACAGGTCGATAGATTACACCGGTTCCCCGTGAGAATGAAACAAGCTCTTTTAAGAGAACTTGAGTGGTTAAGAAGGTTTAGTGCAATGCGTCACTGGGTCCATGACGTCTTTATCTTCAATACCGATTTCACCTTAGCAACAACCAGTAGCATACGAATTGAACCCGGTGTCTGCCCTAATGTTGAACATATGGAGGGCTATTTCTTTTCACCCTTTTTCATAACTTTACCTTTTAATTCTTCAACCCCTTCTGTCTCCTTTCTCATTTTCTCTTTTTTCCAATCATACCTAAGGACTTCTAATTCTAATATATTGGAATTGTCCTTAGGTAGATCCCTCCGGCTCTGGCGGATCATAGGACAGTTTTTCCTATCTTAATCACCTTATAACTCCATCATTATCCGACAATTGCCAAGAAACCTTTGATGAAAATCTCTCAAAGTGTTTATGAATATAAACATATTTCTGTTGACACTTTGAGAGTTTTTGAAGGACTCCCCCTTCACATGTGCTCATGGATTTTTTTAAGAAATATGCACATGCGTGAGGAGTTTGCACTTTTTGAATTGATCTACTTTCAGTGAACATGACCGATTCGAGACACGCTTACATCACTAGTTAGACTAGCTTGAAATTATTACCCGTCCTGGTCAAGTCCAAAGAAAGTCTCTCGATACGGTACATTCTACTCAAACAAATCCTATTCGAGACACGCTTACATCACTAGTTGAAATAGCTTGAAATTATTACCCGTCCAGGACAAGTCTTTTCGATTACCGACATTTTAAGCTTCGTCAATTCATTGGTACTATCTGAGTCGAGCTCTTCAGAGATTCAATCACAAACTTAAAACATCTTTGATCACATTTTAATCATGTATTCTCCCCCTCAAAAATAGCATATCGTGATATTTTTGATATCAACTGATTAAGAAAAAGCCTTTTGGAGAGATAGACAGATTTCATTTTGCATGAATTCGGAACATTTTTATTTTTGAAATACTCCCCCTCAAAACTCGCATATGTTTTTGAGAAATGTTAAACTTTTTAAAGTTTAGAGGGAAGGAGTCTTCTCGAAGCAAAATTCTGAAAGATAAAGAAGTTTCAGATTTGTTGAATTTTGCATCAAGGTTTTTTGAAAAAACAAAGACTTCTCTTTGTTTGAATAGGAATGTCGCACTGAGGCATACAACAGTGTCCATTTTTAGGATAAGTGCACTTTGTTGATGAAAATCATTTTGCATAACACTTTCCTTTCTTTGAAAACTTGAGTTGTGCACTATAAGGTGTACATAAGTCATTTTTGATGAAGAGCACCGATTTTGATAGATTATGAAAATCTTTTTGAAAAATCTTGAAAAGGTGGTGCTCAGAATGTAAGAGAATTTTGAAAATCTAATTTATCATTAGATCAACAATCATGGTCTTGAGCTTAAAGATTTTGAAAGTTTTTCTAAAGAAAACTCAAGCCAGATAAGTGTTTGGTTCTCGTTTTAGGATAAGTGCTCAAAAAAAATTGGAAATCTTTGTTTTGATTAAGCACTTTCCTTTCTTTGAAGCGCGGGTCCTGAACTGATGTGTCCAGAAGCCATTCGATTGAGTCCTTATTTGATATCTTTTCGAGTTGATATACCCGGACTTAAGTTTTGAGAAGATTTCACTTTGAAGCACGGGTTGTAAGCTGAAGTACTTACAAGCCATTGTGTAGAAACTTTTGATAAACGACATGTTTTAGAAAAACATTTTAAAGAACTCCCGTTCAAGCATCTGCAAATGTCTGTGTCATTGTTGAATGACATTTCTAGAAACGTACAGAATATTGATTTATACGAGAGACATGTCGTGAGAAGAATATTTTTGGATTCTTTGATTTTATATTATTTTTGTATTTTTTGAAATTTTATATTTTTGTATTTTGTTTTTGTTTTTATAAAAGAAATAGAAAATCAAAAATAGAAGAGTGAAATAATGATGTTATAGAATTTACTGAATTTAAACCCTTTGATGAACTGGGTTCTGAGACAGTTGAAGCACCTGCAACCAAAGACGAAGAGGTTTCACAAATAACAGTGTTAGAAGTACATGAATCACCACTCAGCGGGTGTTGAATATCAACGGTTGTAATGGTTTCTACTTCCTTGTCCTGATGATTATCACTATTATTTGTCTTGGTGCAACTATCAAAAATCTTCCCCGTAGGAATCAATCTAAGACCAACTGTTGTAAAAACTTTTCCCGTGGGAATCCACCTAAGGTAAGATCTAGACGTAGTTTTCTTATCAGATGCAGCGGAAGTCTTAGTCTTGGAAAAACTACATCCTTTCAGTATCCACCTATTAGGTTTCTTAACCTCTTGCTTCATATCAACGGGTTTGTTTCTATTGGGTGTCTTAGTGGATTATGTCTTGGCACTTGATTTTCCTTTCTTGAGAAATTGTGCAATACATGCATTGTGATTAGCTGAAAAAACACATTTTTGACATGTAGGACAGACAAATTCAAAATCGTTGTTTAAAATATCAATTTTAACTTTGTCACTACAGTCTTTTGGAAATTGTTTGTTGTTCGATGAGACTTTGGAATTCTTTGTGTTGCATTCTACGTTCCTAGCATTCTTTTTTGTGCCACTACTCTTAGATGCAAGCCAATCCCTAGTATTTTGTTGATTGTTCCTAGGTAATGGTGTACTACTACTAGCAGTGCTTTGGAATCTTGTAGAATTCATCACACTAGGTTTTGTGCCTAAAATTCCGTCTTTTCGATGTTGTGCCTTTTTTCTAGCTTCTTCTAGATGATGATTGTTGGCCATGTCATTAGAACCAATAGATTCTTTAACAGTTGTTGTGGTCTCATTCGGTGTATTATTCCTAGAAGAGCCAGGTGTACACACATTTGTGTTTCTTTCAAAAACCAATTTTTGTTTTTCAACAATCTTTTCGTTTTCACTTTGCTGGGGCAAGGGTGTTGGAGTGACTGGTTTTGTCAAATCCTTTTTCTCATCGACTTTTGGAGCAAACCGTGAAATTGACAATTTTGGTTTTGGAACCGTGTTTGAAACATTTGGTTTCTCCGAAGTTGATGGTTTTGAAAACTTAGTTTTCTCACCCTTCCCTTTTTGATTTTCAAGCTGAGCCCTCAAAAGATCATTTTGCTCTTTCATGTTCTTGAAGGCACGCTCATACGACAATTTGTCATACTTGCATTCTTCTTTTTTCTGATCAAGTTTAAAACATGACACATTTTCTTTTTCAAGCTTTATAAGAGCATTTTCATATTTGGAAACAATTTCGGAGGTCTCAGCTCTCAGTCTTTCATCGTCTTGAACCGAATATGTTTGTATGATGATAGACATTATATTAGTAGACAGAACTGCTTCGAAGAGAGAATCATTTAACCTTTCCAAAACATTCATGTTTTCACGAGTTTCATTAGCTTCTTTTACCATGGATTTATGGTCCTTGACAAAATCGACCGTTTCTTTTAAGAAAGCTTGTTCAAAATGGATTACCCTCGCACTGATGTTATTCAGTGGGATAGTAATTTTGTTTTCAAACACCCTTTTCTGTTCGATATGAAAACTAGAATGCCAGTTGTTAATACTGAGAGTTGTTTTAGATTTAACAATATTTTGAAGTTCTTGAATTCTCTTTTTAACATCATCAATAATGTCTCTATCCTCACTTGTATTAAAAGTGTTGTTAGAGGACATTTGTTCCATTTTTGAAAGAGATTTGGAAACAACTATCTTTTTAGAAAAGAATTTCGCAAATGGTCGTTTTATGGAAAACACAGATGGTTCTGTTTGTGGAACAAAAGTAATTCCCGAAATTTTGTTCAATTTATTGTAAGCAATGGGTTTCAAATCCTTTTGTTTCATTTTTTTATGCTCTCTTCGACAAGTTCCATCGTTTGCACAGAATCCCAAACGACGGGAGGATCATGTTTGGTGTAAATCACATTACCATTATACAAAACATTCTGTTCTTCCTGAGCTTTCTTGAGATTACAAGGGGCGTTGTTACCAAGATCCATTTTATGTTTTGTATGGTAAATCGGATTAGTTTGATTTGAAATCATTTTCATTGTTTGACTTGACTGACCAGACTTAACCACCAATTCCTCTAGATGTGCAATCATGTGTTTTGACTCTACGATTTCTTCCAAAAGTTTATCTTCTTTCTTTGCAAATTCCTTTTTCAACTCATCCCTTTCTTTTTCAAGATTGGAATAAGCTGATTTTTGTTTAGAAAGTTGGTTTTCCAAATCAGAAATTTCCGCGTTTAAAGCTTTTATCTTCTTGAAAGAATTAACATCAAGTGTATCAAACTTGATTTGCAAAAGTTTTTCCCTTGAAACAGAATTTTGATAACCAGTTTCTAATTCAAACAATCTTTTGTTATGAAACTCAAAAGCATTAACGTTTTTCTTGTAACTCTCAAGCTCAGCGGTCAATTTAACATTCGCGGCCTTAACATCGCGATTGACCTTTTTTACTTTCTCAATTTCAATGCTGCAATTATTCAATAAAGATTCAAAGAAAGCACGGGTTTCCTCATCATTAGCACCATTTTGTGCAACTTGAACGCCATTAGGATCCATATTTGGAGTTTCATAGTTAACATTGCTATTAACTTGTTCCCCCACATATGTATCATAATTAGGTTCAGGTGGCACATAATGTGGCTTCTCATGAGCAAACGGATTAGCATCATTACCATTATTTGGTACCTCATAGAGTGAATCTGAATCATAAGTAGGAGGAAGATCAGAATCACTTCTTGATGTTGTCGTCTGCTGATCTGCAGAATTCTCATTAACTCTTGTTGTAGCTATGAAGTTGTTTTCCTCAGCAGTCAACAGTATACCCGATTCTTCTTTATTGGCTAGCATCAACAAGTACTGGATCTTCTCTACCCTCGTCATTGCATTGACATTGTAATTATTACCAATATCACTGTTGTGACTTGCTGATGTAGGTTTCTGAATCGAAGTCATGAAGCAATCAATCCCATTTTGATTAAGTACATTCTGATTCACAATCTGATCCATCTGATTTCCTACATACTGCCTTGCATATTGCATCTGGTTCCCCATCTGTATACTCGAAGCATATCCTTGCTGATTGTTGTTGTGTTGTTGGATGTTTAATGCCTTGAAGAATGAGGCAAAACCACTGGACAAAGTACTTGTGAAACTGTCATGGTGAGTTGCCATTGATTCAATTCTAAGTGAAAAGTTGTTCTTAGGATCTTTTGAAAGATAATAAAGGTTGTTGTTGTAGATTAGATGTTTTGGTGAAGATGAAAATTCGTTCTCGGTTGATCTCAGTGATTTCAAATTTTCCCTCCAAAAATTGAATACGAAAATTTTCTTTCTCAAAATTTGATAATCACAATGAAATACAATTCTAAGGTTAGCAGAAAATTTGAGTTTTAAAAAATTTTTACGCCAAATTTTACCGAAAAAATTTAAATTTTGGCCTAAAAATTCGAATTTCGGGCAAAAATTTCAACGTTATACCAAAATTTGAATCTCGCATAAAAACTGAACGTTTAGTCTCCTGTAAAAAATAAATTTTACTCAAATTTTCCCGCCAATGTTTTTGTACTAGTAGTCTAGGGCATCACTTATAACGTTTTTGTAACTCGATAACATTTTTGTAACTCGATAACGTTTTTGTAACTCGGTAACCTCAGAAAACTTGTAACTCGCTAAAGCTTTTGGAAATGTCTAACTCGGTATTAAAATTCTTAGTTAACTCGGTATGTTCAGTTTCTGTCGTAACTTGGTATGTTTTCAAGAGATTGTAACTCAGTAAGTCCTTATGGTTGTCAAACTCGGTAAGTGCTGAAGGTTGTCAAACTCGGTAAGTTCTCAAATAGATTGTAACTCGGTAACAAGAAAAAATTTGAGCAGAGTTTCCCTTTGATATGAGCCACAATGAACCTTACTCGATGTACGATAAGGTAATAGGCTAACTCGCCAATTCTAACTTAAACTTGATAACAAGAAAAGCAAACTCGCAGAAACTGGAACTTAACTCGAAAGAATAGTCCTAACTCCCTAGTTTTTGGAATGCCTAACTCGCTAGAATAAAGGTTCTAACTCGCTAGTTTTTGGAATACCTAACTCGCTAGAATAAAAGGTCCTAACTCGCTAGTTTTTGGAATACCTAACTCGCTAGAAAATTGCAAACTCGCTAACCTAACTCGCAGAAATTTCTTTAACTCGAAAAAAAATTTCTTTCTAACTCGCAAAAATTTTCCAACTCGAAACAATTTTTCTTTTTAACTCGCAAAAATTTTTCTAACTCGAAAAAATTTCTTAACTCGGAAAAACTTCCCTAATTCGCAAAAACGCCGATGAACAGTAACTTTATTATTAAAAATCCGATATTTCACCAAAAAAAACGATCTAAAACAACCTAAAATTATCCCTAGGCGATTGATACCACTTGTAGGACCTTAGATTTAGCTTTATCACTTAAGAATATGATATTAGAGAGAGATGGAAGAGCTAGAGAGAGAAAGTAGAGAGAGAGGTGGAGAGAACTATGTGAAATAAAACCTTGAAACAACTAAGAGAACCAACCTCAAAATGAGGTTTTACAAGAGTATTTATACTAGTAGTCTATGGCATCACTTATCTTTTACCTTATTACATTAATGGCCCTTAGACTTTTACAAAACATGAATACTAAGCATAAACTTCATCATAATGATATTCTAAAGCAACCTATAACAATACATTAATGACCGACACTTTTTATAAATAAAAATACGATTCTAACATGATCACATTACACATGTTAAAGTCAATCATGCGAATGTACTATCTTATTCTCATCTTCCATAGCTCATAATCTCCAGGGTTGAGCATGGGAACCTTTGAAGCAGTCACCATATGTGTGTCATCACCCATCTTCAGCAATTGATTAGGAACAACAAACGTGCAAGGAACAGTTTCTTCTTGATTACAACTTCTAGATCACAAGCTCTGATACCACTTGTTGATCCCAGTTGAGCAAACGATCTTATATAGAAGTTGACTTGAATTTAACACTTAAGCTAAAACACGGAATATAAAAGCTTAATTTAAGAAGAACAATTAACTATCAACACTTCAATATATTATTAATACGAGCACTCGAAAGTGCTAGGGTTTTAAAACCTTGAAGTGTAAACGAAACTAAAACAATACGTACACAAAACTAACCCTAGGATCTTCCTTTTATAGGCCAAGGAGTCCTACTAGGTTTACAATATCTTTCTATGCAAGATAAGAATATTCTAGATACATACGATATATACTCAATCTATTCCATACTTATCTAATACGTATAAATGCATGACGACTCTCTAGCTCTGGCGACTGATGAGTGCTCAAACACTCATCATTTTTGGTCAAATCTGAACTGCAAAACATACAAAAACACTCAGAAATGCATCAAAATACTAAAAATATTTCAAAATCGTGTTTTATATGTTTTAGATGCAAAATGAGAAAAAACAGATGAAAAACGTACAAAGTTTGAAAAATTGGTAGTTTTAGTCCCCCAACTTTCATAAAATGACAAAACTAGTCCCTGGTCATTCAAAATATGGAAAATTATCACCAAAGGTCATTTTGACATCATAAATTGTCATATTTAGTCCTTTGGTGAAAAATTGGAAAAGTTTTGAGAATTTACAGTTTGGTCCCTGAAGTTTCAGATTTTGGCAGATTTGGTCCCTGGTGGGATATTTTTGAAAGAAAAATCATTTTTGGACCTTGGGAAATCAAAAGTTATCAAAATTGGCCCTTGGTGTGAAGTTTGGAAAAATTACAGTTTTGATCCCTCAACTTTGATTTTTGGCAGAAATGACCCCCGGTGATTTAAACTTGAAAAATTACATCCAAAAACCTTGTGGAATTATAATGTGACAAATTTTATCCTTGGAAGGAGTTTTTAAAGTTGGCAATTCAGGTCCCTAAGCTTTCTGAAAATTACACTTATAGTCCTTGTGATTAAACTTTAAACCAAATGGACCCTTAATATTATACAAACCAAACAACACCCTTACCACCAAAACCCCAGCCCACCTAGCCTACCCCAAGCCCATCACACAACCAGCCCACTCCCTAAAATAAATAACACCCGTTTTTTTTATATACTCCCTTCCACAGTCAAACTCAGTCAACCATTTCCACCTCACCCTTTCTCCCCCACTTGAACCCTGCAATACCACTTACACACTTCACCTCCCCCTCCTCTTCTCCTACTACCCATATCCTATCCCCCCAACTTACCACAACCCTCCAAACAACAATTAATTCCTCATAATACTCCAAGTTACCCCTAACTGCCTCACCTTTTTTTTCCCGCCAAATCACATTTGAACGGTTGAGATCAAGTCAAGCAATCCTACGGCTCTAATTGAAGTGGGAAAAGTGCCAAAGACCTTCTGGGACCTATAAAAGAAAAGAAGAAAAGCAGAAGAAGTGTGTTAGAATAGTTAGTGTAATTTTTAGTTTAATTTAGTTTATGTCGAATTGTAGCAGTTGTTAATTTTGAGTGTTAACTCAGCTTTCATTTGTACTCAAAGCTTTTTCAGTGTAATTCTCAACTTCTAGTTAAATAAAATCTCAGGTTACTTTTGTTGAATTCAAAATTAGTAAAAATGCTCAAGATTTCCATTTAGCTTAATTGTAGCTTAAGTATGTTATTAACTGTTTTATTACAATCCATTTAGCTTAATAACAAGTTTTTAGTAGCTCAGTAGGCATTCAATTCTGTTTAACTTCAAAATCTTAAAAATCCAAAAAGAAATCACAAAAATAGCTAATAAATCAAAAATCCCTTATGGAAGAAGATTGAATCAAAGAGCTTGTTGGAATTCTGATTGGATATGGTCTAGTAGCCTCAAGGGAGGCATTAGGTTATGGTTTGGTTCATTGGTTACTTAATTCTCAGATTGATTCCATTGTAAGTCTATTTTTTCCAATTTTTAGTACTATACTGTAGATTAGCTTAATGGGTGCTTATTTGTGTTCTTAAAGATTTATTTAGTGTATAGGGGATGTGTGATACCATTTGGAGCCTGTTGTTCACTAGATTGTATGATTGCTCAGTTATAATTGTTCACTGCCACATTTAGTGTAGTATAACCTAGGCTTTCTTTTGACTTAATCTCAGTGTATTTTAGTTTAAATAGATTTAATATAGCATAAATAATAATTCTACACAAATAGGATAGGCTAAATCTATCATTAGCTGTGAAAATCTCATTTTCATATCTCTTAAGGTAGTGTTTGGCTCAAGCTGTCTTAGTAAGCTCAGGTTGTTCTTTGTTGTTAACTTTGTTGGTAATATGTCTCTTTAGGTTGAAATAACTCAGAAAAGCTTTAAAAACCAGTTGTCATTTGCCCAAAGTCAAAATCATCCAACATTGCCCACCACAAATTACTGTTGAAGTCTTTTGATCTCAAACCTCACCCATTGTGATTATTAGTTGTTCTTTTAGCCATATTTAACCTTGTTGTAGCATAACATATCCATTTCAGTAAGATTTGATCATTCAAAGTTGGAAAAAGTCAACTTGTGAGTTCTTGAGAAAAAGTCAAATGTGCTTGTTTTCAATTTTTTTTCCAAAAGTTCAAGTAATTTTCATGATTTATGTGAGTTGAATTAAGGCTTGAAACTTGTTTACTGTGGAAAACTAGAAGGGGGGTTGAATAGTTTTCCCCTCTTTTTGATTTTATAAAAACTTGGTTTTGCAAAATGTTGATTCAAATTTATTCAATTGTTTGTTTGAAAACCTTCAATTTGAGTTTAGTATGAAAACAATATATAATCAATATGATCAATTATATATGTAGACTTTTGGATTAGTTTTCAAAACTTAGTTTTATGAATGAAGCTTTGGTCGATCTTTATGTGAATACGTTTTCCTTTTAAAATCTTAAAGCATTTTGTATCAAATTATCAATTAAGTTAAACTCAACATGAGAAATGTTAATCATATATATATATATATATAAGCCCATTAGACCATATCATACAACTATATATCCTATCACAATATTAACTTGTTACTACACCACAATCAATCATCAATATAAGCAACAATTAACACATATTTGCAAGCATAGATATAAAGCGATAAGTGCAAGAGTAAATGTAAAAAGATACGAGAAAGAGGATGCAAACCGGACACCATGATTTATAGTGGTTCGGCTACAAGGACACCTTCCTTGTTCCTACTCCACTCCCCGAGTCACCTACTCGAGAGTTTTCTTCACTACTCAACAAGCTCCCTTTTGGCGGAGAAAACCGTACACAACTTTTGCTTACACCATTTAACGACACTAAGCTAAATGTCGAGTTCTAATAGTAGCTAGAACCAATCTCACAACACAACTTAGATCACTACACAACTTCACGACTTCTTCATGACTTCACAACTTCTTCACGACTTTACGACTTCATCACAACTTCTTCTAAACTACTGCACGGCTTCACTACTTCTTCACAACTTCACGACTTCATCACAACTTCTTCTAAACTCCACAACTTAATCACACACATACATCTTCATAACTACATGTCTTCTCCACACTACTACTTCCTCCCACTACTTCTTACTCACTCATTGAATCACTACTAAGTAAGATCATCATGATCTACTTATTACATATACCTAACTCACAACTTCACATAAGCACTAACTAGATCCTAATACATCTTTGGCTTTATGATAGGGAGGATTCTTCTCTTGCACTTTGAATGATGAGAGATTGGATCACTTGAAACAAAGATTAATAATCTTATGATCAAAGGGTTTTAGAAGGATGTTTAGAGAGAATTCGATCTGAAAATTTTTGTACAAAAGGTCCAGAAAAATACCAGGTTTGAGGTGGTATTTATAGGGGAAGATTTCTGACAGAGGAGCGTGCCGGTCCCCTTAATTGTATGGCCGGTCCCCTTAATTATTAAGGGGGCCGCCCATAATTAAGGGGGCCGCCCTACTGAAACGGCCAGAAATCTTTATCTTTTCTGGTGAAAGTTTATTTGGTGAAAAACTAACTGATTTTGGTTAAAATTTGAATTCATATATTTGTTATGAATTAAACATTTTCCTTTAATTACCAAAATTGTTTTTCAAAAAATATATAACATGTTTATATCATTTTATAAACTTTGTAATGTTTAAATAAAATCCCTTTGATCATAAAATGAATTAGACATTTGTTTGTACATACCTTAAGTGATTGTTGAGGCAAACTCGAGACGTTGAGATGTCGAGGCTTGTTGACGTAAGAATGCAAAGATGAATTGTGATCACAAGTAACTTAAGCACTTTACGTTATATGTTGTAGTTTACATCTTTGTCATTATCAAAACATGCAGGGGGACTGACCTCCCCTGCACCACAGACCTCAGCTGGTGGTGGCTGCAGCCTTCCCTAGTGGGCCCCATGGTTCACTTTTTGGTTCTTTGAACTCCCTAGGTGGGTGGCTTTCCATTGCACCCAGGCTTGTGCCCCCAATCATCCTAGTGTGCCCCCTAGACAGCCCTTAAGTTTGTCCCACTTTTTTAGTTAAGTTTCAAGAATCCTAGTTTCAAAGTGCTTATAATTGTGCTTCTTAGCTTAATCTGTGGACCCCTTTGGCTTTTTCTAGCTTATGCATGTCCAAATAAGCTAAGTGAACCAAGTTCCACCATAGTGGGTCTCACTTGAGCCCATTTCAGCTCATTTCCTCCCACAGTCAACTGTCACTCCTTTTAGCTTCTACTTTGCTTATTTTTAAGTTGTAAAAAACTTGTTTTCACAAAAGTTGTTAGTTTTTAGTTATAAAATAGGTTTGTAAAATAAAAATCAAGAAAAAAACAATTTAATATTAAGTGATAGTTTCTATTTAATGTAATTTAATTTTAATTTTCATTTTTAAATTTTTATTAAGTACTTAGCTATTTTATATTTTTCTTAAATTCCTCTTATATTAAAGTATTTATAGTAATTTTCTCAGATTTTTATTTTATCATTTAGTATTTATTAGAATTAATCTTAGTTTTATTAATAATTAATTAATATTAAGTTTTAAATAGCATAATTAGTTTTTATTAAGTAAGACCTAGTTTTTATATTTTTCCTAGCTTTTATATAATTTAAAATAATTTTAGAAATTTTCTTAGAATTTTTACTGTTCATTTGCTATTTTTTATAATTTAAATTAGTTTATTTAGGTAATTAATATTTAATTAGTAATTAATTAATAGAAAAGTCATAAAAAGAGAAAAATACTTATTTTTAATTTTGAAATTAGTTTTTAGTTATTTTATAATTTTAAAAATTTTATTTTCATTTTTCTAGTACTAAATTAATATTATATTATATTTAAGTTATTTAAATAGTTATAATTAGTATTAAATAGTATTTAATTAATATTAAATAATTAATTAGAGTAAGAAATTAATTTTCTTTTTCTAAAAAATTTCTTTTATCTTTTAGTTTGTAAAAAAGTCATTTTCACCCCCTGGGGGTTTTCAAAATTCATTTTTCACGTTTTATTTTGTACGTTTACGTTTTATTTAAACGTGAACGTACGCGTTTTAAGTTATAACCACACCCGATCTTCCAGTCTTATTCATATGTCGTATCCACAACATTGCGGTTGCCAATGGTGTGGTGGTCCTGATAATGGCGGGAATTGTCCCGGTTGTAGCATGGTAGAGTCAGGAGATGGGTCTGTCTATAACCAAGCTCCCTATCTTTACCATGATACATCTGATTCATCCTACCAGCCACCACATCATGAGATACTGACATATCTGTGTGAGTTTTGTGGAGGTCCTCACCAAGGATTTGAGTGTCAAGTCGGAAACACGTTTGTCTATGAATAGTTTTCCGGTGATGCTCAGAACTTTGGTTATGACCAATACCCATATGATTCACCAGTCCAGACTCAACAGTTTTACTGTTGTGATTACTGTGGAGGTCCACACTTCATCTTAGATTGTCAATCGGGGAATCCATACCCTTGTGACAATTCTGACACACCCTATTATGACCAACCTCCACAGTACGATATTAATCAAGCACTTCTTCCAGAATTGCAAAATATGATGAAAATCGTTGATAAACTTAAAGGTTTAGTTAAAGACTTTGCCCAAAGACATACTCATCAAAAATCCATGGAAGAATTGCTTGCTGAAGAGCAGGCTGCTAGAATAAATTCCCAAGATGCATATGAAAAATCTGTTAGGGAATCAATTGCAAGAGAAAAAGCAGCCAGATCTGGCTCTCAGTTCCGTTTCATTCCTGATGACAGTGATGATGAGGATACACTTGACATCCTTGAATTTTATAAAACTTCATCAAGTTCATCAGTTGATACCCCAGCAGTTGAGATTCCATCTCAAACAACTACTATCACACCTGAGGTTCCCACTCACTCTTTGATCATGGGGGACGAGCATCTTGACACTGTTTGATGAGGCGAAAAATGATCCGTTTTTAGGGGGTCATTTAAGCCCGAATCCGAATTTATTTGATCAAATATTGCCCTAAATCGTTCCTTTTGTGATTTTAGGTACTTTGGGAGAGAAATCTGGAAAAGGAAGCAATTCGGACGTTTTTGGAGCATAAAAGTAAAGAAAACGCCAAAGTCTTAATTTTCCATGCTGGAAACAGTAGGTGACGGCGTCAAGAGCAATCCTCTGACGGCGTCAAGAGCAGAAGTCCATGATGACCCAGAACAGATTTGACGGCGTCACGAAAGAAGGGCGTCAAGAGTAATAAGTCATGATGGCCTGGAAATGATTTGGTCTTGACGGCATCAAATGTAGATCAAGGCAGTCCGAGAAGAGTTTTGGCGGCGAGGTGACGGCGTCACAAGCTTTGTCTTGACGCCGTCAAACCCATTTTTCTATATATAGTTTTCTAATTTTCACACATTAAAAGGAGAAGTTTTGGAGAAACCCTAAGTACGATTTTGGTGCAACTTTTACAGGTTTTTCAAGGGTTCCAAACCCTTGATACCTTGCATTGTAATTGAGATAAGTGTTCCTTTAATTCAATCAATATGTCTATGTGTTGGTTGTCTATATCTTGTTCTTGTCTCAGTTCCATTATGCTAGGCTAGATCTATCTTGTGTTTGCTTAGATCTAATGAAACCTAGATGTTAATTATGTATTGATTACTTGTTTATTCTTGTTTTGGATGAATGATTTATATGTTAGGCTTAAGAAAACTGGCAGATCTCCACTTGGTAACATGCTTGAACGTCTTAAGAAACATGAACCGAGGCGCACTAGGTCTTTATTGGTTGTATTTAATGCATGAGCCACTGTTTACAATCCCTATAGTTGTGCTGGGCATGGTGTAGGAGGAGATAAGAGCTCATAGAATTGGGGAGTTATGTGTGCCACCCCATGAATGGTATTAAGGAATACGATCCATCATCCATGCAATTATAACAAGTAATTAACGTGTAAAAGATGTCTAGGGAGTAGTGAAATCTAAGTAAACACATTTTCTCCAATTACTGCTCACAACTTTAGTATAATTTAGCTTATTTTCATTTATAGTATTTTATTTTGATTGCATCTTAGTATTGGGTTAGTTGATTAGCAACTAATTCCGCCCAAATCCTTCAAACCCCGAGATTTTACTTGCTTTCTAAAAAATATAAAAATACAAAAATAATCATCCCTCACCCTTAGAACTAGTATTTAGGCTTTCTAATCCTAGCGACACTATTCCTAAGCTGAACGATCAATCCCCCGGTACTTGTCACTATACTATACTACAACGATCAGGTACACTGCCTGGTGGGGGTTGTAAGCTTCTCGAGATCCCTCGAGAGGTAAAGCCTGTTGCGATTCCCACGCATCAAGTTTTTGGCGCCGCAGCCCGGGGAATAGTTATTGTCTAGGTTAGAATTTCTTTTTATTAGGTCTACTTGCTAGATTCCTTTCTAGTAAGATTTTATTTTTATTTTCTAGGTTTCTTTAGTCTATCTTATTTCTTTGTGCCTTTGTTCGTAACCACCCGACACCATGGGCAACGGGAACATCTTTGAACCCGTCATCCCACCACAAAAAACCCACCATTAGAACCCCTTAGGCCCCGAACCTTAGGAGAGTATTCCCGACCTAGCCACCAAGGCTACCGAAACACCATTGAGCTCACCGGAGCCAATGTGACCCCCTTGCGATCCGACACCATCCGGTTGGTGCAAAGCAGATGTGCATTCCATGGACTTCGTTCCGAAGATCCAAACCAACATCTTAAGGACTTCCTCAAAATCGTAGATTCCATAGACCTAGATGTTGCAACTAGAGAGACAATCCAATTACGCCTATTCCAATTCTCTCTACGGGATCAAGCTAGTCAATGGCTTGAGCGTTTACCCGCGGGATCCATCACCACATGGGATGATCTCACCACTCGTTTCCTTGCTCAATTTTTCCCACCGGGGAGAACTACTAAGCTTAGAAATGACATCTTCATGTTCCAACAACGTCAAAATTAATCTCTTTATGAAGCATGGACTCGTTTCAAGGACTTACTCCAAAAAGTCCCTCATCATGGCATAGATCTTTGGCTCCAAGTCCAAATTTTTTATGACCATATCGACATCTCCATGAGGCGAGCCATTGACCAATCGGCCGGTGGTAAGCTACGTGATCTAAGTGCGGAACAATCATGGGAACTCATAGAAGATCTTGCTCTCTATGACAACGAAAGTTGGAATGATCCCCGTGACTTGAACAAAACGGTCAAGGCAATATCTTTGCCTTCGAACAACTCTAGCACTCCCGACAGTAGGATCATGGAACTTGAGGACCAAGTCAAGTTTCTCATGAAATCTTACGAAGCTCCTAAGCCTTCAAGCCAAGTGAACAAAATCACTTCTTCATGCGAATTATGTAGTGGTCCCCACGACACTCGTGATTGTGTGAAACTCCCCGGAACAGCTTTTGCGGACTACGCATCCACGCGTACCGACGAAGCGGGAGATAAGTGGTACACTTTCAAGCCCGAGCCAAACACATACGGTGATTCATACAACCCCTCATGGAAAAATCACCCAAACCTTAGGTGGAAACAAAATCAACCCAATTCTTCCAATCCGCCTAACCGTTACCAACCAACCGGTCCACCATCCAACCGTACTTTCAACAACAATCCTTCTAACAACTATGGTAGTACCAACAATCTTGAAGGATTGATGTCAAAGTTTATGGCATCTCAAGAGGCTCGCATAGCTAGGTTTGAAACCGAATTCAACCAACAACAAACGGAGATGACCAACAAGATTGACAACTTGTTGAAAGCCCTCAACAACCAAGCATTAGTCACACCTAGGAAGGGCACTAGGGACACCAATAACGGAAACCAAATTAAGGATCCCTCATCATCTAAACAGGTCCACTTTGTTAATGTTGTCACTATTAAGCCGATAGATAAGGAGATAGAAGAGAGTGACAAGAATGAAGTTAGGATAGAAGCCGAGACTAAGGATGAGAATAGGGAAGTTGAGGTTGATAGTAGAGAGGGATTAGAGGAGGTAGAACCTATAGAAGAATACTTTGATAAGTTGCCAACCAAGGAAGAACGGGAATACCATAAGGATTTATTCGATAGTCCCGAGAGAACATATATCTTTGGCGACCCCCTTATCAAAATGGGAGACCCCTCTAACATTAACATCCCATGCAATATCGGGCACATGCATATATGGAAAGCTTACATCGACCCTAGATCCCCCGTGAACATCATGACTAGGACTTACTACAATTGGGTGATGAAGAAGCAACTTGATTTTAGGATGATGCCTAATAAGAATCTGATAAGTAATTTTGCGGAAGAGTAAAAGGATTGCATGTGATTATAGGGAATCTCACCTATGAGATCGATTTTATGATAGTTGAGGACACTCGTCCGGTGATAGATGCTTGCTTAAGCCAAATAATATTTGGGAAACCATTTGTTGAAGCCACTAGGATGAGTTATGATCCGACTTTAGGGATAGTTAGATTCAAGGAAGAGGATGATGAGGTTGCTTATCAAATGCCCTACAAGATTGAGCAATACCGCCTTCTCTCTAATTTCGAAAAGGAACACAAGCAAGCAGCTTATTATAGGAATGAGGAGGATAGACGTAGAGGAGTAGAGTATGTGAGAAATAGGATGCTTGGTTTCTACAAAGAGTGCTTGCAACTAGGTCCGGAATACAAAACTAGTTTAGAAGACGACCTAAAGAGTGGAACCAATGATGAAATCACGTAGTAACCCATGACCTTGAGTCTAGCTACAAGACTCGTAAATAAAGAAAAGCGCTTCTTGGGAGGCAACCCATGTTTTGTGTGATTTTATTTGTTTGATGTTATTTTCTTCCGTATGCATGCTTAATTTTTATTGTTGGTTGATCATGTTTCTAAACTAAATAGTGGAAATACTTTACTTTGTTGTTTTGGCTTAGTCTTAACTCCACCTAAAGGTATTTTTGCAAAAGATAAGTGTAAGGGGAAACCCCAAATATGTTTTTAAGAAACAAACCGATCATGATTCTCCACAATATTAAATGAACATGTGTATTCATATTTGTTAGAGTCAAATGCTTGTATTGAGTCATAATGAAGTTTTGCAAGATTTTCCAGGAAGTAGGACCAAGTTTTTCCAGAAATTTTCCGGAAACTTAACATAAGGATTTCTGCAGGTCAATTCTGAAGGCGTCAGGGGTTTACTCTTGACGGCGTCAGGAGTTAAAATCTGGAAATTTTACCGGTTTTGTTTTTCTAACGGAGTCTTATGGTTTTTGTGAATTATTAAGTTTTATAATCTCCAGGAGATCTGCAAACTTCATTCCACAAGCATTATATCTTATCTTGTTTTCTACGATTTAGTAACTTATATAGAATGCCGCCGATTTTACGCGAGGTTGTCTTGTCTATTTTATCAGGTTTTACAGGTTATGTATGACAAGAAGATGATTTACATTCTGGAAGGGAGGCTTTGATTGTTCATTTTCTTAGAAGAAGATTTAACCTGGCCACCCTATTATCCATACCGAGCGAATCAGGGGAGTATTTGATTTCATTCTCTTTACTTTTTCACTTTTACATTCTTTACTTGAACATTGGGGACAATGTTCATCTTAAGTGTAAGGGGAGGGTAAAAAGATGATACCTTACATATGCACTTTCGCTTGAGTTTGTTTTGTTTAATAGTAGATGTGTAATAAAACTATAAGAAATACTTGTTAGTGCAATTTTAGCACCAAATTTAAATTTTTTTACAACATTTAGGAGTGAAACTTTAGCCATAGCAAGCGTCTCATGGATAGGAGATTGTATGACTAGCACATAACCGTATATTCAGAAAAAATTTCCACCCAAATATGTGAGGTTCGCCTTTAGTGCTTATGAGTGTACCGGTAGCATTTAGATTCTAGAACTTGCGTTAGTGATGCATCCCAAGACCGCTAGTGAGACTACATTCGTGTGGTAGGATTTACTACATGATAAGAGGCATTAGGATCACCCTTGTGTTAAACCCGTATTATAATTTCTTGACCACTTAAGTCATATTACTTGGCTAGTTAAGTCAACTAATTTTTCCCACACCCTTAGCGTTGTACTCATTTTTAGCACACGATACCCCTAGTACACCTCTTCGAGCCTATCTTTTCGTTTCTAACTTTAAGCATCTTACTTAAAGGAAGAATTTGTTACACCCCACTTAAATGTACAACCAAATTGCCTTAGCCTTCCGTGTATGCGCTCATTTTTAGTGCATTATTGTTATTTATTAAACCCTAAGTTAACTTTCTAATTGATTACATGGTTGCTAAGTCGAGTCATATCCTTGTACATATTGTTTTGGGACGATTGGGACTCATGGGTAAGTACTTATTTTATGGAGTAATGGGGAAGAACATCATATATTACCCCCATATGTACGTTAATCTTAAAAGTGCTTCAAGTGTTTTGATTTTCTTAATTCGAGTCATTAGTTTAGTTAAATGTAAAGTATGTAAAGATTCAAGTGTAAGGGGAATTTCCATTCCCTATGATGTATTATTTTGGATGGTAGGGTAAGAGTGTATGCAAAAAAAAAAAAAAAAAAAAAAAAAAAAAAAAAAAAAAAAAAAGGTAAAGAGAAAAAAACATACGGACTACCATCCCTTTTTATTCTATGTTCATTTTATGTTTTTGTTATTTTTCATTTATTAGCTTAAGTCGAGTCTAGTCTTGGCTTAGCAACGCCATATTGTACATGTAATTGACTAAGATTGTTAACTCGCCACCAGTAAAACTTCCTTTATCCAACAAAACCGTGTATTTCATATCCCTACACCTAACGTTACAACCCTTTAAAAGACCTCTTTGATAGTTTACCCTAGGTGCTTACGCCATGTGGTGGAGGTTTGATCCTTTCCTAAGCCTATGGTAATCTATTTTGCTATGACAGGTAGTGAGAGATATCTTCCGTTTCCATATTGTAAGTTACACTTTATTACACCCGAGAGATGTGAGTATCTAAACACTTTTTGAGAGGTGCTAGTATATGACCTCCGTGCTTGTCTATTGGTCTTTAGTGGAACGATTATTTGTTGTAATTACTTTTATGTTAGTGTTAAATGACCCCTAACTTGTCTTTTGAGTAGAATAAAAGCGCATTTGCTTGAGGACAAGCAAATCTCAAGTGTAAGAGTATATTATGAGGCGAAAAATGATCCATTTTTAGGGGGTCATTTAAGCCCGAATCCGAATTTATTTGATCAAATATTGCCCTAAATCGTTCCTTTTGTGATTTTAGGTACTTTGGGAGAGCAATCTGGAAAAGGAAGCAATTCGGACGTTTTTGGAGCATAAAAGTGAAGAAAACGCCAAATTCTTAATTTTCCATGCTGGGAACAGTAGGTGACGGCGTCAAGAGCAATCCTCTGACGGCGTCAAGAGCAGAAGTCCATGACGACCCAGAACATATTTGACGGCGTCACGAAAGAAGGGCGTCAAGAGTAATAAGTCATGACGGCCTGGAAATGATTTGGTCTTGACGGCGTCAAATGTAGATCAAGGCAGTCCGAGAAGAGTTTTGGCGGCGAGGTGACGGCGTCACAAGCTTTGTCTTGACGCCGTCAAACCCATTTTTCTATATATAGTTTTCTAATTTTCACACATTAAAAGGAAAAGTTTTGGAGAAACCCTAAGTACGATTTTGGTGCAACTTTTACAGGTTTTTCAAGGGTTCCAACCCTTGATACCTTGCATTGTAATTGAGATAAGTGTTCCTTTAATTCAATCAATATGTCTATGTGTTGGTTGTCTATATCTTGTTCTTGTCTCAATTCCATTATGCTAGGCTAGATCTATCTTGTGTTTGCTTAGATCTAATGAAACCTAGATGTTAATTATGTGTTGATTACTTGTTTATTCTTGTTTTGGATGAATGATTTATATGTTAGGCTTAAGAAAACTGACAGATCTCCACTTGGTAATATGCTTGAACGTCTTAAGAAACATGAACCGAGGCGCACTAGGTCTTTATTGGTTGTATTTAATGCATGAGCCGCTGTTTACAATCCCTATAGTTGTGCTGGGCATGGTGTAGGAGGAGATAAGAGCTCATAGAATTGGGGAGTTATGTGTGCCACCCCATGAATGGTATTAAGGAATACGATCCGTAATCCATGCAATTATAACAAGTAATTAACGTGTAAAAGATGTCTAGGGAGTTGTGAAATCTAAGTAAACACATTTTCTCCAATTACTGCTCACAACTTTAGTATAATTTAGCTTATTTTCATTTCTAGTATTTTATTTTGATTGCATCTTAGTATTGGGTTAGTTGATTAGCAACTAATTCCGCCCAAATCCTTCAAACCCCGAGATTTTACTTGCTTTCTAAAAAATATAAAAATACAAAAATAATCATCCCTCACCCTTAGAACTAGTATTTAGGCTTTCTAATCCTAGCGACACTATTCCTAAGCTGAACGATCAATCCCCCGGTACTTGTCACTATACTATACTACAACGATCAGGTACACTGCCTGGTGGGGGTTGTAAGCTTCTCGAGATCCCTCGAGAGGTAAAGCCTCTTGCGATTCCCATGCATCACTGTTCCTGATAAGGAATCGGACGAATTCATAAAGTCTAGTGTTGAGAACCTTGTCCCAATCCCGAGAGAGTCACAGGGAACTTTTGAGTATGCGTGTGATCTTCCTACCCCTCTTGAGTGTTCAAACGATCATTTTGAGACTTTCTCAGATTTTAATGATGATTGTACATCTCATGGAGACATTGAGTATATTGAGGCATCACTCCCACAGTTTGATGCTGATCCTCTTCTTGAGGAATTCGCCGATGAACTTACTCACATCAATCCACTTTCATTAGAAAGTGATGATGGTCTCCTCGATTTTGAAACCGATCTGGGAGAAATTGAAAGTCTCCTATATCATGATCCGTCACTCACTTCTGATCCTAGCAGTCCAATAGAGAATGATAATCTCTTTGTTCCCGAAACATTCAATGCTACTCTCATCAATCCTCTATTTGAATTCGAATCTGAATTCACTTTGATTTCTGATAATCCACTCTTTGGTATTCGGAATGAGGATTGTGATGAGTCTATTCCGGAACATGAGTCCACAGATTCACATCTTGTGAATAATTCTCTTCATGAGGAGTTCTCCGGTGAACTCACTCATCATGTCATGACTCCTCCGGAGTTTGATATCCCGGGGGGAGATGCACTCAATCATGAGGATTTGCAAATTCCCACCCACCCTCCCGGGATGTTTTTGAGCTTAACCTTTGAAATCCAAACTCAGGCTAATGAGCCTGCTCTCGAGGAAGAATATCAAATCATGATTTGCATCATGATTTTCTTCCTTTTCTTCACCTATAAGGTGACTTCTCTTGTTCTTCACTCCTTCGAGAATGAAGACACTATATTTGACCCCGGCATTTTCATATATCATTATCTTGAGCCGGGATTATATCTCATCGGTGTGGAACTTTCACGTGCTTCAAATGTTTGTCCAAACATCTTGAATGAAAGTCCGATGGAGATTGTTTCTTCCACATCATGCTTCCCCAAGGACAAATGAATTCGGGGTCGAGTCAAACTAGCGACTCGGTAAACAAAAACAGTAGAATGCTTATAGGGTTTTCACCCTAAGTGTGCGGGAGTCCCCCATGCTATGATTACAAAAGTGAAAAACAAAATGGTGTTTTCCACGCTTAGCTTGCAATGTTGCCCTTTTACGTTCAAAATGTCGGCATAATAGCCGGGATTTTGAATATTGAGGACAATATTCATCCTAAGTGTGTGTGTGTGTGGGGGGGGGGGGGGTATTTCGCTATTCTAGCGAATTTTATCACATGTTACTATCTTATACCCCCGTTTTTAGCCAAAATTTCAAAAAAAATTTCAAAAATTTTTCACTGGTGCTTCAAAATTTTTGTGGTAATCAGTCTACCATGTCTAACCGACAAAGGGATTGGCTAGTCCAGGAGCAAACGGCTCTTGGTAAAGACATCTCAAATCCGTTTATGGCTTGTAATTTGCCCAAAATTGTATGGTACCTCAACTCGCCATATCCTAATACGCGAATGAATTGGCTAGCCCGCAAGATTATGGCTTGTGGTAAAGGCAGTGGAAAATCCATAATTGGTAATCAGCTCACCAAGATGTTGACTATTCCATTAAGAGCTGGCTAGTCCAGAAGCAAATGGCTTTTGGTAAAGACTAATCAAATCCGTTGACAGCTGGTGGTTTGCTCAAAATCACACGGTTATCAGGTGTACCACAGTTCTTACACCTGGCTACTCCAGAAGTGATGGCTTTTGGTAAAAAGTTTAAAATCCATCAAGTTTTCAAAACAGTTTATTGCTAAGGACTAGCAATAGTTTAGTGTGGGGGATTAATGAGTGCTCAAACACTCATCATTTTTGGTCAAATCTGAACTGCAAAACATACAAAAACACTCAGAAATGCATCAAAATACTAAAAATATTTCAAAATCATGTTTTATATGTTTTAGATGCAAAATGAGCAAAAACAGATGAAAAACGTACAAAGTTTGCAAAATTGGCAGTTTCAGTCCCCCAACTTTCATAAAATGACAAAACTAGTCCCTGGTCATTCAAAATATGGAAAATTATCACCGAAGGTCATTTTGAAATCATAAATTGTCATATTTAGTCCTTTGGTGAAAAATTGGAAAAGTTTTGAGAATTTACAGTTTGGTCCCTGAAGTTTCAGATTTTGGCAGATTTGGTCCCTGGTGGGATATTTTTGAAAGAAAAATCATTTTTGGACCTTGGGAAATCAAAAGTTATCAAAATTGGCCCTTGGTGTGAAGTTTGGAAAAATTACAGTTTTGATCCCTCAACTTTGATTTTTGGCAGAAATGACCCCCGGTGATTTAAACTTGAAAAATTACATCAAAAAGCCTTGTGGAATTATAATGTGACAAGTTTTATCCTTGGAAGGAGTTTTTAAAGTTGGCACTTCAGGTCCCTAAGCTTTCTGAAAATTACACTTATGGTCCTTGTGATTAAACTTTAAACCAAATGGACCCTTAATATTATATAAACCAAACAACACCCTTACCACCAAAACCCCAGCCCACCTAGCCTACCCCAAGCCCATCACACAACCAGCCCACTCCCTAAAATAAATAACACTCGTTTTTTTTTATATACTCCCTTCCACAGTCAAACTCAGTCAACCATTTCCACCTCACCCTTTCTCCCCCACTTGAACCCTGCAATACCACTCACACACTTCACCTCCTCCTCCTCTTCTCCTACTACCCATATCCTATCCCCCCAACTTACCACAACCCTCTAAACAACAATTAATTCCTCATAATACTCTAAGTTACCCCCAACTGCCTCACGTTTTTTTTCCCGCCAAATCACATTTGAACGGTTGAGATCAAGTCAAGCAATCCTACGGCTCTAATTGAAGTGGGAAAAGTGCCAAAGACCTTCTAGGACCTATAAAAGAAAAGAAGAAAAGCAGAAGAAGTGTGTTAGAATAGTTAGTGTAATTTAGTTTATGTCGAATTGTAGCAGTTGTTAATTTTGAGTGTTAACTCAGCTTTCATTTGTACTCAAAGCTTTTTCAGTGTAATTCTCAACTTCTAGTTAAATAAAATCTCAGGTTACTTTTGTTGAATTCAAAATTAGTAAAAATGCTCAAAATTTCCATTTAGCTTAATTGTAGCTTAAGTATGTTATTAACTGTTTTAATACAATCCATTTAGCTTAATAACAAGTTTTTAGTAGCTCAGTAGGCATTCAATTCTGTTTAACTTCAAAATCTTAAAAATCCAAAAAGAAATCACAAAAATAGCTAATAAATCAAAAATCCCTTGTGGAAGAAGATTGAATCAAAGAGCTTGTTGGAATTCTGATTGGATATGGTCTAGTAGCCTCAAGGGAGGCATTAGGTTATGGTTTGGTTCATTGGTTACTTAATTCTCAGATTGATTCCATTGTAAGTCTATTTTTTCCAATTTTTAGTACTATACTGTAGATTAGCTTAATGGGTGCTTATTTGTGTTCTTAAAGATTTATTTAGTGTATAGGAGATGTGTGATACCATTTGGAGCATGTTGTTCACTAGATTGTATGATTGCTCAGTTATAATTGTTCACTGCCACATTTAGTGTAGTATAACCTAGGCTTTCTTTTGACTTAATCTCAGTGTATTTTTGTTTAAATAGATTTAGTATAGCATAAATAATAATTCTACACAAATAGGATAGGCTAAATCCATCATTAGCTGTGAAAATCTCATTTTCATATCTCTTAAGGTAGTGTTTGGCTCAAGCTGTCTTAGTAAGCTCAGGTTGTTCTTTGTTGTTAACTTTGTTGGTAATATGTCTCTTTAGGTTGAAATAACTCAGAAAAGCTTTAAAAACCAGTTGTCATTTGCCCAAAGTCAAAATCATCCAACATTGCCCACCACAGATTACTGTTGAAGTCTTTTGATCTCAAACCTCACCCATTGTGATTATTAGTTGTTCTTTTAGCCATATTTAACCTTGTTGTAGCATAACATATCCATTTCAGTAAGATATGATCATTCAAAGTTGGAAAAAGTCAACTTGTGAGTTCTTGAGAAAAAGTCAAATGTGCTTGTTTTCAATTTTTTTTCCCAAAAGTTCAAGTAATTTTCATGATTTATGTGACTTGAATTAAGGCTTGAAACTTGTTTACATTTGTTGTGTACCAGCTTAACTTGAGAATCACATAGTTTGCTTATTTTTTGGAATTTATTTATGGCTTTTGTGAACCATCAAAGTGGGCTGCAGGGGGACTGACCTCCCCTGCACCACAAACCTCAGCCCACACCACCAACTTTGGTGGTGGCTGCAGCATTTCCTAGTGGGCCTCATGGTTCACTTTTTGGTTCTTTGAACTCCCTAGGTGGGTGGCTTTCCAATGCACCCAGGCTTGTGCCCCCAATCATCCTAGTGTGCCCCCTAGACAGCCCTTAACTTTGTCCCACTTTTTCAGTTAAGTTTCAAGAATCCTAGTTTCAAAGTGCTTATAATTGTGCTTCTTAGCTTAATCTGTGGACCCCTTTGGCTTTTTCTAGCTTATGCATGTCCAAATAAGCTAAGTGAACCAAGTTCCACCATAGTGGGTCCCACTTGAGCCCATTTCAGCTCATTTCCTCCCACAATCAACAAAAGTCAACTGTCACTCCTTTTAGCTTCTACTTTGCTTATTTTTAAGTTGTAAAAAACTTGTTTTCACAAAAGTTTTTAGTTTTTAGTTATAAAATAGGTTTGCAAAATAAAAATCAAGAAAAAACAATTTAATATTAAGTGATAGTTTCTACTTAATGTAATTTAATTTTAATTTTCATTTTTAAATTTTTATTAAGTACTTAGCTATTTTATATTTTTCTTAAATTCCTCTTATATTGAAGTATTTATAGTAATTTTCTCAGATTTTTATTTTATCATTTAGTATTTATTAGAATTAATCTTAGTTTGATTAATAATTAATTAATATTAAGTTTTAAATAGCATAATTAGTTTTCATTAAGTAAGACCTAGTTTTTATATTTTTCCTAGCTTTTATATAATGTAAAATAATTTTATAAATTTTCTTAGAATTTTTACTGTTCATTTGCTATTTTTTATAATTTAAATTAGTTTATTTAGGTAATTAATATTTAATTAGTAATTAATTAATAAAAAAATCACAAAAAGAGAAAAATACTTATTTTTAATTTTAAAATTAGTTTTTAGTTATTTTATAATTTTAGAAATTTTATTTTCATTTTTCTAGTACTAAATTAATATTATATTATATTAAAGTTATTTAAGTAGTTTTAATTAGTATTAAATAGTATTTAATTAATATTAAATAATTAATTAGTGTAAAAAATTAATTTTCTTTTTCTAAAAATTTTCTTTTATCTTTTAGTTTGTAAAAAAGTCATTTTCACCCCCTGGGGGTTTTCAGAATTCATTTTTCACATTTTATTTTGTACGTTTACGTTTTATTTAAACGTGAACGTACGCGTTTTAAGTTTTAAACGTTTTTGGTTTTTCCTAGCTTCCAGTCTTATTCATATAACTTATTTAAGCTATTTCATTGTAGATTCCTTAGTTCAAATAACTCAAAACCTTTTCCTGTCCAAATTCACCCGATCACAGAACCGTTTTATAACCATCACACCTCGTCGGGACATAAACGACCCGGGGAAAACCCTATACTTCCGCGGAGATTTGGTCTGAGACGTTTGACTTGGTTGACCATTCACCTGGTCAATTTAGGTTGACTGCTTTCACACAAATCAGCGACCAAAAAACCCTCCATTCCCTAATCGTTCGTTTTCCAATTCTGTCCAAACCCTTGTGATATCTTCAATAATCTGTTAACGTGATTGACTAACACCCTTGTTTCTCTTAAACGTGATCAGTTGTTGGCTATATTACTTTGTTTTCATGAGTTCTTGTAATCGGTTCATTAGGGTTTCGGTTTTTCATTAAACTGACTTAAGTTTTAACTTAATTATTGATTTTGTTTAAGTCGGTTAGGGTTCTTTGGGTTATATATTGATCAGTCGACTAATCTCCATTATTATTCTCTATTTTCCATCGACTATGATGACTGGAGGTTGAATTCATTGGTGCGTTATTGCTAAAACCCTAACATTTTAGTTAGGGTTTTCATTATCTTCGATTCTCTGTTGGTTTCCTGCTGGTTGTTTTGATTCCTTTGCATGGTTGTGGGCTTAAAGAGAGATGAATAAGGGTTTTTTGGATACTAAGAGTGCGACTAAGGTACTGAATCATGATAAAGTGAAGCCGATTTCACTTGATGATTCTGGGAATGATGTAAGTGGGAATGATGTAAGTGAGGATGCTATGCCTAACCCTAGTCCTGAATCTGGTATGATTGTAACTAACTTGGTTGGGAGCAAACATGACCTGGTGGAGCCGGTTTCACTTGGTAATATTCAATCAGCCACTACTAGTTTTGGTGAGTTGAGTACACCCTCAACGATGAACCCTAGTAGTGTTAGTTTGAATGTAGATGATGCTTCTGATTGTTCTATGAATGGTACTCAGAAAGTGAACCGATTCCACTTACGAAAGATACATCACATGGTGACGACTTGGAGCCGGTTACAAGTGCTGATACTGTGAAGCACTTGCTATCTAATGCGCATAAGTATTTTGATGATGCCGTGACTAATATTCAACGTGAGATTGTTGCTAATAAGGCTTCCTCTTCAAGTGGTATTGGGCATAATTCTAATTCGAAAGTTTCTGGTCCTAATGCTTCTAAGGATGATACTACTAGTGGAGTGAAGTCGGCTTCTTACGCGGGTGCTACTTCTAATGAACCTCAGAAATAAGTGCCTAATTTTCGGAGGTTGGAATGTAGCAAAAAGAAGGATGATGTTGACCTTTCAGTTCCATTGAATGTAGTGGAAGAGGTAAACACGAGGTTTGAGAATACTCTCTACGGTTATTTCCTTGGCCAGCGCCTTGCTTTTCCTGTTGTTGATTACTATGTACGCAATGCATGGGCTAAGTTTGGTGTGCAAAAGGTAATGATGAATGCAAAGGGATTCTTCTTCTTTAAGTTTAATTCGATGAAAGGTGTTGATGATGTGCTTGAAAACGGTCCTTGGTTGATCAGAAATGTTCCTATTATTCTTAAACCATGGACTTTGAACACTAATCTACTTAAAGAGGATTTGACTAACATCCCGGTGTGGGTTAAATTCCATGATGTCCCCCTTGCAATGTTTTCTGATGATGGCCTCAGTCTTCTTGTCACACTGATTGGCACGCCCAAAAGGTTAAATGCTTTTACAAGCCAAATGTGTAAGGCATCGTGGGGCCGTAGTAGTTTTGCTAGATGCATGATAGAAGTGAAGTCGGATGAGGTGCTTCGGGACAGCCTCACTGTTGAAATACCATTACTTGATGGTTCGGGTTCGACTATTGAGAAGATACGGGTTGAATACGAGTGGCAACCACCTCGTTGTGACAAGTGTAAGATATTTGGTCATACTATGACTGACTGTCCTAAAGCTGTTATACCTCCTGTTCAGCCTACTAAGCCTATTAATGATAGTTTCAAGACTGTCAATAACAGGAAGAAAGGAAAACAAGGTGGTCTTACAATTCCGGGTAAAGGAGGGTTTACTAAACCTGTTGTTGGTAAGCAGTTTCAGTATCAACCCAAAAAGACTCCTCCTGAACCTAAGAATGTTGGTGGCACTAAGAAGAAGACTTCTAATGTGGCTAGTTCTAGTGGAACAACGATTTCTACATCTAACCAATTTGATGCTCTTAATATGGATGATACGGATGCGTTTGGAATTCCTACTTATGACACCAACAAGGATGTGGATGCTGGATGTACAATGGAAGTTAATGAGGATGAGTTGGTTAAGACTGGTACTACATCACAAGAACCGCTTATGAGTGATTCAATGGGAACTAAGGAAGTTGGTTCTACTCCTATAGTTGAGAAAATTAGTAAGCTTTAAAAGCTATTTATCGATGGGAAGGCTACTCTTGTGGATGATGAAGGTCATCCTATTCCATCTACCTCTGTCACTAAGAGGGCTAACCTATTTTCTAAGGTGGGCGAGGTTGTGGTTTCTGATAGTGAGGAGGATGAGGTTCTTAACACATTCGACGAATCATCAAATCTTTTTGGTGGTGGTCATGAGCGTGAAGATGAGTTTGATGACTATAATGACTACTCGAAGCAAATTTATGATCTTCCAGGGAATTTGGATGCTCTTAATGCAATTTATGGCTTTAATCTCCAAGGTCATAGGAAGTAGTTTATATTTTTGTCAGAGTCTTTCAATATCATGAGGTAGTGGTTTTGTTTTCATGTCTAGAAAATAGGAAGTATCTTGTTATGTAAGCTTCTCGCCTATGTAACGGGCTGAGATATGGGATTCACCCATATCCGTTGTACTTAAACGCTTTTTTGGAGTAATATATTTACCGGGTCGTTGACCTTTTACCAAAAAAAAAATACGTATACATGCATATCCCTTCAACAATAGATTCCACTAGCAGTATTCTTCAACAGCAACACTTTCAATGTCAGCAGCAGAATCTTTATCCTTAGCAGCATTCTTACCTTAGCAGCAGTTTCATCAAGCAGCAGTTTAACTTAGCAGCATACTTCAAAACCAAACAGAAGATACAGAAAAAGTAGATGAAAGAAAAATGCGTACAAAAAAAAGCAATGATCCTCACAACTTTGCCAGAAGATATTCTAATGCAAGTTGTACAGTACAAGATGCGAAGGAAGTATGGGAATCAATTAAAGTACATTATATTGGAGCAGACCGAGTTCAGAAAGCACGCCTACAAACTTTAAGAAGCGAATTGGAGACTTAAAAATGAAGACCGATGAAATCGTGAATGACTTTGCTGGAAAATTGGGAAGCATAAGAGGCAAGTATAAAAGTCTTGGTTCTAATCTTAAAGACAAAGTACTAGTAATAAAGTTGTTGAACTCAGTTCCAAAGAAGTTTCTACCAATTGTGGCATCCATCGAGCAATATTCGGAAGTTGATGAAATGTCATTTGAAGAAGCAATGGGAAGAATAATAACTTATAAAGAACACCTCAAGAGTCAAGATGAACCGCAAGAAGATTACCAAAGCAAACATCTAATGGCAAGTTCAAGTAATCAAGGTCGCGGTAGACGTCGAGGAAGAAACTTTAGTAAAGAAGAAAGAGGACGTGGAAGAAGTACAAGTCGAGAACAAAGCAAGAAAGAAATGAGATGCTATGAATGTGGTGAATTTGGTCACTTTGCAAATGAATGCACCAAATGGAAGGATAAAGACAAAAAGCAAGAAGCACATCTCAGTTACCAAAGCGATGAAGAACCAACATTGTTGTAAAGCAGGTCAAAGCAAGTTGTAGACCCAACTTAAACCAGAGTTTAGTTTAAGGGGGAGTGTTGATTGTTAACCTAAACTTTGGGTTAACATGTGTCAAATTAGAAAGTATATTTAGTATGTAGGACCAAAAGTGTCAAGTTAGAAAGTTTATAACAGAAAAGTTAGTTAAACTCGGTTATAGGTAGTTATGTGTCAAAAGTTGTGTCGGTTTATGAAGTGTCGTGTCTGTTGTATGTGTCGGATGGTTGGCTATATAAAGCCAGAAACACAGCAAGTCATTAATGTCGATTATCTGTATATAAAAACAAATTCTGTATAAATTACAAGCAAGTTTATTTGGACAACATAGTAAGATTATGTCACACCCCAAAAATGGCGCAGCGGAATGTCATTTAATGGGGTATGAGTTATTAGTCAAGAACACATGGTGTCACAATAGAGAAATACTAAATGCATAACATCACAACACAACTCAAAGTTACAATGATCCCATAGTATGGGTGAATTCAAGTCTTACTACATAAGTTCAGAATAATCAAGTCTTAAAGGGACATTTCCAAATGCATAACTCCTCGGGAATACAACCCGGTAGGGTCTCGTCTTATGTCTACTAAGCCAGTCTAATACTCAACCTTCTAAAGCAACTTCATTCTTAACACCTGAGAATGGATACTCGAAACATCAACATAAAGTTGGTGAGCTCGTAGGTTTGAAAGTAAACCACAAAGCTGTGACACAAGTAGTGTAGGACAATAGTGAGCAAGATATACGAATATTTGCATTTAAAGGGAAAATCATAGAGCTAGTAACAACTGAACCTACCAATAATGTTACACACATGTTACCAATAGTGGGGAGCTACCCCAGATAGTACTATCAAATGTTTTGGCTCCAAACGGAGTTAAACAGTTGCGCATACATGAAACACACATTTATCATCACAATGGGTCACATATTGAAATCAAACACACGTATTGTCCAAAAATATGAAAACAGTGCATCATAGCATAAAAATAGTTAGAACACCATTTGAGTACCATTTGACCCCATGGAAAACATTATGAAAAAAGGGCTACGAGAACTCATCTCAAACAAAGTTGAAACTCGAGAACAATTGGTCAAGTATTAGTGCACAACGGTACTGGAACACGACCTAGTTAATAACGGTTCGACTTAGTATTATGCTAAATGAAATGAAATGATGCAAATGTGTTTTCAAAACTTTGTATCACCAATGTATGTCCGCGTTTTAGTTTTGTACACTTTTCGTCAAAGTTTACTCATTATTTTACTTTTGTGTTATAGTACTTTACAAAAATTCCCGAGTGTCTTACTCTAAAAGTTTGTATCTCACCCAATATATACCATTTTAGAAAGCCTTTGATTCGTAATAAAAGTACTTAGACCTTACTACAATATTCCATAAGGACTATACGCCTCATTCGGACTCTAAAATGCTCAAAAATGTGTTCTAAGTTATTCAATCAGCTCAAAAGGAGTTGCTGAAATTCATATTAAAAGTATATTTTTTGTCAACTTTATGAGACCATAACTTTTTCGGTACAAGGTTTTACAAAACGTGCAAAGACAATCTGAAAACGTGAGTGCGAGAGCTACAAGTTTTTTGTTTTGAGTTTTCGAAAATTCGTACATTAAATGGTTCAAAACTGGACTCGAACTCGCGACCTCAGAAAATATCAAGTGCAGTTTTCAACTTTTGTAAACTTTTAGTGATTTTCAAATGGACATAACTTTTTCGTTTTAAATCCGTTTTTGGCGGTTCAAGCAGCCACATTTAGCTCATATCGTCAAGTTTCTATGAGAAGTATTATCCGTCGCAAAACTTAACTTCCCGTTGTCAGAAAATGCACCTAAGGACAGCCCTCTATAGTTACGCTAAATATTGGTTTTCTATCACGTTTCGTCAACCAAACCAACAACTCTAAACTAAACTTATTCCTTTCCACCGATTTATAACCACAATATATTAAGTAACATACTAACATCATTAAAAAAACAAGATTATATCATAACAACAAAACCAAAACTCAAGATAAGCTCAAATAAGCTATGCGAGGGCTTTTTACACATTTCTTAAAAGAAAATGAGCTACACAAACATGGTGATACATTTTTGTTAAAGTGTTTATGTATATGTCGTGAATGTGTATGTATGTACATGCTTTATTTGTAAAATTTTTACTTGTAGATTTTTGAAAATAGCTTGTACAAATGATGAACATATGTAATGAAGATGTTAAAAAAACAAGAATTTGAGGAAAACTTTACCTACAAAGTTTGATGGAAATGAGTGGATTTCAGTGCCAAGAACCAACCCAAATAACTTTCTAATGACTCAATTAAGTAAACCAATGAACCAAATCAACCAAATATGACCCAAATCTTCAATAACCAATAGGAAACTACACCTTTGTGGTGGTTTTGTTGCTTTGACAGAACCAAGAGAAAGAGAAAATAATGAAATTTTGTGTTTGTTTGATGTATGAGAGGATCAGGCTTGTCATATTCTTAGATAAACTTAAGACAAAGTTTGTTAGATGTGGTGACAAAATCAAGTGAGACTAGTGGCGAAGATAGAAATTTTCAGTGGGGGGTTGGGATCTAAATTTTTTTTCCTAACGCTATTTTTCGGGTAATACCGAAATTTTGGGGGGTCGAAACCGAATATACCAAAATTTTTCTACATGAAAACTATATACCCCCTACATCGCAAAAAAAAATTCGAGGGGTCGGGCGCCCCCTCCCGCCCCTATGTAGCTGCGCCCCTAAGAGACAAAGGTTGAAAGAAAACAAAACTCACACCTATGTGTGTTTGTGTGGGTGTCGATTAAGTGAGACAAAGGGGAGGGACCAAAAGTAAGACAAAACCAAGTAAGACAACCATGTACTAGTTAGTTAGTTAGGCTAGGTGACAAAAAAATGTATATAGTGTGTTTTTGTGTGTGTGTCCGGCCCGAGCAAAACAAAAAGGAGGGAGGGAAAGTTTACTCCTTTGTGGAAAACTAGAAGGGGGGGTTGAATAGTTTTACGTCTTTTTAGTTTTTGTAAAACTTGGTTTCAAAATATTGATACGAGTTTATTCAATTGTTTGTTTGAAAAAGACTTTAATTAGAGTTAAGTACAAAAACAACTATGTGATCTATTATATGTGAATTCTTTTAGGTTTGTTATAAAGACTTTGTTTTCGAAAACTTAGTATAGTTTTAAAACCTTGTTTACTTTTAAAACTTTGATTCGATCTTATGTGAACTAAAATCTTGAACAATATGAACAACAATGTCTAAGTATAAGAAATAGTAAAGATGTAAGCTAAGTATGTAAGATCAACACATGCACAATATAAACAATTATAGCTATGTACGAGATGTAAATAAGTAAGCTAAGTAAAGGAAAGATCTAACCGCGAGACAAAGGATTTATAGTGGTTCGGCTACAAGGACACCTTCCTTGTTCCTACTCCACTCCCCGAGTCACCTACTCTAGAGTTTTCTTCACTATGTCAACAAGCTCCCTTATGGCGGAGAAAACCTTACACACCAATGTACACACCACAACTTCATCACAACTAGATCACAACTTCTACACAACTTATTCACACTACTCTACTTCACACCTTTCTACTTCACACTTATCTATTTCACACCAATCTTCTTCACACCTATCTTCTTCACACATATCTTCTTCACATCAATCTACTTCCTAACACTTCTCTTCTTCACAACACTACTTATATCTCACTACTTCTATTCACAACTTCTACTCCTAGATCTATCTAGTTACAATACTATCACACATTTACAATGGATGTACACAACAACTAGACTATATACATAAATCTACAATACTTCACAACTTGATGTTGAAGGAGTATTCTTCTCTTGCACTTTGAGAGATGAGAGGTGAGGGAATGAATCACTTGAAACAAGGATTAACAATTATATGATCAAAGGGTTTTTAGGAGGATGTTTAGAGAGATTTGGATCTGAAAATTTTCGTGCAAGAGGTGAGAAAAATTCCAGGTTTGAGGTGGTATTTATAGGGAAAGATTTCTGACAGGGGAGCGTGGCCGGTCCCCTTAATTGTGTGCCAGACCCCTTAAAATTAAGGGGGCCGCCCTACTGAAACAGCCAGATTTTCTGTCTTTTAGTGGGGAAAGTTTATTTGGTGAAAAACTAACTGATTTTGGTTAAAAATTTGAATTCATATATTTATTATGAATTAAACATTTTCCTTTATTACCAAAAATGTTTTTCAAAAATATATAATAAGTTTATTTAATTTTATAAACTTTTTATTATTTAAATAAACATCCCTTTGATCATAAAATGTATTAGTCACTTGTTTATTCATACCTTAAGTGATTATGTTGGATGAGATGATATAAACTTGCTTAAAACTTGTTTACGTATTAACTTTGCGTTTAATGTTTTATATTTTGTGATCGTCAAAACTTAGGGATATCGAAAAATATTAATAACGTTTTTATACATTATTTATATCAACAATCTCCCCCTTTTTGATGATTACAAAATCTAAACTCATTAAACTAAAAATTAATATATATGCAAGTTTTTAGTGTGAGTTTATATCACTTCTCCCCCTTTTTGTTAGCATCAAAAAGGTTATCCCGATGAATGTATAGCTCCCCCTTGAAGTATACTCCCCCTCGTTTTGAGGTCATAAAAGATCAAGATATGGAATGCTTGCAAAAATATTTAGAGCACAAGGAACATAGATATATATATATATATATATATATATATATATATATATATATATATATATATATATATATATATATATATATGCATGCAATAGATATGAAGAAACTAATAAGAATGCATGGTAATAAAATAAAAGAAACATTCATAAGTAATTATGTTGAAAACATAATCATTAGTACATAAGCATATAGATGTATGCTTTTCTAGCAAATTACACTAGATAATACTAAGTTGCCAAGTTGAGGTCTCTTGGACTTGCTTGGAACACAAAAGGTTTGAAATGATTTTATTTTTGGAGATGGTAAACATGGTATTTAGGAAAGGTAGACTTTTGTGGGAATGGTGTTTGTAGAGTTTGGAGAGTTTGTTGGTGAGTTTGGAGCGGAAGGAAAATGCAACATGTTTTGTGTTATGGATGATGTTGGAGAAGACCTAGTGAGGAGATACTCAATCCAAGTGAGGTGTTCATTTATGGCCATGTTTTGTTTTTGGAGAAAAATGCAACAAGAACAATTGTTGACATGATTCTCAAGATGGATCAAGTTGTTGGGTGGTGATGAGTTGGTGGATGAAGGTTGTTGATCCAAATTGCTTTAAACAAGATGTAAAGCAAGAAGAGCACTAAGCTCATGTGCTTCTTTAAGTTCTTCAACGAACTTTTTATGTTCGTAAGATGGTGAAGTTGGATTGTGATTATTGATTGTGGATTGAACATGGAACATAGGTTTCATGTATGGATGAGTTTTGATGGTTGTTGTTTAAAGATTGAGTATGTTCCTCAAAAGGGTCATTTGGAAGAAATGAGTTGGGTGAATATGGAATTTCATTAGTGAGGGTGATTGTGAGATTATCTTGTTGAGACAAAAGAGAGGTTTCATTTGGGTAATCATGAATGGATGAGGATGAATGTATGGAAGAATGGGATGCTTCATGAGTGAAGGATGTTTTGTATAGTGGATTGATAGTTTGACCAAAGTGTGAGGTGTTGGGAGTGAGATTGGGATTGTTTTTTTGAGATTGAGTATGCTCTTCATATGAATTATATGGGTGAGATGAAAGTGTGTTTTTGGGAGTAAGGATGGAAATGAATGTGGGTGGAGTAATTGTGTGAGGATGAGTGAGGTAAGTAATATGAGTATGGTGAGGAAGGTGTGTGATGCAAATTGCGTTGTGTAAGGTGCATGGTATTGAGATCACGAAGATCATGGAGTTGGTCAAGTTCTTCACGAAACTTCAAGGTTTACAAGGAAGATGATGATGAAGGAATTTTGTAATGTTGGTGGAAAAGAAAGTGAGGTGTAATATTGATTATTGTTTGGAGGTTGATATTTTTCAATAAAAGGATTGTTTCGAGGAGATAGATGAAATGTAGGTATGTAGATGGGAGCATAGGTAGATGCTTGACCATTATGAGGATTGAGAAAGGGTTCTTTTGTGTGAGCTTGAGGGTTGTGTGTAAAGTTGGAGATATAGGAGGAATTTGGTGTTGGATGTTTGACAACATCATTTGGTTCGATGGGCTTTTTATGGAAGAATAATATATGTTGTATTGGTAATAACACACTTTGTAGAGTGTAGGGAATGGTTGAATCTTTTTGTGAGGATGACTAGATGGAGTTATTGGTGAAGATGGGAAATGAGTATCAAGTGGTGTGATTGGTGAGAGCGATGTTGATGGAAGGGATGACTTGGTTTTTCATTTCACTTTGGTGGTTTGAGTATGTAAGGGTTATGAGGTTTGAGTGTGTAAAGGTTATGAGGTTTGGTTTTGGGCAAGTCCAACTCTTTAGGCAACAAGGCAAGTATCATTTTAATGAAACGTGCATGAAAAGTATATAGGCAAGCAAGTAAGCACATAAAATAGTCATAACTAAGCATGCATGCATAACTGATAAGACAAATAAGCAATTTAGCAAATCATTCAACCTAAAACTCCTATCTTAGTTTAAGGCAACTAGTTAGTGAGAAACTAGTGATGGAACAAATGTGATTTTGTAATTCTTGATTTTGTTCTAGTGTGTGCCTATATGAGAGAAATGTTGAGTAAAGATTGTTTCGACTTCTATGAAGAGAAAATAAATTTTCCTAAGAAACAACTTTTGTTCTCCATATAGATAACAAGAGTGAGACTATTACGTATGATTTGAGAAAAACGTTTTTATCATTATACAACAATGAGTTTTTCCTAAACGTGAGAATGATTTTAAAAGTTGAATTGAGGTTTTCTTTGAGAATATATTTATGTAAAACAAAATATCTCAATTCTTGAGTTTTTGCAAAAAAGAATCCTAGACTCAGATTAGTGAAGAAAGAAAACTTAAAATTTTATGCTCAGATGGCCGGCCCCCTTAAAGTGAGGCCGGTCCCCTTAATTTTAAGGGGGCCGCCTTTATAAATTAAGGGGTCCGCCCATATGACAAGGAAATCTTTTCAGAACTTTGATTTTTCAGAAGATGTTAAGTATTCCAAGAATTTAACAATTTGCTCCATCATTCCTAATCCTAAATGTAAGTGGTTAAGTAAATCACGCTTAAGAGGCTTAGTGACTATATCGGCAATGTTACCTTCTGAAGCTACCTTCTCTATTGTTATATATTCTTTTTGTATAATGTTCCTAAGAAAGAGATGACGCATTTCTATATGTTTAGTCCTGGAGTGTTGAACATGATTCTTACTTAAATCTATAGCACCTTTGTTATTGCACATAATAGGAAAATTTTCTAACCTAATGCCATAGTCTTCGAGAGCTTGTTTCATCCATAGTTTTCTTACGCGAGGGATCTAGTCTTACTTCTATATTAACGATTAATCCACTTAACTCATTTCACTTCATCACCATGAGTTTTCTACTAGTGGACATAGAAGGTTTCCATTTTCTATGTTGTTCGACAACGAACAATTTTAATTCAAATCCTAGGAAAGCCAACTAAGAGGAGTTCATAATATGTGAGCAAGTAAGTATTACTAGCTATATAACTAAGCATTATTCTAACTAGTTATTAATCTAAGAATATAAATATTAACGATAAACTTAAAAGGAATGCACACCTTTTAGTCTTCAATAAATTTTCTTCAAACACTTCAAGATGCCATGTTGACTTATAGAAGTCATTTGTAGATGAGATACCAATATTTTCCAAAAGTGACAACTTAGCCACTTGGTTCCCATGGTCTCATTGGTCCAAAGTTGTTTGAACCAAACATGGTTTGCAATTGACTAGGATGCATGTATGGTGGAAGTATTCCCCATGGGCTAAAGCTTGGTTGATGTGGATAAATCCACATTGGGTGACTATTATTATAAAAGTTTTGTCTACCTTGATTTCTCCTATGTTGAGGGGTTTTAGACCGAGGATGAGGATTATTTGGTCTATTTGGAGGTAGAGTTTTAGATCTTAATTTTAGTTTAGAAAATCCGGTTTTGGCTTTTAATGATGGTTTATAAAAAAAATTTACTTCCTCAACACTCGCAATAGGTGTTTTTCTATCTTTTATAGGTACATACTTAGGTTTTGAGTCTAATGGTTTTTGTTTACTAGATTCACATTCAAACTTTTCATTTTTATTTTCACTAGTTGAAACATTAGTTAAGTCGAATCCTAGACCGGTTTTATCTCCCAAAGTTTGTTGAACACTTATTATTTTCTTAAGTGAGTTACTACTATCTTTAAACTTGTCAAGTTTGAAAATTTCATCTTTAAGTTTTTCGTTTTCATTTTTGACCTCTAAACATGTTTTACATTCTATAAAAACTTCTTTTTCTTTTTCCAAATGTTGTAGTTTAATTTTTAATTCAAGTACTTCATTTTCTAATTGATTATTAATATGTTTTAGTGACTTATTTTTAGCTATTACTTTTTGACCTAATTTACACAATCTACTATATTCGCTATCTAGGTCTTTTTCATCTAAACATAAATTTTCATCACTATAATATTTGATTTTAGAACGTACCTTATCGGATGCCTTTGCCATGAGACACCTTTCATCTTTTGTTGTCTCTTTTTCATCATTGTCACTATCGCTCCATGCTCCTCCTACAAAGGCCTTGTGGTTTTGACTTCTTGACAATTTTGGACATTCTCCAATAAGATGATTTGGATCTCCACACTTAAAGCACCTTCTTTTATTATATGGTTGCCTAACGTATCTTCCTCGTCTTTTGAAGAATTTCTTGAAATCTCGTATGGCCATAGCATACTCTTCATCGTTGCTTTCGGAGGTTGAGCATTCTTCGTCACTAGAGTCCTTTTTAGCTTTCAACACAATCGATTTGCTTTGCTCCCTTTTTCCTTTGACCATCTCGGAATCTTTCTTTATTATTGCTTCGTAGACTTTCAAGTTGCCAATTAACTCGTCAAGTTGAAGAGTTGACAAGTTCTTCGATTCTTCAATCGCCGTAACTTTAGCTCGCCATTTTGGATGAAGAGCCCTAAGAAATTTCCTAACAAAATTCTTACTAGAAAAATTCTTATCAAGTGCTTTTAAACTCGTGATGATAGTGTTAAACCTAGCAAATGCATTATCTATTGATTCCTCTTCCGGAATCATAAATTGTTCATATTGTTGAACAAGAAGATCTATTTTATTATCTTTGACTTGACTATTACCGTGGTGAGTAATTAATAAGAAAGCCCAAATTTCTTTTGATGTTTTACACATAAAAATTCTTTCATATTCTTTGCGTGGTAACACATTATAAATAACCATTTTAGCCTCATTATTTTTTGCTAGTTTCTTTTTCAAATCATCATTTTGTTTTTCAAAAGATACAATTTCATCCTTTTTAGTTTCAAAATTATATTGAATAGGGGGAAAGTCACCAAAGGTAATAACATGCCAAAGATCAAGATCTTTTGATTTCACATAAGTTTCGAATTTATTTTTCCAATAAAGAAAACCATCACTTTCAAATAACGGTGGTCTTTGCATAGATTGCCCTTCTAAATATTTTCCGATTCCATAGATCGATTCAAGTTTTAAAATACAATATATTTTAAAAATCTTGTTTGACGTGGCTCTGATACCAATTGTGGAAAACTAGAAGGGGGGGTTGAATAGTTTTACGTCTTTTTAGTTTTTGTAAAACTTGGTTTCAAAATATTGATACGAGTTTATTCAATTGTTTGTTTGAAAAAGACTTTAATTAGAGTTAAGTACAAAAACAACTATGTGATCTATTATATGTGAATTCTTTTAGGTTTGTTATAAAGACTTTGTTTTCGAAAACTTAGTATAGTTTTAAAACCTTGTTTACTTTTAAAACTTTGATTCGATCTTATGTGAACTCAAATCTTGAACAATATGAACAACAATGTCTAAGTATAAGAAATAGTAAAGATGTAAGCTAAGTATGTAAGATCAACACATGCACAATATAGACAATTATAGCTATGTACGAGATGTAAATAAGTAAGCTAAGTAAAGGAAAGATCTAACCGCGAGACAAAGGATTTATAGTGGTTCGGCTACAAGGACACCTTCCTTGTTCCAACTCCACTCCCCGAGTCACCTACTCGAGAGTTTTCTTCACTATGTCAACAAGCTCCCTTATGGCGGAGAAAACCTTACACACCAATGTACACACCACAACTTCGTCACAACTAGATCACAACTTCTACACAACTTATTCACACTACTCTACTTCACACCTTTCTACTTCACACTTATCTATTTCACACCAATCTTCTTCACACCTATCTTCTTCACACCTATCTTCTTCCTAACACTTCTCTTCTTCACAACACTACTTATATCACACTACTTCTATTCACAACTTCTACTCCTAGATCTATCTAGTTACAATACTATCACACCTTACAATGGATGTACACAACAACTAGACTATATACATAAATCTACAATACTTCACAACTTGATGTTGAAGGAGTATTCTTCTCTTGCACTTTGAGAGATGAGAGGTGAGGGAATGAATCACTTGAAACAAGGATTAACAATTATATGATCAAAGGGTTTTTAGGAGGATATTTAAAGAGATTTGGATCTGAAAATTTTCGTGCAAGAGGTGAGAAAAATTCCAGGTTTGAGGTGGTATTTATAGGGAAAAATTTCTGACAGAATCTGACAGAGGAGCGTGGCCGGTCCCCTTAATTGTGTGCCGGCCCCCTTAAAATTAAGGGGGCCGCCCCTTATAATTAAGGGGGCCGCCCTACTGAAACGGCCAGATTTTCTATCTTTTAGTGGGGAAAGTTTATTTGGTGAAAAACTAACTGATTTTGGTTAAAAATTTGAATTCATATATTTATTATGAATTAAACATTTTCCTTTATTACCAAAAATGTTTTTCAAAAATATATAATAAGTTTATTTAATTTTATAAACTTTTTATTATTTAAATAAACATCCCTTTGATCATAAAATGTATTAGTCACTTGTTTATTCATACCTTAAGTGATTATGTTGGATGAGATGATATAAACTTGCTTAAAACTTGTTTACGTATTAACTTTGCGTTTAATGTTTTTATATTTTGTGATCGTCAAAACTTAGGGATATCGAAAAATATTAATAACGTTTTTATACATTATTTATATCAACATCCTTTTTTTTGAAACTTTGTGTATTTGTTTGTAGCTATAAT
The DNA here is from genome assembly GCA_030686995.1 of Artemisia argyi. Taxonomy (NCBI): domain Eukaryota; kingdom Viridiplantae; phylum Streptophyta; class Magnoliopsida; order Asterales; family Asteraceae; genus Artemisia; species Artemisia argyi. The sequence goes on along the minus strand of CM060695.1, from coordinate 129,156,278 downwards.
AAGTTAAACAAGATAGGTTGTCATTGAGATCAAGCCAAATTGCATGACATAAGACAAGTACTAGTTAGTTAGGCTTGTGGACAAGTGACCCATGTGGGGAAGAAATGATTTTTTTTAATAGTGTATGTATTTTTGTATTAGTTGGATAAAAAAAGTGAATAATGTATTCGTGTATGACCAAAAATACTAGTCGTATCCGTGTTATGAAAAAAAGAATTACGAAGATAATTTAAATAAGTTATAAAATAAATGCAATGACATATAAAAAAATTCATAAAAGTCATTGTGTATTAATTGAATATAGGTTTACTTAGACTCGTGCCGGTACGCGTTGTTTGACATTTTTCGTTGTACGTGGAATAACTTCGAGGTAGAATATTAAATCAATCACGTAAATATTAGAAAATAAATAAATGTTTCAAGTTTGAGGTTGAGTAACGACCTGGAAAATGCGGGTTGTTATAGATTATATTCCAACAATAAATGTACTTTTCCTTCATGTAATATTTGTCAAAACACAAATCACGAAGAAGCAAATTGTTGGTTCAAAGATAAACCAAACTTTAAGTGCAACTTTTGCAACAAATTTGGACATCTTGAGAAGTACTGTAGAGCAAAGAAAGCTCACAACAACACACAAGGATTTCAGCAAGCAAATATTTCCGAGGAGGAGCAGGTTGATCATGAGTATTTGTTCATGGTGTCGCATCTTGATGAACATCCAATAGCCTAACAAGGCTTATGGATAGTAGATGCACAAGTCATATGACTGCAGGAAGATATTTCTTTATTAGTCTCGACTCCAAAGACAACCCAAGAGTGAAGTTGGGAGATGGGCGTTATACTCGAGCAAAAGGAAGAGGTACTATAGCTATCAACAGAAAGAAAGGTACCAAATATATTTCTAGAGTTCTATATGTGCTTGAACGAAGTATGTTAAGCGTGCCACAAATGATAAAGAACGGCTATGGTGTTAATTTTAAGAAAGACTCGCGGTGCGTTATCACTGATTCTCACGATTCTAAAATAGCTATCCTTGATATGGTAAATGATAGCTATTACTTATAGCTTGATGCTGCAAATGCTAGTGTTTTTAGTGTTACTGAAGATGATAGTATGAAGTGGCACAACAGATTTGGTCACTTCAATTACAGAACACTTAAGCATATGAATACCACTAAATTGGTGAGAGATATGCTTCCATTAGTGAAGTTGAAACTCCCGAATTTGATATCAAAAGACAAATGACACTAATGTGTTAAGAACAAGACCGCTTGTTGCTGTTTACGAGTCTTGTAACTCGGTTATTGAACCTGAAATCTACATGGATGCCTCCAAAAATTTTGAATGGATTGATATAATGAAAGCCGAACTTGAGGAGGAGATTTATGTAAAACAACCTCAAGGTTTTGAAGTAGGACAAGATGAAAAAGTGTATCGACCTGACAAGGCACTCTATGGTCCTAAGTAAACACCAAGGGCATGGTTTGCTAAGATTGATTCTCATTATGTGAATCATAAATTGAGGAGGCGTTCAACATAAAATCCAGTGCAACATGGAAAATCAAAGCATATCAATTTCAAGTATCATGTAATTCGAGAAGCTGAAAAGAATGAAAAAGTCAAGCTCAAATATTGCACATCTGAAATAGTATTATGTTTATAAGATATTTTGTAATCTTAGTCATGAAGGATATTTCACTACTAAGGAACCTTAATTACTAAGGAACCTTAGACATTAAGTATCCTTAGCTCTTAAGAGTATTAGATATTTAGTACTCTTAAACATTAAGTATCCTTACCTCTTAAGGATATTAGATATTTAGTACCCTTAGCTAGGAAGTATTCTTACTTGTTAAGAATACTTAGATATTTACTAGTTTTAGCTATTAATTACTTGCCTACTAAGAATACTTAGTGGCAAAGGAAGTCCATGTACTAAGTATTTGTATGCCTATAAATAGAAGGTCAATACAAAGCTGGAATATATCAATCATGCCTTTCCAATTCTATTTTCACTTTACCTTTGTTATCATTATATCTGCTAGTTAATTCATATCTAAGTGCAGAATTTATCAAGCATTTACATAATTGTCATCATATGTAACATGGTATTCCTGGAAAATAGGCTATTATGAGAAGAAGATGTGACCATAATGAGATCCCAGAAAATATTTGTGGTAGAGGTAGGGTAGAGAGAACGAGGGAGAAAGGGGAAGTTTAGCTGGCTGATACCATGTAACAATATATTCAAAATGACCTCATAAAACAATGAGGAGAGAATCTGTTTATAAAGAGATAATACAACTATATTTACAAATATTACTCTTATGATTAAGGAGATTGATTTAACTAATGTTCCTAAGGAAACAAATAAATACAATTGATATTTTAGTTATCCGTTAATAACTTACACTTTAAAAGCATTTCAACTTCCAAAATATTTCATGTTTGTCTGGAAAGGTATTTAAGGAGTATCTACAAATAACTCATAATGCATTAAGCAATTTAGTGACCCGCAAGAAACTTGTGACTAGTTAAAACCAACAAATAAAACTAAGAATTAAGTTACAAATTCGAGTCAGGATTCAATAATAAAATTAAGGATCCAAACATAATAACACAAGACCAAACCAACACAGATTCAATAAAATCTGTGTTGCAAGGATTTAAGTTGTTTTAAGCAAGGATCCAACATAAGACCAATACAACCAAATCCTTACAGCACGGATTCAATTAAATCAACACAAATTACTAAACAATAAAAATTTCAAAATCCAAACCAAATCGCATTGAAAATAGCTCCAAGTCCCTTTTATAAAACTTAACAACACAAGACCTTGTTTTCGAATACAAAATCAGATAAAGATTAAACTCCAAAAAAACCTGATCGAGGATCCCGAAAAATAATTAACTAAACTACAGGTTTTGAACCATTGCCCTTGCCATTGTTGTCGCCAATTTTATTGTCCCCAACACTGCCATGGCTATTGCCGGTACTCCTATCACGGTTTTCCTGACCTAAAAATGTATATTTTTACCATAACTTAGTGATTGATTTTGTATCCTATACTTACACAAAGAAATTGATACTCTTCACAAACCTTGTGTATCACCTTTCATATACTCAACTTCGCATTCATACCCATCAAACTGGATACAACCAGCCTGCATTAGTTAAAAATAAGAAAACTCTGTTAAATCTAAGTGAATAACAGATGATCAACAGTTACTACATTTATAAACTTATGTTAACAATTTCTCCATATAAAGGTAGCAGAACTTTATTAAATATATGTGACTACATAAATATATATCGACGTACATTGAACCTTAGTTTAATTATTTTTGTAATAATAATTGACAAAAGCTTGTAAACTTAAGGCACGTACCTCAACAGCTTCTTTTGCCGCTTTCTGAGTATTGAATTCTATAAATGCATAGCGATAACCATCCTACACGTAGAATATATACTTATCAACATCAAAGAGATGATCGTAGAATACTTGAAAGATAATATATTTGAGCTAGGCCAAACCTTGATGGTTTTGATCTGAATATTCTTGTGCTTGACCTTTCCAAATTTCTTAACCGCGCTGGTGAGTGTTCTGCATGTAACTTTTAGCGGCAAGTTTTTTACATAGATCGTCTTATCTGCGACAAGCATATAGGGCTTTCAGTAAAAATATTAATGTCACTACTTAAATAACAATCACATGTAAATAATATATAGAAATTAACGATAGATCCTGGAATACCAGTATTTTTAGATGCACCAGATGGTTTGTCACTAGCAGTAGATGATGATCCAGTTTTGGTTGGTAAGCTTGGTTTTGCGAGCTGTGTTTAATTAAGAGCAGCTACGCTTTAGTGAACGCTTTCCTAGAATTTACTATAGCTAAACAACAAAAAGTTATATATGCTTCAGAAAGAATTTGCTTACATTGGTAGCATAAGATTCTTTCTTTTCAACTTCATCTTGAGGATCCGATGGTAAATTCTTTTCATCCTTGCCTTTTTCAGAATCTATAGTTTCATCTGTAGAGCTAGATTTGCGGCTTTTGTCCATTTTGAGAACCTCACGAGCAGCTTCTGTTGCAATATCTTTCTCTATACAAAGTAGAACATTGGCTAATTTATATAGCAGACAATATAATAAATGAGCAATTAAATTACTAGTATATACCATTCTTTGGAGGTGCACTATATTGTCCATTTGTTTTATGAGAAACTTCAATAGTAGCCTTCGGAATAGTTAACGAACTGGCTTGTGTGATCTACATATAGGAGCAATACTACTTAAATTTACCTTCATGTGAAAAATATATAGTCAGCAATATATATAAGGACTGATAATAGGGAGCTCACGATAGATGCATAAGACTTTTTTTTGACATCTTTTTTAGTGTCTGAACGTTCGTCAAATAGTACCATTGAACTCATATTTTTTGATGAGTCCACGCTAATCTTATCGTCTTCTATAGAGGTCCCCTGGTCTTTCATTGGAACTAGATTGTCTTCTGCTAAACAAAAAAATATATATAATCACACAATATGGAACCAACATGATCAAACACGATTAATAAGAAAATTTATATAGATTTATACCGCTGTCATGGCAAATACAACTTATTTAAAAATTAGCGAGAAATTAGAGTTACCAGTGTCGTCATTGGTGATAAGAAACTGAAAGAAGTCATTATGCACATAAAAGCCTATGGCTTGTGGTGCCAACAAGAATGTCTGAGTGAATCTTTTCTTTGAATTATCTTTACTCAATTCGCCTACTACTCCTATAAGAAAAGAGTTTGCTATTGAGTCCTGAGCTTGCACATTGAGTCGAATGATATGTCGATCTTTGATATCAGACTCTAGTATCGCCGTGTGAATCTCCTGATTAAAACTAAAGGTTACCAAGAAACTACATTCTATAAACCAGAAATAAATATCTAACAAATGAGTAGTATTTGATTACAGTACAAGTGATTCTTGAGTAGTTGGGTACCTTGATTGTAGGCACTGATCGGATTGATCCATCTTCAACTGGAATTGAAAGGGTGCTTTCTTCCTTGTAGAACTTATGCATTTCCTCAGGAGAATCATTAAGAAAGTTGTAATATTGACTCAAAAAAGTGTCCGCTATGTCTTGAGCAGAATGAACATTTTGAGTATTTTTGTTGGAAACAGATTGAACCTTATTATGTGATCTAGCTTTCCTCACCATCTCTGCATTAAGAACTAAGTTAAGATCCTTTATATTACTATACCAAATATAAATATGATAAGGATTGATCAATGCTAGAGTATAATACACAGTAGGATATGCATAGATTAGTGATTAAAACAGTTGTGTTCATATTAATGGCATAGTTAATTAAGCATCTGTCGAAAATGAGACAACGAATTAATCTGTATGCTAATTAAGCATCTGCCGAGATATAATTTAAGCCTAGGATTTGAAATCTGATCGAGTTGGCAGCTTGAGATTAATATGGAAAGGGTGTTCTGAACACAAAAAACCAATATGCATGGCTTATATAAAAAAAAATGAAAATGGCATATATAAATTGTAGAAGCCTCAACCGTAAGCATAGAGAATAATTAGCGTATGCCAGTTAATTGGTATATTAGATATGTAACACTATTATCCAAACATCAGAAAGTGTCGAGCACATCCTGTTAGAGGTAAATCAAAAGCCGTATAATTAGGGGACCTTAATTAACTTCACATATTACTGTTGATGATCAACAGATCAAACTGAACCACACTCCAAAATATGTCGACCTTTCGGTAATCCCAGCTGCCCATCCCATGAGAGGTAAATCAAGCTTGACAAGATATAACAAGAATTAATTCTATAATTACTAACAACATAAACTATTTACATTGTATTATTCGACACACTATGAAACATTACATGTACATACATATTTATACTAAACGAATGGTTGCGAGTCAACCATTGTGACTATTCGAATGGGTGTAACCCAACCAATGTGTTTGTTCATAAATTATGTAACTAACTATAATAACTACCATAACCGTTATTCGGTTATTAACTACCAAACTAACATGTTCAGCCCCTTGGCTTCTGTTTGTTACATATACACCACAAGACTTATGCAATTATTGTGCAACAATTAGTTTCCCCCTTGGTGCACGCGGGGATTGAACCCAATATACTTCCAAAGGCATCTGTGAAACCAACTCGATTACATGTTGGAGGCAACGACACTCATTATGCATCTGGTTAGAAGATGGCTAGTTTGAATTTTGATCTTTAATTGTCTCTTTTGGTTTTGTTTGGGTTCCTTTCTAAATTGGTTCTGAGGCATGTTGTACTGCCGGTGTTAGTATCATCTAACTATTTGCTAGTTTTTATATAAAAAATTGCCGTTCAAAGAAAATCAAGGCGTGGATTGCTTTTAGATTCACAGTTGCTACGTACCTTAAGTGCATGTGATAATACGTTGTAACTTTCTAGTTCTTTAGCTACTTGTTAGCATTCACGTGTTTACAAAATTATGTCGTTCTATAAAAAGCCCGTGTGATTATAGAATGTATAAAATTAGTCTCTCAAATCCAAACATGCAAAATTTGAAAGGTATTTGCTCTAAACTTCACTAACCTGTTCAAACCATTGATAAAGTGAAACAAACCTCAAATTACATTTCTTATAAGAAATCATTTCTAATACCAACTTTGTTTAATTAGATAACTTAAACCATATCTACTGATTCTAAACCTAAAACGTAAAGAATCAAACATACCTTAAATATTTAAATTCGCCAACAAAATTTGAAACATCAAAATCCCTTGAATTAGCAAGACGACTAGCAAATTAAAATAAAGAAAAAACCCTAGAATCAGCCACTCCAAACACAAAACATGAAGCTAGCTAGCTGATTTTACTTCAATAGCTTAAAACACGAAACATAAGCTGTGACAGACCTCTTTATCATAAAACATAGCTATTCCACAAAATTGACACAACAAATTAAAGTAACAATCAAATTTCCTATGAATATAGCTAAAGCCAAATATGAACCAAAACCAATTAACTGAACCATTTCAGCAAGCTATATATCAAAGATCGATCTGTGAGACTACAAAAAGATCTGATCTATCACATCGTTAAGCAAGTGATGCTCAATAAGTTTAAGCAAATATTATGCATGTGCACAGAGAAGATGGTGACAAGCTATATAAGAATGTACCTCCTGTGAAACTTGATCACCACAAAACCGATGTGATATATGAAGTCTTGTAGCACTAAAATTGTGACGTGCGATTGCTTTTCAATGCATATATTTTTTGTTCTTCAAACAGCTACTGCACTTGAGGTACGAGGTGTAACAAGTATTATATACCTGGTACTAGTCGTTTGGTGCCACGTAATCAGATAGTTGTTTGTGGAAATGATCCTCACCGTACATTTTAGGTTTTAGAATAGAATAACCTTGTGTAGTGTCACGTAGGATTTAGGCTCTCTTTGCTAGGGGTAATTTTGACTTCTGACTCTTGTCTGAATGGTCTAATATATTTCCTTAAGCTCAAAAGGAAATATAGTTATTTGTATTTTATTTGTTTTATTACCCAGATTTACGAAATCTCAGATGCTATATTTATCCAAAATTATTACAAACATATAGAAATAAATTTATCTTTTCCTTGTTTACTTAAAACCCAAATTAATGGAAATTAATTTCAGATAGTACTTAATTATTCAATATTTATTACAACAAATAATTAATATTTAATTATTTGTATACTTTCTTTTCAAAACTTAGAGCACTAGGTGTAGTGAAGCCTCTTCATTCGGGTCTCACCTCTGCCACATCACCCAACACCTCAACTTCAACTATCCACAACAAACCCCCTCTCACCAAACAACAAACCTCAACTTCCCCATTAGGGCCCCACCTCTTACACATTTATTTTTGTATTTATTTCATTAAATAAATTAAATTCATTTCACAAATATTTAAAAATAACAAAACATACTAATTTTATCTCATCAAATAAAAAAGTTACAATACGTAAAAAAAAACATACGATTTGCGAAAAAAAAACATACGATACGGCACGAAAATAAAGAAACCGATAAATACGATATGCAACATCATCAATAATTTATAAAGACTTATAATTATCGATGAGTGCTGACTTTTCTTCCCAAACTTGCAATACTTGTTCTCTGACCATTCTCAAAGCGACTTGAAGTTCCAAATCTGTTTCATCATTTCTTAAAAGGGTTTGTACACCGACCATGACTATTGGATGGTCTTGAGGCAGCTCACATAACCTTTCGACCTCTGGAGCACGAGACTCCCTCTGTCGAATAATTCGAGCTATCTCAGCCAACAAGTTGTTAATCAACTTAAGTTCATTTTCTTGTTCATTGCGCAATCGGGTAAGTATTCTTCTTTGCACCTTAGCTGGTTGGTTAGCCATAGTGTATGTGTGGAATTTAGTTTCAGTTGTTTGATAATAAGAAGTTGAGTAAAGCTGGTATTTATACTGAAACTAGCCGTTAGATAATTTTATTGGAGAAACTAGCCGTTAAGCCTTTTATTCAAACTGAAACGTAAACTGACATAACATAACAAATGAAACGGAAATACTTAACATAAACCAACAAACGATACAGGAATACAAATGCGATTAATTGATAAATCGGTTCGAGATGGTGTTGCTTTTCAAAATCAACCAAACTTGAAAATATTTGAAATCTCTCCCATCATGACGTTCTTTGTAAACATTCAACGCATCTTCAACACGATTATCTGGCTCACGTGTTGGCTGCAAATTCAAGAAAATTTCATGAAACTTTTGGCAATCAGAGTTCATTCTTGCCCACTTCCCCATTAGCTGGATTTTGCTACGAGTTGGACCGTCAGATTGTTCATTGAACTTTTCTGTTACAACTTGCCAAAAAGGTCCTTCGCTGGCATGGAATTCGTGAACGTTTTGCCACATCTCGGCTAGCCAGCATTCTTCATCAATAGACCAACGAGTTGCCATTGTGAATTTTTTTGAAAGTGAAGTGTGTGCAAAGTTGTTTGATAATGTATGGTTTATATAGGAGTCTATAAACGTTTAAGATTCAAAACCTGAGCGGGATAATATTCAAATTTGAAAATTAAAAAAAAAAAACAAATAAAAAGTGTGCAATAAACATGTAATATTAAATGGGCGGTTAAACGTTTAAAATTTGAATTCAAACGTTTAAAATACAGAAAAGAAATACACATGATACATAATTAGTTAACATAAAATACATAAAAGAAATACACCATTACTCATCGAATCTGTCCCATGCGAACGTGTTTCTTAGAGCGAACCACACACGTTGATATTTAATCCCTTTCCCATATCGTTCATAATAAATACGGTTTGCATTGCTAAGACGATTAGGGTCTGCACTTGTACGCTCCAACTCTTTGTAAATAGAATTATACTTACGACATTCAAGGTTTATTCTATTCCATTGAGCCGTAATACTATTTTTATTACGGTCCTCACCTTCTGTCTGATTGTTGAACCTTTGTGTAACTGCATTCCAAAAAGAACGTTCATTCACAAGTTCTTCAGAATCGTGAACTTCAAGCCATACAGTTGCTAGCAACCATTCTTCTTCCACTGACCAACGACTAGCCATTGTAAAACTGAATGGTAAATATTGAAGTGTGTCGAAAACTGAATGGTATAATATGGTATTAATAGGGGTTTTTTGAAAGCGAGATAATTTCAACATTTAAATTCAAATTGAAAGCGGGATAATTTTAAAATTTGAATTCAAATTGAAAGCGGGATAATTTCAAAATTTGAATTCAAATTGAAAGCGGGCTAATTGCAAAATTTGAATTCAAACCAGAGAGCGGGATTTTTTCAAAATTTGAATTCAAACCAGAGAGCGGGATACTTCCAAAAATCATTCTATAAATACATGACAACAAAATCTGAATACACACACAATTCCCACAATCATCAAAGAATTTTCCTTTCTTCTTCCAGCAAAATGTCTCACAACGCATCACCTGAAGACAATTCCCAACAAAACACACCGCCGGAAGATATATTTCCGGTGTTTCAGTACGACAACCCACCACCTCCAACTCCACCAGAAGTTATGTTTCCACCGCCAAACAACCAACCGCCAAATAACCAACCACCAAACAACCAACAACCAAACAATCAACCTGAAAACCAGCCCATCATTCGTCAATTGACTGAGGAAGAATAATATGAGCTGGATATGGAAGTGCTACGGGAGTATGAAGCTGACCAAGCCCGTCAGGAATGGGAGCGTGAGGCGTACCTCAAAGGAAAACTATGTTTAATATAGTTGTATTAGTAAAAAAAACATACATATAAAAACATACATATACATATACATATACATTTTACAAATAAAAACATACATATACATTTTACATTTTCAATATTCAAAGTCAAAAAAAAAAAAAAAAAAAAAAAAAAAGAAAGAAAAAAAGAAAACAAAGTACATGCATGTCAGTCTTTGAATCTCGTCGTCACGACGGGGAGTTTGGCAATGGGGAGGAACGGCGAGCCCCTCTTGGTGTAGTGAAGAGGAACGGCTCGCCGTTGACGGCTCCACGTCGGACGGCGAAGCCTTCCTCTTCGACTACACCCAGTGCTCTTAGGCATCATCAAATGAAAATTTAAGGGATAATGGCCTATAATTTTTTTTAATCAATTAATTCTTTTGCTATTCTATATATCCAACTTGGATTTTGCGTCACTTGTGTATATTTTGTGACTTTTTTGACCCTTCCGGGTAATAGAATTGTTAATAAATTGAAAAGCAAAAAAGTCACAAAATACGCACAAGTTGACACAAAATGCAAGTTGGATACATAAAATAACAAAAAAATTGATTCGATAATATAAAAGGATATGGTCACAAATAAGATACATTTATATACTATTATCCCAAAATTTAATCTCTACTCTTTTATGAGATGTCAACTTATTCTTCAATTAACTAATATAATTAATTATATTTTTTACAGGAAAAAAAAATACTTAAACAATTAACCATTTCAATCAAAGTCGAATGTTTCTAGTTCAACATTTATTTCATTTAGCTAATACAAACATTTTACATGTTTTATATATCAGCTGATACATCAAAGAAAGGTGCATGATGCAAAGGCTAAGGTGTTGAAGACAGCAAAGGCTGTGAAAATAGGATCAACCTTCAAAAAGAAAGCAAAGAAGATCCCAACCAAAGTTACCTTCCATCGTCTAAAGACATTGAAGATTGTTAAGTACCCTTTGACACTGAGTCTGCTATGAAGAAGATTGAGGATAACGACACTGGGGTTTTCGTCGTTGACATTCGTGCTGACAAGAAGAAGATCAAAGATGCTGTCAAGAAGATGTATGAAACTGACACCAAGAAAGTTAACACCTTGATCAGGTAACTTTGTTATTTATACTATAAATTTACCGTCATTATCCATCCTCATTGCAAATTGATATCAACATGGTCAGACGGCTAGTTTGGCCTTTATGTGTGGGACTGTGGGTCAATGCGGTTATTTATATTTCTAATGCTTAAAATCTTGAACATCTGCCAAAAAGTAAGTAGTTTGCAAGTTGCTTAATCGTGTTTTTGGGCAACCCGGATGGAAGTGTTTTGACTGGTAAAAAAAATACACGTTGTTACCTGTTGTGGTGTTACTCAGCCTGCCGTCTATTTTAAAAAGATCTCTTATAGCATAAAATTAGTCGAATTTCAAGGCCAGACATTATCACGGGGATGTTTACTTTTCTCTTAGCGGAGAGAATTAATTGTGGGCCCAACCCTTACTCTCTCTTAATTGGGACAAACATTAAAGTTAAAACCTTCACTCTCCCTTGTAAGAGGCTAATAAAGACTTTTATATCTAACCACTTAATTTAGTGAACACCCGTAAGTAGTTTATGCCTATGGTTGAACTGTTGAAGAGTGTTTGGTAGTAAGTATAGTATATTTTGGATTATATTCTTTTCTTAGTGTGTCATCAATATGTTGAAGATGAAATCTGATTGGTACTCAATCGAGTATTGCTGATCAAGTTCTATTCATATGTAATGCAGGCCTGATGGAACAAAGAAAGCCTATGTTAAGCTAACTCCAGACTGTGAGGCCTTGGAAGTTGCTAGCAAGACTGGAATTATCTAAGGTAGTTTGAATGAGATTTTTGTTGAAAGTGGAACAGTTTAGCTAGGTTTGTTTCTTAAATAGTATTCTGAGCTAAAAATTTTTGTGGATTTACATTTGCAATGAAGCATGTTTAGTAAGCTTCTTACTCGATTGTGGTTCTTTTTGTTGCGTTTTTTAGTTTATATGATTGAGCTATCTACATGTTTGGTATGGTAGCCAAATATTTCTAAAATAAGACATTCTCAGCAGCTAATTGGTTATCTAGTGAGGACATTTATGGACTGCATACAAGACCGGTGGTCATGAAAAACTAAATATTTTGAGACCCATACTAGAATCACAAGCTCTAAAATAATAATATACCATACCGAGCCGAAAGAACCAAAATCGAACTTTGACACATGATGAACAGCACGTAAACAGCTCCTTTAAAAGCTCATTTTGCATAGTGGTCTAGACTCGCACAATCTGTAGATTATTGACCAATATAAAAGCTTGTAAACACCCAATACATAACCACGACATGAGCAGAGTAGAATATCTATATACTGAAATAAACGCGCATAACGTGTAAAAGCAGTTCATTTTTACATCAAGAAGAATATTATTATCATGATCTGCACAAACGAAAGTATAAACCTAACCAAAACTCATAAATTTTATTATTTACACACTAAGGGGCACAACTTAATAACAATTAATACATGCAAATTTTCAAAATTAAATGCAACAAATTATGTTAAGTGGATATGATGGAATCTTGGCTATTGCTTAACATGTGTTCCACTATGACTTAATTTGATGGGTCTGATATTCTGCTTCAAAATTTTGGTGTTTAAAGTTTAATCGACTTCATATTTGAACTAGCATTATGCCGCAAGAACAATGGTTTGATATGTAACACACGTTTAGAAATCAACTAGAAATGAAAACGTGATCAACAGTTGCAACAAATCAACTAAGAACCTAATGAACAAGAAATAGATTCGAAACTGGATTGTTATTAGTAAGATGAATTGTACAGAGTATTACAAGAATTGAGAGAGAGAATTGTAACTAATCAAGAATCAGAATGATATGATACAAGTGATGGGTTAAGTAGAAGGGTTTTGGGTTAACAGACTTTGGCGCCAAAACTATAAGTTTGAAAGTTGACATTTTAAGTCCCTGGACTTGTGAACTGATTTTTACTTGTAACAATCCCTATTCCTTCAAACAATGCTTGTCCTCAAGCTTGGCTTTCAAATTCAGGATACCTTTGTAACAAGTCATTAAGATTCTCCCAAGTAGCATCCTCATCTGTGTGATTTGACCACTTGACCAATGCATAAACCACAACTCTATTATTGACTTTAGCCAACTTCCTATCCAAAATAGCAACTGGTTCTGCTGCCAACAACCCATTTGGACCACAGTGAGGTAGTACTCCCATTTTATTGTCACTTCCCTTACACACTTTAAGCTGTGAAACATGAAAAACTGGATGAACTTGGCTAGTAGCAGGCAGATCTAGTTTATAAGCAACACTCCCAATCTTTTCCAGTATCAAAAAGGGACCATAGTACTTTGATGACAACTTATGTTGGTGTTCCTTTCTGATGGTAACTTGTCTATGAGGTTGGAGTTTCAAATACACCCACATTCCAACATCCAATACTCTGTCACTTCTGTGTTTGTTAGCCTGGTTCACCATTCTATCTTGTGCTCTTTGTAAGTGAAACTTCAACATCTGCAATGAACTTTCTCTAGCCTGCATGGATCTGTCTACTGCTTCTACTGAACTATCTCCAGGAACATAAGGAATATGGATGGGTGGTTTCTGACCATAAACTGCTTCATAAGGTGTAGTGTTGATGGCTGAGTGAAAATTAGTATTGTACCAGAACTCTGCCATAGGTAACCACATAGCCCACTCCTTTGGTCTTTCTCCAGTCATGCATCTAAGGTAACATTCCAAGCATTTATTCACAATCTCAGTCTGGCCATCAGTTTGTGGGTGGTATGCTGTAGATAGTTTCAATTGCACTTTCAAAGTCTTGAACATTGACTGCCAGAAATGACTCAAGAATATCTTGTCCCTATCACTCACAATAGATTCTGGTAACCCATGTAACCTATACACATGATCCAAGAACAATTGTGCCACTGTACTTGCAGTAAAAGGATGCTGCATAGCAATGAAATGAGCTTGCTTAGACAATCTATCTACCACCACCAAAATAACTGTCTTACTTTGTGAATTAGGTAGCCTTTCAATGAAATCCATAGAAATTGAGGACCAAATTTTAGCTGGTATAGGTAAAGGTTGTAGAAGTCCCGGATAGGCTGCCAAATCAGGTTTCTCTCTTTGACAAACATCACATTCTCTCACAAACTGTTTAACCATTTTCTGCATTCCCTTCCAATAGAACATACCATTGAGTCTGTGCAAGGTTACTGTAGTACCTGAATGTCCCCCCACAACATCAGAATGATAGTATTGAATGATGGTTTTCCTCAACTGCTCATCATCTCCCACCACTATCTTTTCCTTCCTCCTCAACAATCCATCTACCAAAGTGAACTTGCCTTTATTGTAACTGTTGCACTGTATCTGTTGAATCACAGTCTTTAGTTTCACATCTTGCTCCCAACTATTCTTGACTTGTTGCAATAGATCAGAAGCAATAGAAGTGAGAACCACAGTATTGAGTTCAGCTCCACTTGATACTCTTGACAAAGCATCTGCCACCACATTTTCAGAACCACTTTTATAAGAAATTTCATAATCAAAACCCAATAGCTTTGGTAGCCATTTCACCTGGAATGGAGTTGTTAATCTCTGTCCCAACAAGTATTTTAGACTGAAGTGGTCTGTTTTGATCTTGAAATGCTTATCAAGGAGATACCCTCTCCATTTGTCTACTGCCAACAAAACTGCTAAGAATTCTTTTTCATAAGTTGATAGGGCTTGGTGTTTAGTTGACAAAGTTTTGCTCAGAAATGCAATTGGATGGCCCTCTTGTTGTAACACAGCCCCAATTCCCACTCCTGATGCATCAGTTTCCACAGTAAAGACCTTGTTAAAGTTTGGCATTGCTAACACAGGTGCTCGTATCATAGCCTCTTTGAGTGATTCAAAAGCTGTTTGTGCAGTTGCATCCCACTGAAAAGCATTCTTCTTAAGTAACATAGTCAATGGTTTGCTCACACTTGCATAGTTTCTTATGAATTTCCTGTAGTAACCAGTTAATCCTAAGAAACCTCTGAGTTGTTTGACATTTGCTGGAACTGGCCACTCTTGCATAGCTTTTATCTTACTAGGATCAGTTGCCACTCCTTTGTCAGAAATAATATGGCCCAAATACTCAACACTTGAAGCAGCAAAAACACACTTAGACTTCTTAGCAAACAATGAATTGTCCTTCATAACTTGCAACACTTGTTTCAACTAACTGAGATGAGACTCCAAACTATTACTGTATACCAATATATCATCAAAAAAGACCAATACAAACTTCCTGAGGAACTTTTTGAAGACTGAATTCATCAATGACTGGAATGTTGATGGAGCATTAGTAAGCCCAAAAGGCATTACTAGGAACTCATAGTGTCCCTCATGTGTTCTAAATGCAGTTTTGTAAACATGTTTCTCACACATCCTTATTTGATGATATCCTGATCTTAAATCTAGTTTAGAAAAGAACTTTGACCCTTGCAATTCATCAATTAATTCTTCCACCACTGGTATTGGAAACTTATCTTTCACCGTTGACTTATTAAGCTGTCTATAATCCACACACATTCTCCAAGAGCCATCTTTCTTTTTGACCATCACTATAGGAGAGGAAAATGGACTTTGACTGTTTCTAATGACTCCAGAATCCAATAACTCTTTCACCATTGCCTCAATTGCATCTTTCTGGTTTGGAGGATGTTTATAGGGCCTTATATTGACTGGTGGTGTGTTTGGCATAAGAGGAATTGTATGATCATGAGATCTGTGAGGTGGTAACTCTTTAGGTACATCAAAAACTGACTCAAACTCATCCAAGACTTGTTGAATTTCCTTATCACTACCCACTTTGGACTCCATTTGTAACACAGTAGCAGAATAATCACAAACAGTTATGGCATACAATTCAGAACTGATCATTCTACTCTTCTCTTTGGTTTTACCTTGCATCCACTTGAGTGCTGTCTGATGGGTTCCCCTGAGCATTATTTTGGTGCCTTTGTAAACATATTCCATAACCAAGTTCTTATAATGACATCTAACCCATCCTAGTGTTGACAACCACTGTATACCAAGCACCATTTCATAATCCCCCAATGGTAAAATCAACACATCAGAAGTGTAACTAATACCTTGAAACTCCCAAGTGAAATTCTTACATTCATATAAACTACTCATCACATTACCATTAGCCACTGAAACTTCCAAGGGACAAATTCTGCTCAATCTACAACCTAACTTTTTAGCAGTGTTTAAGTCTAAAAAGTTATGTGTGCTTCCTGAATCCACCAACACATGCAACATGTTCTTCCTTACATAACCTCTAACCCTCATTGTTTTATAAGTATTCACACCATTTAAAGCATTCAAAGAAATGAGTGGAGGCTCATCAATCAAACTAGTATAAGAATTCACCACACCTTCCTCAGTTAACACTAAATCCTCATCTTCACTTTCTACTTCATCACCTATTATTTCTAAAGAATACAACTAACCACTGCACTTATGCCCAGGTGTATACTTTTGATCACAATAGAAACATAGTTGTTTTGCCCTTTTTTCTTCCAATTCTTGTGGTGTTAATCTCTTAAACTGCCTATTTGGTACAAATTTGTTGTTATTAACAGGCACAACTTGATTACTCCTAAAATGGTTATTCATATTCCTGTTATTGTTACCATTTACCACATTTGGTCTAGGAATATTCAACAATGGTGTGTTTCTACTTTTACTCACTGAATTATTAGCTTCTTGCAATTTTGCCAAATGAAACACATCAATTAAAGTAGCAGGTGCAAACATCCTAACCATATAAGCAATCTCATCCTTTAACCCACAAATGAACAAACTAACAGTATAATTCTCAGGCAATTGCAACTCAACTTTATTCAAAAATGCCTCAAAAGAATCTTGGTATACCTGCACACTGGAAGTCTGTTTCAAATTCTTGAGTTCCATCACTGGATCAGCAAAGACTGACTCAAACCTCTTTCTCACATGAGTTTCTGATACGTGGGAATCGCACCAGGCTTTACCTCTCAAGGGATCTCGAGAAGCTTACAACCCCCACCAGGCAGTGTACCTGATCGTTGTAGTATAGTATAGTGACAAGTACCGGGAGATAGATCGTTCAGCTAGGAATAGTGTCGTTAGGATTGAAATTAATCTAACTAGGTCTAAAGGTGAAGGATGATTCTTTTTGTATTTTTATATTTTATGAAAACAAGTAAAATCTCGGGGTTTGAAGGATTTGGGCGGAATTAGTTGCTATTCAACTAACCCAATACAAAGATGCAATCAAAATAAAATACTAAAAATGAAAATAAGCTAAATTATATTAAAGTTGTGAGCAGTAATTGGAGAAAATGTGTTTACTTAGATTTCACTACTCCCTAGATATCTTTTAC
Source organism: Artemisia argyi (assembly GCA_030686995.1). NCBI lineage: Eukaryota > Viridiplantae > Streptophyta > Magnoliopsida > Asterales > Asteraceae > Artemisia > Artemisia argyi. The sequence goes on along the minus strand of CM060695.1, from coordinate 129,138,480 downwards.
ACGTTAATTACTTGTTATAATTGCATGGATGACGGATTGTATTCATTAATACCATTCATGGGGTGGCACACATAACTCCCCAATTCTATGAGCTCTTATCTCCTCCTACACCATGCCCAGCACAACTATAGGGATTGTAAACAGTGGCTCATGCATTAAATACACCAATAAAGACCTAGTGCGCCTCGGTTCATGTTTCTTAAGACGTTCAAGCTTGTTACCATTTGGAGATCTGCCAGTTTTCTTAAGCCTAACATATAAATCATTCATCCAAAAACAAAGATAAACAAGTAATCAACACATAATCAATATCTAGGTTTCATTGGATCTAAGCAAACACAAAAGAGATCTAACCTAGCATGATAGAATTAAGACAAGAACAAGATATAGACAACCAACACATAGACATATTGATTGAATTAGAAGAACACTTATCTTGATTAATCATGCAAGGTATCAAGGGGTTGGAACCTTTGAAAAACCTGTAAAGTTACACCAAAATCGTACTTAGGGTTTCTCCCAAAACTTCTCTCCCCTAATGTGTGAAAATTAGAAAACTATATATAGAAAAACAGGTCTGACGGCGTCAAGACAAACAATGTGACGCCGTCACCTTGCCGCCAAAACTCTCCTCGGAGTGCCTAGATCCACTTCTGACGCCGTCAAGACATTTATACTTCCAGGCCGTCACGACTCTTTTACTCTTGATGCCCTTCCTACGTGACGCCGTCAAATCCGTTCTTGGTCGTCATGGAAATTCATGAGATTTGCTCTTGACGCCGTCAAGGTTTTGCTCTTGACGCCGTCACCTACTGTTCCCAGCATGGAAAATAAAGACTTTGGCGTTTTCTTCACTTTTATGCTCCAAAAACGTCCGAATTGCTTCCTTTTCCAGATTTCTCTCCCAAAGTACCTAAAATCACAAAAGGAACGATTTAGGGCAATATTTGATCAAATAAAGTCAATTCCGGGCTTAAATGACCCCCTAAAAGTGGTTCATTTTTCGCCTCATCATATACCCTTACACTTGAGATTTGCTTGTCCTCAAGCAAATGCGCTTTTATTCTAGTCAAAATACAAGTTAGGGGTCATTTAACACTAATTTAAAAGTAATTACAACAAATAATCGTTCCACTAAAGACCAATAGACAAGCACGGAGATCATACACAAGCACCTCACAAATAGTGTTTAGATACTCACATCTCTCGGGTGTAATAAAGTGTAAATTACAATATGGAAACGGAAGATATCTCTCACTACCTGTCATAGCAAAATAGATTACCATAGGCTTGGGAAAGGATCAAACCTCCACCACATGGCGTAAGCACCTAGGATAAACTATCAAAGAGGTCTTTTAAAGGGTTGTAACATTAGGTGTAGGGATATGAAATACACGGTTTTGTTGGATAAAGGAAGTTTTACTGATGGCGAGTTAACAATCTTGGTCAATTACATGTACAATATGGCGTTGCTAAGCCAAGACTAGACCCGACTTATGCTAATAAATGAAAAATAACAAAAACATAAAAAAAACATAGAATGAAATGGGATGGTAGTCCGTATGTTTTTTCTCTTTTTCCTTTTTCTATTTTTTTTTCTTTTTCTTTTACGATTTTTTTTTTTTTTTTTTTTTTTTTTTTTTTTTTTTTTTGGCATACACTCTTACCCTACCATCCAAAATAATACATCATAGGGGATGAGAATTCCCCTTACACTTGAATCTTTACATACTTTACATTTAAACTAATCTAATGACTCGAATTAAGAAAATCAAAACACTTTGAGCACTTTTAAGGTTAACGTACATATGGGGGTAATAATATTATGTTCTTCCCCATTACTCCATAAAATAAGTACTTACCCATGAGTCCCAATCGTCCCAAAACAATATGTACAAGGATATGACTCGACTTACCAACCATGTAATCAATTAGAAAGTTAACTTAGGGTTTAACAAATAACAATAATGCACTAAAAATGAGCGCATACACGGAAGGCTGAGGCGATTTGGGTGTACATTTAAGTGGGGTGTAACAAATTCTTCCTTTAAGTAAGATGCTTAAAGTTAGAAACGAAAAGATAGGCTCGGAGGGGTGTACTAGGGGTTTCGTGTACTAAAAATGAGTACAACGCTAAGGTGTGGGAAAAATTAGTTGACTTAACTAGCCAAGTAATATGACTTAAATGGTCAAGTAATTATAATACGGGTTTAACACAAGGGTAATCCTAATGCCTCTTATCATGTAGTAAATCCTACCACACGAATGTAGTCTCACTAGCGGTCTCGGGATGCATCACTAACGCAAGTTCTAGAATCTAAATGCTACCGGTACACTCATAAGCACTAATAATGAATGCTTTTCCTATCAAATCTAAAGGCGAACCTCACATATTTGGGTGGAAATTTTTTTTGAATATACGGTTATGTGCTAGTCATACAATCTCCTATCCATGAGACGCTTGCTATGGCTAAAGTTTCACTCCTAAATGTTGTAAAAAAATTTAAATTTGGCACTAAAATTGCACTAACAAGTATTTCTCATAGTTTTATTACACATCTACCATTAAACAAAACAAACTCAAGCAAAAGTGCATATGTAAGGTATCATCTTTTTACCCTCCCCTTACACTTAAGATGAACATTGTCCCCAATGTTCAAGTAAAGAATGTAAAAGTGAAAAAGTAAAGAGAATGAAATCAAATACTCCCCTCATTCGCTCGGTATGGATAATAAGGTGGCCAGGTTAAATCTTCTTCCAAGAAAACGAACAATCAAAGCTTCCCTTCCAGAATGTAAATCATCTTCTTGTCATACATAACCTGTAAAACCTGAAAAAATAGACAAGACAACCTCGCGTAAAATCGGCGGCATTCTATATAAGTTTCTAAATCCTAGAAAACAAGATAAGATATAATGCTTGTGGAATGAAGTTTGCAGATTCCCTGGAGATTATAAAACTTAATAATTCACAAAAACCATAAGACTCCGTTAGAAAAACAAAACCGGTAAAATTTCCAGATTTTAACTCCTGACGCCGTCAAGAGTAAACCCCTGACGCCGTCAGAATTGACCTGCAGAAATCCTTATGTTAAGTTTCCGGAAAATTTCTGGAAAAATTTGGTCCTACTTCCTCGAAAATCCTGCAAAACTTCATTATGACTCAATACAAGCATTTGACTCTAACAAATACGAATACACATGTTCATTTAATATTGTGGAGAATCATGATCGGTCGTTTCTTAAAAACATATTTGGGGTTTCCCCTTACACTTATCTTTTGCAAAAATACCTTTAGGTGGAGTTAAGACTAGGCCAAACAACAAAGTAAAGTATTTCTACTATTTAGTTTAGAAACATGATCAACCAACAATAAAAATTAAGCATGCATACGGAAGCAAATAACAATCAAACAAATAAAATCACACAAAACATGGGTTGCCTCCCAAGAAGCGCTTTTCTTTATTTATGAGTCTTGTAGCTAGACTCAAGGTCATGGGTTACTACGTGATTTCATCATTGGTTTCACTCTCTAGGTCGTCTTCTAAACCAGTTTTGTATTCCGGACCTAGTTGCAAGCACTCTTTGTAGAAACCAAGCATCCTATTTCTAACATACTCTACTCCTCTACGTCTATCCTCCTCATTCCTATAATAAGCCGCTTGCTTCTGTTCCTTTTCGAAATTAGAGAGAAGGCGGTATTGCTCAATCTTGTAGGGCATTTGATAAGCAACCTCATCATTCTCTTTCTTGAATCTAACTATCCCTAAAGTCGGATCATAACTCATCCTAGTGGCCTCAACAAATGGTTTCCCAAATATTATTTGACTTAGGCAAGCATCTATCACCGGACGAGTGTCCTCAACTATCATAAAATCGATCTCATAGGTGAGATTCCCTATAATCACATGCAATCCTTTCACTCTTCCCGCAAAATTACTTATCAGGTTCTTATTAGGCATCATCCTAAAATTAAGTTGCTTCTTCATCAACCAATTGTAATAAGTCCTAGTCATGATGTTCACAGGGGATCTAGGGTTTATGTAAGCTTTCCATATATGCATGTGCCCGATATTGCATGGGATGTTAATGTTAGAGGGGTCTCCCATTTTGATAAGGGGGTCGCCAAAGATATATGTTCTCTCGGGACTATCGAATAAATCCTTATGGTATTCCCGTTCTTCCTTGGTTGGCAACTTATCAAAGTATTCTTCTATAGGTTCTACCTCCTCTAATTCCTCTCTACTATCAACCTCAACTTCCCTATTCTCATCCTTAGTCTCGACTTCTATCCTATCTTCATTCTTGTCACTCTCTTCTATCTCCTTATCTATCGGCTTAATAGTGACAACATTAACAAAGTGGACCTGTTTAGATGATGAGGGATCCTTAATTTGGTTTCCGTTATTGGTGTCCCTAGTGTCCTTCCTAGGTGTGACTAATGCTTGGTTGTTGAGGGCTTTCAACAAGTTGTCAATCTTGTTGGTCATCTCCGTTTGTTGTTGGTTGAATTCGGTTTCAAACCTAGCTATGCGAGCCTCTTGAGATGCCATAAACTTTGACATCAATCCTTCAAGATTGTTGGTACTACCATAGTTATTAGAAGGATTGTTGTTGAAAGTACGGTTGGATGGTGGACCGGTTGGTTGGTAACGGTTAGGCGGATTAGAGGAATTGGGTTGATTTTGTTTCCACCTAAGGTTTGGGTGATTTTTCCATGAGGGGTTGTATGAATCACCGTATGTGTTTGGCTCGGGCTTGAAAGTGTACCACTTATCTCCCGCTTCGTCGGTACGCGTGGATGCGTAGTCCGCAAAAGCTGTTCCGGGGAGTTCCACACAATCACGAGTGTCGTGGGGACCACTACATAATTCGCATGAAGAAGTGATTTTGTTCACTTGGCTTGAAGGCTTAGGAGCATCGTAAGATTTCATGAGAAACTTGACTTGGTCCTCAAGTTCCATGATCCTACGGTCGGGAGTGCTAGAATTGTTCGAAGGCAAAGATATTGCCTTGACCGTTTTGTTCAAGTCACGGGGATCGTTCCAACTTTCGTTGTCATTGAGAGCAAGATCTTCTATGAGTTCCCATGATTGTTCCGCACTTAGATCACGTAGCTTACCACCGGCCGATTGGTCAATGGCTCGCCTCGTGGAGATGTCGATATGGTCATAAAAAATTTGGACTTGGAGCCAAAGATCTATGCCATGATGAGGGACTTTTTGGAGTAAGTCCTTGAAACGAGTCCATGCTTCATAAAGAGATTCATTTTGACATTGTTGGAACATCAAGATGTCATTTCTAAGCTTAGTAGTTCTCCCCGGTGGGAAAAATTGAGCAAGGAAACGAGTGGTGAGATCATCCCATGTGGTGATGGATCCCGCGGGTAAACGCTCAAGCCATTGACTAGCTTGATCCCGTAGAGAGAATTGAAATAGGCGTAATCGGGTTGTCTCTCTAGTTGCAACATCTAGGTCTATGGAATCTACGATTTTGAGAAAGTCCTTAAGATGTTGGTTTGGATCTTCGGAACGAAGTCCATGGAATGCACATCCGCTTTGCACCAACCGGATGGTGTCGGATCGCAAGGGGGTCACATTGGCTCCGGTGAGCTCAATGGTGTTTCGGTAGCCTTGGTGGCTAGGTCGGGAATACTCTCCTAGGGTTCGGGGCCTAAGGGGTTCTAGTGGTGGGTTTTGTTGTGGTGGGATGATGGGTTCAAAGATGTTACCACCTTCCATGGTGTCGGATGGTAAAGAGTTACGAACAAAAGCACAAAGAAATGAGATAGACTAAAGAAGACCTAAAAATAAAAATAAAATCTTACTAGAAAGGAATCTAGCAAGTAGACCTAATAGAAAGAAATTCTAACCTAGACAATAACTATTCCCCGGGCTGCGGCGCCAAAAACTTGATACGTGGGAATCGCACCAGGCTTTACCTCTCAAGGGATCTCGAGAAGCTTACAACCCCCACCAGGCAGTGTACCTGATCGTTGAAGTATAGTAAAGTGACAAGTACCAGGAGATTGATCATTCAACTAGGAATAGTGTCGTTAGGATTGAAATTAATCTAACTAGGTCTAAAGGTGAAGGATGATTCTTTTTGTATTTTTATATTTTATGAAAACAAGTAAAATCTCGGGGTTTGAAGGATTTGGGCGGAATTAGTTGCTATTCAACTAACCCAATACTAAGATGCAATCAAAATAAAATACTAAAAATGAAAATAAGCTAAATTATATTAAAGTTGTGAGCAGTAATTGGAGAAAATGTGTTTACTTAGATTTCACTACTCCCTAGATATCTTTTACACGTTAATTACTTGTTATAATTGCATGGATGACGGATTGTATTCCTTAATACCATTCATGGGGTGGCACACATAACTCCCCAATTCTATGAGCTCTTATCTCCTCCTACACCATGCCCAGCACAACTATAGGGATTGTAAACAGTGGCTCATGCATTAAATACAACCAATAAAGACCTAGTGCGCCTCGGTTCATGTTTCTTAAGACGTTCAAGCATGTTACCATTTGGAGATCTGCCAGTTTTCTTAAGCCTAACATATAAATCATTCATCCAAAACAAAGATAAACAAGTAATCAACACATAATCAATATCTAGGTTTCATTGGATCTAAGCAAACACAAAAGAGATCTAGCCTAGCATGATAGAATTAAGATAAGAACAAGATATAGACAACCAACACATAGACATATTGATTGAATTAGAAGAACACTTATCTTGATTAATCATGCAAGGTATCAAGGGGTTGGAACCCTTGAAAAACCTGTATAGTTACACCAAAATCGTACTTAGGGTTTCTCCCAAAACTTATCTCCCCTAATGTGTGAAAATTAGAAAACTATATATAGAAAAACAGGTCTGACGGCGTCAAGACAAACAATGTGACGCCATCACCTCGCCGCCAAAACTCTCCTCAGACTACCTAGATCCACTTCTGACGCCGTCAAGACATTTATACTTCCAGGCCGTCACGACTCTTTTACTCTTGACGCCCTTCCTACGTGACGCCGTCAAATCCGTTCTGGGTCGTCATGGAAATTCATGAGATTTGCTCTTGACGCCGTCAAGGTTTTGCTCTTGACGCCGTCACCTACTGTTCCCAGCATGGAAAATAAAGACTTTGGCGTTTTCTTCACTTTTATGCTCCAAAAACGTCCGAATTGCTTCCTTTTCCAGATTTCTCTCCCAAAGTACCTAAAATCACAAAAGGAACGATTTAGGGCAATATTTGATCAAATAAAGTCAATTCCGGGCTTAAATGACCCCCTAAAAGTGGTTCATTTTTCGCCTCATCAGTTTCATACACATTCCAAGTCATTACTGCCCCATACCTTTTCATAAACTGTGTATGCCACACAAGAGCCTTATCAAACACATGCATGGATACCAACCTAATCTTTTCTTCATCATTCACCACATAATCCATCTCAAAGAACCTCTGTACTCTATACAACCACCCTTGAACATCATCTCCATCAAACTTAGGGAACTCTATCTTTGACAACCTACCATAATGTCCCCCATTTTGACCATTGTTATGCGTATTAGGAGCACCAAGAACTACTCTTCTTTGACTGGAACCCTCATCTCCATTGAGTCTTTCTTTAATGATCCTCATGTCATCAGTAAGTGCGGCCACAGATCCTACTAATGCGCTATCTGACTAGCTAAGCTCTCAACAGTATGTACTTCACTACTGGGGCCTTCTTGTCGTGAAGAACCATTTAGAACTGATCTTGTTTCCACCATTGTCTCTCTCTGTTCTCAACCACCACTGATCCAGTTACACCAGGACAATTAACCACCACACAAATCCTAACTAACGTATTTGTGAAATGGAAATGGACTGAATTAAGCAATGACGTCTTTGTGATTGGACAAATGGTCTAGAATGACCGGAATTGATGAGTGTGTGATGGGTGATCAAAAGATCAAGATTTTCAATCGGTGTAACTGAAAGCTAACGGAATAACTGAATCTTTAACAGATTTCAGCCATTAATGGTGGTTAAGGATCGCTCTGATACCAATTGTAACACACGTTTAGAAATCAACTAGAAATGAAAACGTGATCAACAATTGCAACAAATCAATTAAGAACCTAATGAACAAGAAATAGATTCGAAATTGGATTGTTATTAGTAAGATGAATTGTACAGAGTGTTACAAGAATTGAGAGAGAGAATTGTAACTAATCAAGAATTAGAATGATATGATACAAGTGATGGGTTAAGTAGAAGGGTTTTGGGTTAACAGACTTTGGCGCCAAAACTCTAAGTTTGAAAGTTGACATTTTAAGTCCCTGGACTTGTGAACTGATTTTTACTTGTAACATGATATTTGTGTATGCTAGCTTAGCAAAAATAGTTTCATTCTAGTGTTTAAGCTGATGGCTTATGAGCTTATTTAAGAAGCTTTTGTAGCTTGCTTATCATAGAGGGCCTTGAGTTAATTTAACATTTTAGTTATTTTACAAATTAACACAAGCTAGCTAACACATTTTAGCGTATTAGCCAAGTCAAATAATCAAAAAAATCCAGACAATAAGCTTTTTTAAACTTTGAGATAAAGGTAATGCTAGTTGCAACATGATTTTAATGGTTGAGTTAGTAATAACTAAGAATCTAAGATTAGAGCAGTAAAGAAGGTATACAATTAAGCTAAATTCGTAAAGATTCTTACCGCTAAACATCTCACCAAGTCAAACATATAAGTTATCTCACCAAGTCCAACATATACGCCATGTTTCATTCTAAAACCAATTTGCAATAAAAAGAGTAGCCTACTAAAATTATATGTTAACCACACCATCAAGCTGCGTTAAACCTTTAACACAACGTTAAGGGTTAAAAAAATCACTTCACCCCCCTTACCTGCTATTTTATGGCCGTTTCGTTAAAAAAAAAAAAAAAAAAAAAAAAAAAAAAAAAAAAAAAAAAAAAAATCACTTTACCCCCTTAACGTTATAATAACGGCTAGTTTGATTTAAAAAAAATTAAAAATTAAAATAAAATAATAAAATAAAATAAAAAAAATCAAAATCAAAAACCTTTTTTTCACCACTAAAAGTAATCAATCAGCACACAAGTTTTTTTTTTCACACTTCCACATCTCAAACTCAAGTGTATATACTTCCTCTCTAACAAAAAAGAAATTGTTCATTCACAATGGATCCGAATCAAAGTGACGAATTACCTCAACACTAGTCAGACGTAGATGGCGAAACTGATTTTGATTTTGTGATGGTTGCGTACGAATATCAGCAACAGTTGGAACAAGCACCAGCTCAACCTCGCGTGACTCGTAACCCGATATATCGTGAACATGAGCTTGCCGAAGAACGCTTGTGTAACAACTATTTCAATCAAGATTGTAAGTATACGCACCGGAATTTTCGTAGAAGATTTCGTATGAGCCTGAAACTATTTTTAGAAATAGTCGAAGGTATTAAATCTTATACTTCCGATGCTCCTCCAGATCATTTTAAATTCTTTAGGGTAGGACCCGATGCTACTGGTCGAATGAGTATACGTGTTCTTATGAAGTGTACATCTGCGATACGCCAATTAGCATACGACAGCTCACCCGATGCGTTTGATGAGTATTTGAAAATGGGTGAGCATACTTCACGGGATTGTCTTGATAATTTTAACAAGTGTTTTTGTTTATCCAGAGTACTTAAGAAAACCAAAATGGGCCAACATTCAAAGTATTTATGAAAAACACGAGAAGTGGCATGGTTTTCCTGGAATGCTTGGTAGCATTGATTGCATGCATTGGGAGTGAAAAAATTTTCGGTGGCTTGGGAAGGGCAATTTGGTAGGGGTGATAAAAAAATAACCAACAATAATGCTTGAAAGTGTTGCTTCGCAAGATTTACGGATTTGGCATGCATTTTCGAGATGGCGAGGGCGAATAACGATATTAATGTTTTAGATAACTCTCCGTTATTCGATGACATTCTTGATAACCTTTCCCCAAGAGCACCTTATATGGTAAGTCGAACCAGTTATGAACATGGATATTACTTAGCTGACGGAATTTACCCACAGTGGGCAACTTTCGTCAAATCCTTCCAGGCAACAACTGATGAAAAACATGGTTATTTTAAAAAGAAACAAGAAAGTGCATGAAAGGATGTCGAAACGTGCTTTTGGTGTACTTCAAGGACGTTGGGGTATACTACAAGAACCGACACATCAACAGGAACTTGTCAAGATACGTAAAACCATGTATTCTTGCATTATTTTGCATAACATGATTTTAAAAGATCAAAAGTTTTGCACTACGTGAGTATGGCAAAATGTGGGTGGATCCGTCACCACTTATGAGGCAAGAAAGGTGGGTCGACAGATGTGATACCCATCGTCGCAAGGCAAAAAAATACGCGATCTAGAAACGCATACTCAACTCCAACTAGACCTTATGGAGCATATTTGGCAGAAACATCTTCAACGACAACAACAACAACAAGATTCCGAAGACGATAAATAAGTATTTGTAATTCGTATGTTTTTAAATTTCCTATGTTTCTTATTATTATTATTATTATTATTATTATTATTATTATTTTAATATTTTTTATGTATTTCGTATTTTAAGATTTAATGTTATGTGGTTTATTAAATGAAGTATTAGTTTTAGTTTAGAGGTTGAATTTGAAAATAGTTGAGTTAAAGTTGGGTTAAGGTTGAGTAATGATAAGGGATTTTTTTTTTTCTTTTTTTTTTTTTTTTTTTTTTTTTTTTTTTTTAAGATGAAAAGGTTAAAACTGATGTGGCGCTGATGTGACACTGGGTGAAAGTTTAACTTGGTGAGATGATACCTAATGCTCTAATCAAGTCACCCCAAACTTACAACCTAGCATTAACTTGAAACTTATTTATTATATTAGTAAGCTTGTTAAGGTTCAAAAAAGACCGGAATCAGCAAAAACGTTAGCATATGAAAATACGCTACCAAGCTTAAAATAAGCTCACGTAGTTATAGATCCATGTTAACCATCACTAATAACGGGCATTCTAGAACTTCAGCTTGCCTATCTTCAATGGAGGCATTCCCATCCTATTTATTGTCAACACCCTCTAGCTATCTTTTTGCACAGCTGGGATGACCAAATCCAATTAGACTTTAAAGTTTTATGTTAATGTACTCGTATACGTTTAGACAAAGACAACAATTAGGTTGTTTTTTTTTTTTTTTTTTTTTTTTTTTTTTTTTTTTTTTTCCTTCTCATTGGACTTTTGTTTGTTTTTATTTATCAAGTCACTAGCACCATTTCAAAACATAAGTTACTTTTTTAAGTCAAGTTTATAGGGTTTAGGTCAAAATAGCAATGATTTGTTTTAAAATTTTCATATTTTTATGTGAATTATATAAAATATCATTAAATGCAACAATTTTGATGAAGTGTTCTAATATGCACATTTTGATATGTTGTCATGTTAATAATAGTGACACATGTTAGTTTCTCTAGTATTACAGGCCATCAAAATGTTCATATTGGAACACTCTACGAAAGTTCGTTGCATTTATTGATACTTATTGTAGTTCACGTACTAAGACAGAACTTTGGAAGAAGTCCGTTGCTATTTTGTGACCTAAACCATAGTTTATATATACAAGTTACAAAAGTATAGACATGCACACATCTAAGCTTTTACTGGTTTATTATCATAAGCCAAAACAACATTTAACAATAGCTTATGAGCTTGTTAATAATATGTTGTAAGCTATTTATAAAAAATGAGATTAAGCCTAAAAAGTAATAAACATAAATAAAAATCCCCTTGATGTGTGGGTCAATTTGGGTTATGTATTTCTAATGGTTAAAATCTTGAATATCTGCTAAAACGCAAGTAGTTTGCAAGTTGCTTAATCGTAGTTTTAGTTAGTTTTAAAAATCTTGAATATCTGCATTTTTGGGCAACCCGGATGGACTTGTTTTGACTTGTAAACGTACACGTTGACACGTGTTGAGGTGTCACTCAGCGTGCACTCTAAATTAAAAGATCTCTTATAGCATAAAATTGTAATCAGTCGAGTTTTAAAGGCCAGCTATGTGTTGGGTATTTTTCTTAGCCCATGAGGATTAATAGCCCAACACATTGGGTCCCATCTTGGGTCCACTTTAGACTCCCTTATTACTTCATACGTTTAGTGAGTAGAAGGTGTACAAGAGAAATTTGTGAGAAAAACAAAATAGAAAAGAAAGTAGATTTTCCGAGATATATATCACCTAAACCCAACTGCAGTGTTTTTATGATCACCGAAGATTGCACAGTCAGATCGTCTCGATTTTCAGACTGTAGCTTCCTTACATAAAATGGAAGGCTTTGACCGTTGGGATTTTGATTTTGAGGCCTAGAAGTTCTGTTTCTTACCCGGCCAGATTGCATCAGATTTGATGATATTCTTCCTTTCTTGTTCTTTGATAGTTGCCATATATCTTGATGTTTAATTCCAAGATTATAATGTTTGTTGTATGCCTCTAGTGTTATCTAGAGAAGACTTTGTGTACCTCTCTTGCTTGATAGTGGACTTAAGTGGCACTAGGTGTCCCGTGGTTTTTACCCGTTTAGGGGTTTCCACGCTAAAAGTTTGGTGTTCTTGTTGTGTGCTTGATTACTTTATTATCTACTGTTTGGGGGTTGATTTAGATTGTTAGGGGCTGTTTATAGTTGTGATTAGTTTGCCTTATTTGTTTACTTCCTCATAGGTTCATACTGGTTTGGGTAGGTGTTATCAAACGAAGGTTTTGCTTCCGCATTTGTGTTTATACCGTTGTGACCCACTAGTTATAATACCCGCGCACGCGCGGGTTTTTTAAAATTTTTTGAATCATATATTTTTATTTATTAAAAAACAAATAATTTAATCTTTGTTTTGTTTGATTTATGATATTTAATTATAGTTTTTTATTATTAAAGATAATTATTTAAAAATTTTAATCTTATTATTAATTGCATCTTATCTATATTTTTTGTATTTATTTTCTGCTTGTGTTATGGATAAATATAAAATGTTACCTGATAAGAAAATAATCTTTTTTTAAAATAAAATTATTACTAAATAAGGTATGAATTGATTTTTTTGAAATGGAAAATTCCCAATAGAGGTTTTGTTTTATTATATAAAAGATTGCACCTTTACTCGTCAAATTGGTATCAAGAGCTTGGTTCTTGATTTGGGGACTTAAGCTATTTGAACGTTGGAAGGTAATACAAGCAGGATGGTTAGTTTGAATGGTTCTAATTATCATGTTTGGAAAGGGAAGATGGAAGATCTCCTTTATGTTAAAGACTACTACTTTCCTGTTTTTAGTACTGAGAAACCTAAGAACAAAACAGATGCATAATGGACTATTTTGCATAAATAGGTTTGCGGGTATATTAGGCAATGGGTTGATGATAATGTTTTGAACCATATTTGTGTGGAGACATCTGCTGGTACTCTTTGGATCAAACTTGAACAGTTATATGCTCGAAAAACTAGAAATAACAAGTTGTTCTTAATCAAGCAAATGATGAGATTACAGTATACTGATGGGTCTCCTATTACTGATCACTAAAATTCCTTTCAGGGTATTATAAATTAGCTTGCAGGTATGGGTATCAAGTTTGAACGTGAGATTCAAGGCTTATGGCTTCTTGGTACTTTACTGGATACTTGGGAGACTTTTAGGACATCGTTGTCCAACTCTGCACCAGATGGTGTTATCACCATGGAATTGGCTAAAGGCAGTATTTTGAATGAAGAAATGAGAAGAAAGTCACAGGGTTCTTCTTCCCAGTCATATGTCTTGGTCACAGAAAGGCTGGGGAGAAGTCAAAGCAGAGGCCCGAGTAATAGAGGTAATCATCGCAGTAGTTCCAGTAAAGGAAAATTTGCTGATGTTGAATGCTATCATTGTCATAAAAGGGGGCACACAATGAAGTTTTTCCGACATTTGAAAAAGCAGAATAAGAAGAAAAACTACAACAACCAGAAGAACACACACAAGAAAGATGATGATGGTGATGATAGTACTGAAGTAAATACCACCACAGATGAGTTCTTTGTTTGTTATGACTATGATATGGTCAACCTTGCTAATGATGATTCGAGTTGGATTCTTGACAGTGGTGCTACTTGTCATGTTGCAACACGAAAAGAATATTTTTCATCTTACACACCAAGTGATTTTGGTGTTGTGAGGATGGGTAATACTGGGCTATCTGGGATTGCTGGTATTAGAGACATAGTTTGACACAGGGATGGAATTGGTTTTGCATAATGTAAAACATGTCCCAGATATAAGACTCAACATTATCTCAATAGGTCTTCTTGATGAAGATGGTTCCCACAAAAGTTCTGGTAATGGCTTGTGGAAAGTAACTCTCGGATCCTTGATTGTGGCAAAAGGAAAAAGGGAATCCAAGTTATACATGACACATCCGAAGATATCCAAGTGCATTGTCAATGCTGTAGACAATGATGATATGACCGAGGTATGGCATAAGAGACTTCGTCACATAAGTGAAAAGGGGATGTCTATTCTTTCTAAGAAGAGTGTGTTATCTGGTGTGCATGATATCAACTTGAAGAAGTGTTCTCACTGTTTGGCAGGAAAGCAAACTAGACTTGCTTTTAAGAGTCGGTCTCCTTTCAGAATGGAGAATACACTTAATCTGGTGCATTCCGATGTTTGTGGTCCCATGAAGACTAAAACACTTGGTGGGTGTTCTTATTTTGTCACTTTCATCGATGATCACTCAAGGAAGGTTTGGGTATACACCTTGAAGACTAAGATCAAGTATTAGATGTGTTTAAGCAGTTTCATGCTTTAGTTGAGAGGCAGATAGGGAAGAAACTTAAATGTATTCGAAGCGACAATGGAGGTGAATACATTGTCCTCTTTGATGATTATTGTAGAGGGCATGGAATTCAGCATCAAAAGACTCCACCGAAGACATCGAAGTTGAATGGCTTAGCAGAGCGGATGACTAGAACTTTGGTTGAGAGAGTCAGATGCTTGCTTTCACATGCAGGATTGCCTGCTTCTTTTTAGGGTAAAGCTTTGAATATGCCGGTACATGTTATTAATCTAACCCCTTGTGTTCCTTTGCGCTTTGATGTTCCTGACAGGGTTTGGAGCGGCAAAGATGTTTCATACCGTCATATACGAGTTTTTGGATGTAAGGCATCTGTACATATTCCCAAAGATGAAAGATCGAAGCTTGATGTGAAGTCTAAGCCATGTATGTTCCTCGGGTATGTCAAGATGATCTTGGGTACTGATGCGTAGGGATTGCACCAGGCTTTACCTCTCGAGGGATCTCGAGAAGCTTACAACCCCCACCAGGCAGTGTACCTGATCGATGTAGTATAGTATAATGACAAGTACTGGGGGATTGATTGTTCAGCTAGGAATAGTGTCGCTAGGATTAGAAAACCTAAAGACTAGGTCTAGAGATAAAGGATGATTCTTTTTGTATTTTTATAAAAGCAATTAAAAATCTCGGTTTTGAAGGAGTTGGGCGGAATTAGTTGCTAGTCAACTAACCCAATTACTAAGATGCAATCAAAATAAAATACTAAAAATGAAAATAAACTAAATTATACTAGTGGTGTGAGCAATATATGGGAGAATTGTGTTTACTTAGATTTCAGTACTCCCTAGATATCTTTTACAGGTTAATTACTTGTTACAGTTGCGTAGATGACGGATTGTATTCCTTAATACCATTCATGGGGTGGCGTACTTACTTCCCCAATCCTATAAGCGCCTACTTCACTCCTATGTCGAGCCGGAAAAGAAGCTCCTAACATGGGATCACTAGAATTTGCTCATGCATTAAATACAATCAATAAAACCTAGTACACATCGGTTCATGTTTCTTAAGACGTTCAAGCATGTTACACAATGGAGATCTGCCAGTTTTCTTAAGCCTAACATTGAAATCATTCATCCATTACAACTATAAACAAGTAATCAACATATAATTAACATCTAGGTTTCATTACATCTAAGCAAACACATGAAAGATCTAGCCTAGTATGTTGAAATCAAGACAAGCATAAGATATATTCAAACAACACATAGACATAGTGATTGAATTGAAAGAGGACTTATCTCAATTGAACATGAAAGGTTTCAAGGGGTGAAAACCCTTGAAAATACTGTAAAAAACGACCTAGGGTTTATTAGCTTCAACCCTAGTATTCTCCACACAAGTTCCTCTCTTAATGAATGAAAAATAGAAAAGTATATATAGATTTTGTGAGGTGACGGTGTCAAGAACAAATGTCTGACACCGTCATCTCGCTGCCAAACAATTTCTCAGACTGCCTAGATCTGGGTTTAACGCCGTCACGTGTACTCCTTATGCAGCCCGTCACAAAAATTACTCTTGACGCCCTTCTCTTGACGCCTTCAGGTTTTCATTGGGTCGTCACGGATTTTACTCTTGACGCCGTTAGAATTTTCCTCTTGACGCCGTCAGGTACTGTTCTCAGCATGTAAAATTAAGTCTTTGTCGTTTTCTTCACTTTTATGCTCCAAAAACGTCTAAAAAGCTCCTTTTTCCAGAATTCACTCCCAAAGTACCTAAAATCACAAAAGGAACGATTTAGGGCAATATTTGATCAAATATATTCGATTCCTGGCTTAAATGACCCCCTAAAAACGGTTCATTTTTCGCCTCATCATATACCCTTACACTTGAGATTTACTTGTTTTCAAGCAAATGCGCTTTTATTCTAGTCAAAATACAAGTTCGGGGTCATTTAACACTAATATAAAAGAAATTACAACAAATAATCGTTCCACTAAAGACCAAAGACAAGCACGGAGGTCGTATACTAGCACCTCACAAATAGTATTTAGATACTCACATCTCTCGGGTGTAATAAAGTAATATCACAATATGGAAATGGAAAACATCTCTCACTACCTGTCATAGCAAAATAGATTACCATAGGCTTGGGAAAGGATCAAACCTCCACCACAGGCGTAAGCACCTAGGATAAACTATCCAAGAGGTCTTTTAAAGGGTTGTAATGTTAGGTGAAGGGATATGGAATACACGGTTTTGTTGGATATAGGCAGTCTTTACTGGTGGCGAGTTAATAATCTTGGTTAATTACATGTACAATGTGGCGTTGCTAAGCCAAGACTAGACTCGACTTAAGCTAATAAATTAAAAATAACAAAAACATAAAATAAACATAGAATGAAACGGGATGGTAGTCCGTATGTTTTTTTTCATTTCTTTTTCTATTTTTTTTTCTTTTTCTTTATTTTTTTGATTTTTTTTTTTTTGATTTTTTTTTTCATACACTCTTACCCTACCATCCAAAATAATACATTATAGGGAATGAAAATTCTCTTACACATGAATTTTTACATACTTTACAATAAACTAATCTAATGACTCGAATTAAGATAATCAAAACACTTAGAGTACTTTTAAGATTAACGCACATATGGGGGTAATAATATGATGTTCTTCCCCATCACTCCATAAAATAAGTACTTTACCCATGAGTCCCAATCGTCCCAAAACAATATGTACAAGGATATGACTCGACTTAGCAACCATGTAATCAATTAGATAATTAACTAAGGGTTTAAACAAATAACAATAATGCACTAAAGATGAGTGCATATACGGAAGGCTAAGGCGATTTGGGTGTACATTTAAGTGGGGTGTAACAAACTCTTCCTTTAAGTAAAATGCTTAAAGTTAGAAACGAAAAGATAGGCTCGGAGGGGTGTATTAGGGGTTTCGTGTACGAAAAATGAATACAACGCAAAGGTGTGGGAAAAATTAATTGACATAACTAACCAAGTAATATGACTTAAATGGTCAAGTAATTATGATACAGGTTTAACACAAGGGTGATCAATGCCTCTTATCATGTAGTAAATCCTACTACACGAATGTAGTCTCACTAGCGGTCTCGGGATGCATCACTAACGCAAGTTCTAGAATCTAAATGCTACCGGTACACTCATAAGCACTAATAGTAAATGCTTTTCCTATCAAATCTAAAGGCGAACCTCACATATTTGGGTGGAAAATTTTTCTGAATGGTACGGTTTTGTACTAGTCATACAATCTCCTATCCATGAGACGCTTGCTATGGCTAAAGTTTCACTCCTAAATGTTGTAAAAAATTTTAAATTTGGCGCTAAAATTGCACTAACAAGTATTTCTCATAGTTTTATTACACATCTACTATCAAACAAACAAACTCAAGCGAAAGTGTATCTGTAAGGTATCATCATTTTACCCTCCCCTTACACTTAGGATGAACATTGTCCCCAATGTTCAAGTAAAGAATGTAAAAGTGAAATAAGTAAAAAGAATGAAATCAAATACTCCCCTGATTCACTCGGTATGGATAATATGGTGGCTAGGTTAGATCCTCCTCCAAGAAAATGAAAAATCAAAGCTTCCCTTCCAGAATATAAATCATCTTCTTGTCATACACAACCTGTAAAACCTGAGAAAACAGACAAGGCAACCTCGCATAAAATCGGCGGCAATCTATATATGCTAACAAAACCTAGAAAACAAAATAAGATATAATGCTTGTGGAATGATGTTTGCAGATTTTCTGGAGATTATAAAACTAATGATTCAACAAAAACTTTAAGACTCCGTTAGAAAAAAAAACAAAACTGGTAAAATTTCCAGAATTTTACACGTGACGCCGTCAAGAGTAAACTCCTGACGCCGTTAGAAGTGATCTACAGAAATTCTTATGTTAAGTTTCCGGAAAATTTCTGGAAAAACTTCATCCTAGTTCCTGGAAAATTCTGCAAAACATCATTATGACTCGATACAAGCATTTGACTCTAACAAATACGAATATACATGTTCACTTAACATTGTGAAGAATCATGATCGGTTTTGTTTTTTAAAAACATATTTGGGGTTTCCCTTTACACTTATCTTTTGCGAAATACCTTTATATGCAATTAAGACGAAGTTAAAAACAAAATAAAGCATTTTCACAATTTACTTTGAAACATGAGCCACAAACAATAAAAATAAAACATGCATACGGAAACAAATAAAATCAAACAAACAAACAAACAAACAAATAAAGTTTGGGTTGCCTCCCAATAAGCGCTTGTTTTTGTTCGAGTCACGAGCCTGACTCTACCCTTATTTAACGGAAATAGGAGAGGTTTTCCCTACACTTAGGATTAAGTACGGGTGGAAGTAGCGATACACACCCTTAGGGTGGAAATATGCCTCGTGAGGAAAGTGTGGTGGATGAATTATATGCTCAAAGGGGTGTGCTCCTATCATCATAACCTTACCAAATTCAATTGGGTTAATGGGTGGATTAAGATTTTCTCCTAGAAAGGGATCATTTTCTTTAAACTTCAAGAGACTACTAGTTGGGGATCCATCTTGACCTAATAAACCCGGTTTAAACCCATAATGTTTCTTGTGATCAATCATAAATGGGTGATGTAAGCATGTAAGGTCATTTTCCACTCCTATATTGGTTTCCTCTCTACAAGGCTTAGAGTCCACTACCTTTATCCTAAGACTACCCGGACTACATGGGTTGATGGGTAGCTCAGCTCCTCTTTTGTCTCCTAGATGTATATCTAAGGATGGAAAGTTGTGTGAAGATTGAGGGTCCGGTTCATCAACACTAGGTAATTCCCTAGAACTAAGAGTAAGGTTATCACTACAAGTATTCAAACCTATATCCTCTAGTGGTGTTTGGTACAAGGGTTCTACCTCTATTGGGGCTCCTATAGTCTCTTCTACTTCTTTTGGGTAAGTCACGGGTGGTGTGTATTTCTCAAGTGATGGTGGGAGTTGTGGGGTACTTTGTAGGTTTGTGTTATTTACCTCATCCTTCCTTTTCTCAACATCACCTATATCCTCATCACGTGTTTTTGTAGAATCTAACCTAAACATGTTCCTAAGTATCTCAAATCTTTCTCTAGCCATTTCAAGTTCTAAGTCTGATTCATAAGAACCTTCCTCAATAATTTGATTACAATGTTCAATTTGCCTGAAGGATTCATCTTTTTGCTCAATATGATCTTGTTCGGCTAAATCCTCCTTAATTGTTTCCTCAAGTTGTGATGTATACAAACCCATCAATTCATTGAACTCATGGTTCACGGTTAGGAGGCTTTCCTCAAAAATTTTCCAAAGAGTCTTACTAGAAGGAATTGATCCCAACAATGATTGTTTAATATAGGCCACACATGCGCATAACTCATCAAACCTATCAAACTTTACACCCATCTCCTCTTGTATATAGCTAAGATCACTTAAAAATTCATTGGAACAACAGGAAGCAAATCTATCCGAGTAAACTAATTGTTCCTTTATTGTTAATGATCTAAACAGAATCTCATCCGCCATGAAGATAAATGAAAATGGTTTTACAAATAAAGGGCACAAAAAAAAACATAGACTAAAGGAAACCTAAAAATAAAAATAAAATCTTACTAGAAAGGAATCTAGCAAGTAGACCTAATAAAAAGAAATCCTAACCTAGGCAATAACTATTCCCCTTGCTGCGGCGCCAAAAACATGATGCGTAGGGATTGCACCAGGCTTTACCTCCCGAGGGATCTCGAGAAGCTTACAACCCCCACCAGGCAGTGTACCTGATCGATGTAGTATAGTATAATGACAAGCACCGGGGGATTGATCGTTCAGCTAGGAATAGTGTCGCTAGGATTAGAAAACCTAAAGACTAGGTCTAGAGATGGAGGATGATTCTTTTTGTATTTTTATATTTTTATAAAAGCAATTAAAAATCTCGGTTTTGAAGGAGTTGGGCGGAATTAGTTGCTAGTCAACTAACCCAATTATTAAGATGCAATCAAAATAAAATACTAAAAATGAAAATAAACTAAATTATACTAGTGGTGTGAGCAATATATGGGAGAATTATGTTTACTTAGATTTCACTACTCCCTAGATATCTTTTACAGGTTAATTACTTGTTACAGTTGCGTGGATGACGGATTGTATTCCTTAATACCATTCATGGGGTGGCGTACTTACTTCCCTAATCCTATAAGCGCCTACTTCACTCCTATGTCGAGCCGGCTAAGAAGCTCCTAACATGGGATCACTAGAATTTGCTCATGCATTAAATACAATCAATAAAACCTAGTACACATCAGTTCATGTTTCTTAAGACGTTCAAGCATGTTACACAATGGAGATCTGCCAGTTTTCTTAAGCCTAACATTGAAATCATTCATCCATTACAACTATAAACAAGTAATCAACATATAATTAACATCTAGGTTTCATTACATCTAAGCAAACACATGAAAGATCTAGCCTAGCATGTTGAAATCAAGACAAGCATAAGATATATTCAAACAACACATAGACATATTGATTGAATTGAAAGAGGACTTATCTCAATTGAACATGAAAGGTTTCAAGGGGTGAAAACCCTTGAAAATACTGTAAAAAATGACCTAGGGTTTATTAGGTTCGACCCTAGTATTCTCCACACAAGTTCCTCTCTTAATGAATGAAAAATAGAAAAATATATAGAGATTTTGTGAGGTGACGGCGTCAAGAACAAATGTCTGACGCCGTCATCTCACCGCCAAATAATTTCTCGGACTGCCTAGATCTGGGTTTGATGCCGTCACGTGTACTCCTTATGCAGGCCGTCACAAAAATTACTCTTGACGCCCTTCTCTTGACGCCTTCAGGTTTTCACTGGGTCGTCACGGATTTTACTCTTGACGCCGTCAGAATTTTCCTCTTGACGCCGTCAGGTACTGTTCTCAGCATGGAAAATTAAGTCTTTGCCGTTTTCTTCACTTTTATGCTCCAAAAACGTCCAAAAAGCTCCCTTTTCCAGAATTCACTCCCAAAGTACCTAAAATCACAAAAGGAACGATTTAGGGCAATATTTGATCAAATAAATTCGATTACGGGCTTAAATGACCCCCCTAAAAACGGTTCATTTTTCGCCTCATCAGGTACAGGTTATATGATCCAGTTCAAAAGAAACTCATTTGTAGCCGAGATCTAGAGTTTGAGGAAGATCAAAATTTGAAAGATGTTGAGATGACTGAGAAGGAGACAGTTCGTCAACATAATGATGATCCTATTGACTTAGATCCGGTTCCTCTAAAACATTTTGATGCACAGTTTAGAGATGATATTCAGAATGATGAAGAAAAGTGTGTTGATGCTGTTGATGCTCAAGATCAACCAAACCTAGATGAAGACGTTCATCCTGAGTTGCCAGTACCTATTCCACCATTCGTTCCGCTTAGACGGTCCACTAGGGATCATCATCCTTCCACACGCTATTCTACACACGGGTATGTTTTACTCACTGATGGGGGAGAGCCCCAGTGTTATGCAGAAGCTATGGAAGATGAACACAATAAAGAATGGTTTGATTCTATGCAAGATGAGATGAATTCCTTGCATAAGAAGAATACCTTTGAGTTGGTGGAGCTGCCTAAGGGCAAGAGAGCTTTGAAAAACAAATGGGTTTTCAAATTGAATACTGAAGAGTATACTTCTAGACCGAGTTACAAGGCCAGATTGGTGGTTAAAGGCTTCAGTCAGTAAAGAGGTACTGATTTTGATGAGATTTTCTCTCCAGTTGTAAAGATGGGATCTATTCGAGTTGTTCTTGGTTTGGCGGCTAGCCTCGATCTTGAGGTGGAGCAAATGGATGTCAAGACAGCTTTCCTTCATGGTGATCTGGATAAAGAAATCTACATGGAGGTTAAGGGGAACGAAGACTACGTGTATAGACTTCAGAAAAGTTTGTACGGGTTGAAGCAAGCACCGAGACAGTGGTACAAGAAACTTGAGTCGGTCATAAGGAAGCAAGGCTACCGAAAGACCTCTTCAGATCACTGTGTTTTCTTTCAAAGGTTTGGTGATGATCACTTCATCATCTTGTTGCTATATGTTGATGATATGCTGATTGTTGGCAAGAACGTTGGAAGAATTACCCAACTAAAGCAAGATTTGAGCAAGTCTTTTGCTATGAAAGACTTGGGGCCAGCAAAACAGATCCTTGGCATTTGGATTTTTCGTGATAGAGGTTCCAAGAAGTTGCATATATCACAAGAGCAATACATTGAGAAGGTGTTGTGTAGGTTCAACATGGATAAAGCTAAAGTGGTTAGTTCACTAACTGATAAAGATGCCCTTCTTCCAAGAAGAACATTGAAAAGATGGATAGAGTTCCATATGCCTCAGCGGTTGGTAGCTTGATGTATGCTATGGTGTGTACAAGGCCAGATTTAGCTCATGCAGTTGGTGTTGTCAGTCGATTCCTGTAAAATCCGAGTAAGAAGCATTGGGAATCTGTTAAATGGACATTTAGATATCTGCGAGGTACTTCCAAATTGGGTATCACATTTGGAAATGGGAAACCCATGCTCGTTGGTTACACAAACTCAGATATGGTTGGAAATAAGGACAACATGAAATCTACTTCTGGATATTTGATGACCTTTGCAGAGGGAGTTATTTCATGGCAATCTAGATTGCAAAAGTGTGTGGCGTTGTCTACAACAGAGGCTGAGTATATGGCAGCAACAGAAGCATGCAAAGAACTATTGTGGTTGAAAAGGTTTCTGCAGGAGCTTGGCTTCAAGAAAGAGCGCTACATGGTTCTTTGTTATAATCAAAGTGCTATTCACCTTGCTAAGAATTCCATGTTTCATAAGCGAACAAAACATATTGATGTGAGGTATCATTGGATCAGAGATTGTCTTGAAGATAGTTTATTTAAACTTGATAAAGTTCATACCAATGATAATGGTTCCGATATGTTGACCAAGTCGTTAGCAAGGGAGAAGCTCAAGGTTTGTTGCTCGATCACCGGGATGGCAAACTCTTACTCATAGGTAGAAAAAGGGGAGATTTGTTGGGTATTTTTTTTAGCCCATGAGGATTAATAGCCCAACACATTGAGGCCCATCTTGGGTCCACTTTAGACTCCCTTATAACTTCATATGTTCAATGAGTAGAAGGTGTGTGAGAGAAGTTTGTGAGAAAAACAAATCAAAAAAGAAAGAAGATTTTCGGAGATATATATCACCTAAACCCAACTGCAGTGTTCTTACGATCACCGGAGATTGCACCGTCGGATCGTCATGATTTTCGTACTGTAGCTTCCTTACATATAAAGAAAGGATTTGACCGTTGGGATCTAGATTTTAGGCCTGGAAGTTCTGTTTCATACCCAGACAGATAGCATTATATTTGGTGATATTATTCCTTTCTTGTTCTTTGATAGTTGCCATATATCTTGATGTTTAATTCCAAGATTATGATGTTTGTTGTATGCCTCTAGTGTTATCTAGAGAAGAATTTGTGTACCTCTCTTGCTTGATAGTGGATTTCAGTGTCCCGTGGTTTTTACCCATTTAGGGGTTTTCCACGCTAAAAGTTTGATGTTCTTGTTGTGTGCTTGATTACTTTATTATCTACTATTTGGGGGTTGATTTAGAATGTTAGAGGCTGTTTATAGTTGTGGTTAGTTTTCCTTATTTGTTTACTTACTCATAGGTTTATACGGGTTTGGGTAGGTGTTGTCAAACGAAGGTTTTGCTTCCGCATTTGTGTTTATACCGTTGTGACCCATTGCACCTTTGCCCGTCACTATGAACACGTTATCACCAAGTAGTTTATGTCTATAGTTGAAGAGTACTGTTTGGTAGTAAGTATAGTATATTTTGTGTTGAGTTTTTTTCTTAGTGTATCATCAATGTTGAAAAATGAGTGTGATTGGTACTATATCGAGTATTGTTGATCAAGTTCTATTCATATGTAATGCAGGCCTGATGGAACAAAGAAAGCCTATGTTAAGCTAACTCGACTGTCAAGCCTTGGAAGTTGCTAGCAAGATTGGAATATCTAAGGTAGTTTGAATGAGATTTTTGTTGAAAGTTGAACAATTTAGCTAGGTTGTTTCTTAAATAGTATTCCGAGCTAAAACTCTTTGTAGATTTACATTTGCAATGAAGCATTTTTAGTAAGTTTCT
Source organism: Artemisia argyi (assembly GCA_030686995.1). NCBI lineage: Eukaryota > Viridiplantae > Streptophyta > Magnoliopsida > Asterales > Asteraceae > Artemisia > Artemisia argyi. Next base: position 129,113,429 of record CM060695.1, on the reverse strand, counting down.
TATCCGATTGTGGTTCTTTTTGTTGCGTTCTTTACTTTATATGATTGAGCTATTGTGTAATTGTCAATTTCATATGTTTATGGTATTGGCATCTAATGATAAAATTAGGCATTCTCACCAGCTAACTGATGGTCATGAAAAACTATATGTTTTGAGACCCATACTAGAATCACAAGCTCTAAAATAATACGGAGTAATACCAAATCGAGCCAAAAGAACTGAATTAGAAACTAGTTATCAGTTTTCGTGGTTTGGTTCTAACCGAAAAAATCAAACAATGACACATGAACAGCAAGTAAAGTGTTCTTTGAAAAGCATAAAGTTTGAGTTTCCATATCTGAGTTTCCTGCCTAACATCTTCTTCCAATCCATATCTCGTAGTATCTGTTGTAAAAGCTCATTTTGCATAGTGGTCTTGACTCACACAATCTGCAGATTATTAACCAATATAAAAGCTTGTAAGCACCCAATACTTAACCACGACATGAGCAAAGTAGAATCTTTATATACTGAAATAAACGTGCATAATATATAAAAGCAGTTCATTTTTACTTCAAGAAGAATATCATTATCATGATCTGTACAAACGAAAGCATAAACCTAACCGAAACTCATTAATTTTGATATTTACACACTAAGAGGCACTTTATTAAACATTTGTTGAGCGAATACAAAATCGGAACTTAATAACCATGATTTTGTGAAAGGTTATGAGGTGATGTAATCTTTCGTTAAATGGTTAAAAGTTAATCACTAAGAATCCAAGATAAGAGTAGTTAAGAAGGTATGCAATTTAGCACATTTGTAAAGATTCTTACCGTTCAACATCTCACCATGTCCAAAATATATGTCCAACTATGTTTATTTTAAAACCAATTAGTAATAGAAAGTGTAGATCATCAAAGTTATATGTTAACTTGAGATTATAATTCTACCAATATGGGACTAGAATTGCACCATCCAACCAAATCGACACTCTAATCGAGTCACACCAAACTTACAACCTATTAAAAGTTGTTATAAAATGTATTAACTTGAAAATTATTTATTTTCGTAGTAAGCTAATTAAGATTCAACAAAGACCGGCACCAACAACAGATATAGCATATGAAGATACACTACCAAGCTTGAAATAGGCTCACGTAGATATAGATACATGTTATACCATCACTGATAACAGCCAATTGGGAACTTCAACTTGCCTATCTTGAATGGAATCCTTCTCTTCCTATTTATAGTCAATACCCTCTAGCTATCTTTTTGCACAGCCCGACGTGGGATGACCAAATCCTATTAGACTTTAAAATTTTTTGTTAATGTATATGTTTTGAATCTATCGAGATACATATATGTTTTAGATAAATTAAAGACTACATTAGCTTTTCTTGCAATGGACTTTTGTTTATTATCATAAGCCAACACAACATTTAACAATAGCTTATGAAGTTGTTAATAATATGTTGTGAGCTATTTATAAAAAATGAGATTAAGCCTAAAAAGTAAACGTAAGTAAAATCCCCGTGAACAAATATATATATATATATATATATATATATATATATATATATATATATATATATATATATATATATATATATATATATATATATATATATATATATAGTGTAGGGTTCTTTTCAGAACTAAATAAATTGCGAGAACCAATCTGACCCATTAAAGTATTAGATCAATGGATGAGATGATTTTTGCTATTTGTGTCATAAAAGAAAAGATAAGGAAAGTTTTTGTAAATGAGAGAGGGGTAGTATAAGTATTTCATTTAACTCACATTAAAAAACTGTCGACTAAAAAAAAGGAATTACATCTGAGATTAGTTCATCCTTTTTATCTCTATAATTGTAAAACCCTAAAATCCATAATCCTAATTTTACGTACAATTCGAAAATTTTCAAAGTTACGTGTACGATTAATTAAAAACGCGAATATAATTAAACGAATTAACCATAAACCCATAAAATTTCAACAAAACATCATTATAGAAATCTTTGAATATAATTGAACTCCAAAATTATTTTGTCACATAAATAATATACGAGGTAACTAAAAACGTTCGTAGACTTTTGTTTTGGGCCTTTTCTTTTGATTACATCAACTAAAATCCTACTACAACCCAACAAAGCTCAAGATTCTTTAGCCCATGTCTTTCTTAGGGCCTCTTAGCCCAACATCGATCCACTCAAAAAAATTAAAAAAATAAAATAAAAGGGAACCAGTGTATTTTATTCCACACACAAACACATATTACGCTTCATACAAAATCCCTAACCCTAATTTTTCTCACAAAAGTGGCGGCATCCATATTCTTGGTCTTCTTCCTTTGTCATTCGATCATCAGAAGGTTCAAGGAACAAGTAGTATTGATCTTGCATTGTTAGGGTATTGTTTTGTACATGTGGGAGTTCAAGGAATTTGGGTTTCGGTTTATATAATTGTCTTCCATTCGGTTTTTCCTTACATTCGATTGCTAGGTATCATCTTCATCTTTCTTTCTGATTTCCTGGTTTTCCCTTATGCCTAATATCATTTTGTTACTAACATGGATCGAATGGTATTGTAAAAGATGTTATACGTAAGAAAATGTACTTGAAATCATGAAAACATGACCCACATAAAATTATATCATTCGTATATATATATATATATATATATATATATATATATATATATATATATATATATATATATATATATATATATATATATATATGAATCGACCATGTTACAAGCCTTAATGTTGTCATTAAAATCAGTAATATGAACATAAATTAGACATTAATTACATGTTAGAAACCCTAGACAATTATTATGGGTCGATTAGGGTTAAAGGATTAGGGTTTTGATGTGATTTTGTATGAGTCGTTGCTGACAGAAATTTTGTATCGGATTGAAGTGGGTACATCTTGATGATACCAACGTTCTTTTTAAGTGATTTTTGAGTCTAAACATAAGTACTACTTGTATACTTTCTGGAAAAGTAAGCCACTTAACTTTTAGAGGTCGGGAAGATTGATTTTTGAATTTTATAAGATTAAGTGTCAAAGCTGAGTAATCAGGTATAAAATCAGTAGCAGTTTTTGATTTTTACTTTTCAAACTATAAAGAGTTAAGGTCTCTCCTTTTACAGGGATAGTATTTGAGTCATGTGGGACTTCCTGGAATTTTTGTGAATTTTTCTAAGAAGTCTGGATATGTCTATTAAATGCAAACTTTCGGGGTGTTTCTGCAGTTAACTTTCTGGGCATGTTTTGGGGAAACAATTTTGAAAGGGGATTCCACTTGGTAATAAATTCTGAGAAAATTCCACTAGACTCTTAAGACATTGACGACTCTGTGAGAATTTTCGTGAATTTTACTTTTGAGTTATGATGTGGTTATAAAATTCGTAGATGTGTGACCTGATTATATATAAAAGCTGAAATTGAAATAATAAGCTAATAGATGGTGTAACTTTACTATAAAAGATGCATTTTGACCCTATGCTATACTTATTCATTAATATGACATTTAAGGATATAATTAAGATAACTAAAATACCTCTCATAACCTAATTTGATATAAAACATGATTAGTGTATTTATGAACGTTAAACGATGCATAAAATCCTAAACTTATTATTTTGTCATGAAACTCTAATATTACATTAATAGCCATAATTAGTAAGTAAACGGGATTGTGATCACCTATAAACCCTAATTATGATAAATGTGACCCTAGGTTATTAAATATAGAATCTGCTAAATCTGGAAAGTTACGAGATATGGAAACCAGCTCCTTTTTGGAAACTTACTAAATAAGGAAACATTCTAAAAATGAAAACTTACTAAATTGGGAAACCTGCATAAAATAGAAAGTTACTTAAAATGGTTAAACTACTTAAAGAGGAAAGTTACTATTTTTGGAAAGTTGCTATAAAAGGAAAGTTACTAAAAATGGAAAGTTACTGAAAATAGAAAACTGACTAAAACGAGTAATCTGATTCAAAACAAGTTATTAATAATGAGACGATCATGAATTCGTGTAGATTAGCTGAAGAAGGAGTTGCTTCCCAGTCTTTATGTTTTCTGTTATGTATGCACTTGAGGTTTAAGGTACATATATTCCGCCTTTTTAGTAAAGGCCATCTTTCTCTCTTTTGTTTAATATTTCGATTATGATCCCTTCAGTTAAGCCATTGCTATGTTACCTTTGTTTGATTCCTGTTTGTTGACTCTTGATATTGATATGAGCTTGATATTCGTTTGCATGCTATATTTCTTTTCTATAGCATTCTTGATTTTATGCCCATTATGTGTTACTTGTATATGATTTGATTAATTTGTAGCCAGTCATCGGGAGTCCATGGCATTGCCACTGATGCACCAGTGGTATTGACACTATCTGTGGAGGTGGGTTTTAGTCCACAGTGTTCTCTTTAAGCTAGCTATTCAGGCCTATTCACTACTAGAAAATCTGGCATCAGCAACGAAAGTTTGCATCGCTATTCCATCACTAAAGCCCTTCAACGATGGAATGGTGACGGATATATTCCATCACAAAAAAGGGCCTCGCAAAATTTTAGCGACAAGTTTAGCGACAAAAGTTTTAGTGCTTCGGCGACGGATTGTCGGTCTCCGGCCCCTCGCTAGAGCCTTTATATAGTTACCTAAATTAAATTTGATTCGACCATCAAGTGAGAGCTTAGCGACAAACTTTTTTGTCGCTAACAGTAACGATGAAGTAGTCACTAATCCATTTCTAATAACCAGCCTACCATTTTTTTTTTGTCACTAATAGAGACGCATATTTGTCGTTAATCCACCACTAAATGTATTGTCTCAAAACCGTCACTTATAATTTGTTGCTTAAATCAACACCATTTCATAGCATGTTTGATCAAATCCATCTCTAATTTGTCACGATTTAAAAATCTATTAACGATAAAATATATCATTAATTAGTCAATAAATGAAACAATTTATTTGCCATTTATTCAAGATGTCACACAAACGGATACTACACTGATAATAGTCACGGAATCCGTATCCAAATCAAATAACAAACATATCCAAATCAAATAACAAGCAAATTTGAAAGAAAACTAACATATGATCTTCGACAACATAAATGGAAATCTAAACCAAAGATTCTCTCTCACATAAAAGTTAAGAGGACCTATAAAGCTCTTGAAAGTATAATGGTTGATGTTTAAGATGTTTGGCCACTTGCATTACCTTGTTTTGTTTTTGTTTGGCGGGTAACATAACTCTTGATACCATAGTCAACAAGCATATTTTGAATTTCTACACATATTTCTTCCTTGAGCTCTTCACGCGTTTCTTCTTTTAGCTCATCGCACATTTCTTCTTTAAGCTCATTCTTCATTTCTTCCTTGAGCTCGACTTTCATTTCTTTTAACTCTCCACGAATGCTATCAAGATAGTTCTTGAACATAACAAATTCAAATGTTAGTTTTTTTGAAATAGCTAAACGCAAATTGAGTGGGTCTTTTATGTAAAGTGAGTTATAATTCTAGTATCCTTACAGAACTATCCTCAAAAGATAGACATTACAATTTTCAGAATATAAACACTTAAGGAAAGCATATATACTAATACACCTAAAACCAACAGTCAATAGATACAGATTAGCACCTTAAAAGTCACAAGATCATTAAACCAAAAGCACTACACTTGTGCTATGATTCTTTTTTGAGTGAGACACATAATCAAACACTTTATGTGCATCAATCATACAAAAGACAACAAACTGGGTTGAAATGATTTGCGTTTTTAGATGACCATAACAATATAACAAATATCATAACTTTATATGAGAACAATTTATAAAAAAGGGTAGAACATATATACCTTCTTTTTCTTTTCTTTGAACTGAGTAACTATGTATGCATCAATTTAAACATAAGACCATGATGGATTTCCGAAAGTAAAGTCACAGGAAACTTGGGCGATGCAGAGAAGTAACAAATTCTGCCACATTTAAGAAATTCAACATACTGTAATACATTTTCATATAATTTGGCACTACAACTTATCTTCTTGAACATGCTAAACTTCTTGCTATTTCTTTTTGGTTCAAGTAAACAATACAGAATCGTACCCAAAATTTATCAAATTTGAAGCAAATGCTAAAACTAAGATACTAATGAAACCCAAATTAAAGCCAAGAAGGATGGTGAAGCCTTGTAAATTAAGTAAACCAACTCCCTCATTCAAATTCGATACTAAAAAAGAAAAAAATAATAAAAATAAAAATAAAGCCTTTTAACGACACAATTAGGCAGAAGAAGATCATACCATACGTCAATTATGTAAATCCCGATTTTCCTGAATTGATAATTGATGAATTAAAGATATACGAGTAGTTTAAGGGTCTTACCTACGATGCCGACTAATGATACAAGGCCACTCATCAACCTCTTCTCTTGTGATCCATTTGTTTAGCATTCTTGGTTATTAAAACAAGTTTTAGATGCTAAACTACCCATTCATTTAGTCAGTTATGCAGATGGGAAACAAGTTTTTTTACAGTTACTATTTGAATCATTAACCAAGACTGATACGAGTGCCTTAATGATCATTTGTTTCTTAAAAGAGCTTTTTAAGAACTAAAGAAGAGGTTGATGATGCGAGTGAATGTGGAGAAACAAATGGGTAGTTCCCTTTTTACAGTTACGTTGATGAAATTCGTGGTTGAGTAGAAGAAGGCACCTGTCAGTTTTTACTCACACGATCCATTATTTAATTTTGTTTATATTTATAATTATCACTCATTAGTTGTTTTTAATGTTTTGAAAACCGGGTTCGAAATCGACCCGGTCAAGTCACCGGGCACCAGGTCAAACGGTTCGACCGCCGGATTAAACCGGTTTTTAATTTATTATTTTTTTATTTTTTTATTGGGTCAACTGGTTCGACCACCGGGTCAACCCGGGTTTATATTAAAAAATTGAAAAAACGAAACCCGGCCGGGTATCGAGAACCGGGTTAACCCGGGTCACTCAAAAACCGGCGGGTCTAACCGGTTAACCCGGTTTTAGAACCCCGGGTTTTTCTGACCCATTTTTTTGACCGGAATCGGTCAAACCGGTTAACCCAGCCGGGTCAACCCGGGTTTCAAAACACTGGTTGTTTTAATGTATGCGCACTCACGGGGTTTAAGGTTTTAAGCTATATGTATCACTCATAATTATACATAAAATATATTTGTTCGGTGTAAATTATAAGACCTCGAATAGTTTTAGGTGTATTTAATTTTTTTTAACCCGCAAAGGCTATAAAATTAATGATTTTCTAAATATCCATACCTCAAAGGATAGTTAGTTAATCTATGTTAGGCCAAACCATGTTCTAAAAGGCACGCGTGAAGCGTGACCTCCACGTTACGCAATAGACTAAAACGTTAGCTCTAGGCGTGACGTGAGATGAGGGGTGAAAAGAAGTGATATGGCGCGTTAATGCGCGAGACGTGACACATTTTTTGAATTTAACTCCTATGAAAAGAAAAGCTAAAAGTATGTTATAAAAAGAAAAGGTAAAATTATGTTATAAAAAAGTAGGACAATCTATATCGTACCAAATGAGTACATTGAGAAAAAATCGTGGCCGAAACCTCTTAAAAAACGATAAGTCAATAAGGTCAAGTTTATTGGTTTTTAAGCTTATCAATTTGTCCTTATTGTCTCTTAAGTCAATAAGCTCAACTTTTATGGGTTATAAGCTCAAGTTCGAGGGGGAGGGGTTCTTGTTTAAGCTTATTTAAGGGACTTATGAGCTTTTTAGCTTATATAACACAAATAAACTTAATTATATGTTTGGGTTTATTAGCTTATATGAGGAGGTTTTGATAAGCCCAAACTGTGTTGCTTATTTGAGCAGGGTTAGGTTTATATAAGTATATTATCCAAAATGATTTTTATCCCCTCATTTAATAGTTACACATTTTTATGTTGATATATATATTTTTTGTCATTTACCTTAATAACTACGATAAGCTACGCAAAAACCTAGCAAGAGCTTATGAGTTCATTATATGAGTCGCTTATATAACATAAGCTTAAGTCCGATAAATAAGTGATAGTATATGGGAGTTTCAGCCCAATTGGCTAAATCCTATACGGTCATTATAGGCCCAAAACAAGCCCACTAAGGCTAAGCCCCGTCATAACTTGTATGGGAGACAACTTCCCAGGCCAGGTACAAACAAAAGTCAAGCCTGATAAACATTCTCAAGCGAACTACCATGACTGGAAACTTCTCCAAGGTCGTTGCAACAAATAATATGTGTCGCTACCTCATTCGAACAGAGGTAGTGCTACGAGTATCATGCTAGTACATGATATCGTTCATTCCACATTCCATGAACCTGTCATAACCATGGATGACATGCCACATGTCATTTTTGTCCTCTCTCTTGAATGTCCACCATGTAGACCATCCTCAACCCTTAGATCGCATTTAAGAGTTGCGCGAAACTCTAAATGTATCTCTATAAATATCGGGTCATTTCCTTGAAATGGACCAAGTCATATCTTATGCCAACTCTTGACTCCAGTCATATTTTTGGGCCCTTACTGAACGTGAGAAACCAAATGATTGACTAACCTCACCCAATACATATCTTACGTAAACAATAAGCTAAGCCAAACGCCCACTTGGTCATAATATACATTTAAGCTTATTGTCTTTCCAAATTTTCAATAATTATGCTCAAAGCTTGTAACTAGGGATTTTATTCGGGTTCAGGTGAATTCGGGTTGAGGCTAAAAAAACATACCCGAACCCGACCCTATTTAGAATTCGGGTTAGTTGGGTTCAGATCATTTGAGTCGGGTCAACCCGAATATAACTAAAATGATTAAAAAATTTGCTTGCTTCAATATGTTTACATTGTAAAAGTGTTAGTCGAGTCGGGTTCGGGCCAATTCGTGTTGGGTCAATTTAGTTTGAGGCTAAAAAAAGCATAATCGAACTCGACCTTATTTAGGACTCGGGTTAGACGAGTTGGCCCGAATCGGCCCGAATAAATTATTGGCCCAAGTATCCCGACCCGAACATATGTTTATTTGATGTTATCAACCTGAGGTCAACAGTGATTGGATTAAAAAACAAAAAATTGAAACTACCAATGAACCAAGGTGTGTCCCCTTTCATCCTTTGTTGTTGAGTGATTATCTTGTACAAGAAATTTATGTCACGTGTTTCTGTTTTCGTTGAAATACAAGCAAATATGCCGATTTTAAAATAGTTTTTGTTATTACATTTGCTAGTTAGTACTTATTGACCAATTGGATGTTTTGTCTTGTCATACATAAAAAGCAATTGCATATTCCTTTTGTTGCGTATTTGTAAAAGTGTGTATTTAAAGTGTTCGATTAAATGTCTAAATAGATTCTCAGCAACAAACACTCGCTTATATGTGTATGCATGTCTTTGTTTTATATATGTGTTTAATAAATAAATAGCTTAATATATGAATTTCAATATAGATATAGAAGTCTTATGGTTGCTCGTCTCTCGGTTTGCATCCAAACAATTTTACAAGGATATCCTAAAAAACTTAAATGATTGTGATGCGTGATCTCTCATTGTGAATTAATGAGTATTTAAGTATAAGGTAGCATGGTTTTTACATTGTGTCAATGTTAGGTGGCTTCATGAACACATCAGAAACAAATAACTTGTAGTAAGTTCAGTTTGTATGGCAGTTGCTCTGCTCCTGATGCTATGCTTATTCTTTTGTGGTTTCTTGTCAGTGGCAAGTGTTTCTTTGTGTGCTCGTGTCAGTTTATTTGTTTATGTCCATTATGCGTGGTAGTCTTGCTAATTTTCTCTAGTCTAATAGTATAGTTTAGTGTCCCAGCCCCAGACATCTTGTTGAAAGTCCCTGTTTGGGTTTCTATTTGGTAGGTTTTGTTGTATTATTGTCTAGATGTAGCCTCTGTTTCTTGTAATCTGTTTGGGCTTTATGGACCTTATTGAACATATGTCCCGATTTAGATTAAAAACAAATACTAACAGAGCAGCATATGTAGAATTAGCATGTTGCATACATAAACCATGTATTATGTTCTGCGTTCATTATTGGTCGTCAGTTATGGGATTATTCTTGACTTGTTGTATCTAGACATGTGTTGTCACTATTATGTTCTTCTTAAATAATCTCTTTATTCTTAGCACATCAACTCTAGACCCAAAGGCTAAAAGCAAAAGATGGGCAGTTACGCCTGAAAAAAGAGTCAAAAGGGGAGAACAAGAAAGTCAGTATCCGTTTTGGCTAACTCTTTTTCAGTTCATTTCCTTTAATTCATTATTAAAACTAACTCATACCTATTTTTGTATACTCATACCTATTTTTGTATTTTAACACTTCCTTTTAAAATTGAATACATTTTAGTCATCATACTCGTAGTTTTACCGCTAAATTACAATTACACTTCATATACCCAAGGCATTTGACCTAATGACCTAGTGGTAGGTAATGTGAGATGCTCACCAACAAAGAGGTTGTGGATTCAAGTCTCATTAGAGACACTTGTGAGATAGGAAGTATATGGGGTATGAAAAAAAGCGTCGTTCTAAAAACAAACAAAAACATTTGCACTTCCTAATATGCAAAAATGATAAATTATACGTATTATTTTACCTCTGCAGGTCATTAAAGATAACTGTGAATTCCCCCATCAAACGCATAAAGTGTCACTAAATAAGATACAATCGAAGATGTCAAGATGAGTAAAGGGTTTTTACCAAACAATTATTAAGATTGTCTTCTTTTCTGGAGATACTTCAAGAGTTATATCTTTGTAGGCGTTTGAGCTCCTGATGTCTAATTCCTGTTTGTTAGTCTATTGATGTTCTCTCAAAGATATGTCAATTTATTATTATACTCAAGTCTATCGCTAATCAGTGATTAAGTGAAAAAAAATTAGTGACGTATTTGAGACAGCTAATAAAAATCCATCGTTATGCAGTCATAATTCTGTCGGTAATATTTCTGACCTAAGTTCGTCACTAACTCCGTCTCTATATGATTACATTTAGCGATAGAATTGTGACCGATGCGTAATTCCTCTCTAATTTTGTTACTGATTTGTCACTTATTTGTCACAAATTTATCAAAGCCAAATTTGTAGCTAATTTATCACTAATCCGTCACTGTGAACCAATTTTGTGCGACAGACTAATTCAGTCACTAATTTCCGTCGCTGATGCTCAGTATTCTAGTAGTGATTGATGAGTGCTCAAACACTCATCATTTTTTGTCAAATCTGAAATGCAAAACAAACAAAAACACTCAGAAATGCATCAAAATACTAAAAATATTTCAAAATTGTGTTTTATATGTTTTAGATGCAAAATGAGCAAAAACAGATGAAAAAACGTACAAAGTTTGCAAAATTGGCAGTTTCAGTCCCCCAACTTTCAAAAATTGGCAAAAATAGTCCCGGTGCACATATTTTAAAAGAAAAATTACCAAAGGTCCTTTTGAAATCATAAATTGTCATATTTAGTCCTTTGGTGAAAAATCTCAAAAGTTTTGGAAATTTCCAATTTAGTCCCTGGAGTTTGACTTTTTGGCAGAATTGGTCCCTGGTGGGATATTTTTGAAAGAAAAATCATTTTTGGACCTTGGGAAATCAAAAGTTATTAAAATGGGTCCCTGGGTGAAAGTTTTGAAAAGTTTACATGTTTGGTCCCCGTAATTTGGAAAATTGCAAAACAAGTCCCCCGGGTTTTCGAAAATGGAAAATTATCTTTTATAACCCTTATACTATTCAGACTTGTTATGTTCAACCCTTGTGATAACTATGGAAAAATGACAAACCCAGCCCCTCATTTTCTAATAATTACATTTTGAGTCCTTGAGAAACAAATAACCATACGGACCCTTGATATTAAAACAAACCAACAAAAACCAAACCCAATTCCAAAACCTGATCCAAAACAAACACCCCAAGCCCATTTCCCTACCAGCCCACACCAAAACAAAAATAATACCTCACCCCGTTTTTATTATTCCCCAAGTCAAACCCAAAGTCAAACCTTCCACTCCCCCCTCCAACTTGATCCCTGCTACTCCACTTCCACACTTCACCTCCCCCCCCCCCCCTCCACCTCAGCAAACCCACTTCTTGTCCCCCTCCAAACAGAACCAAACAAAACCAATTAATACTTTTGAATATCTCACAAGCAATCCCCACCTGCCATTTGGGACTTTGGCGCCAAATATATGATTCAAAGGTCAAGATCTTTTCAAGCAATCTAAGGGCTGTGATGCGTGGGAATCGCACCTTGCTTTACCTCTCGAGGGATCTCGCGAGGCTTACAACCCCCACCAGGCAGTGTACCTGATCGTTGTAGTATAGTATAGTGACAAGTACTGGGGGATTGATCGTTCAGCTTAGGAATAGTGTCGCTAGAATTAGAAAACCTAATTAATAGTTCTAGAGATGAGAGATGATTATTTTTGTGTTTTTATATTTTTATGAAAGCAATTAAAATCTCGGGTTTTGAAGGAGTGGCGGAATTAGTTGCTAATCAACTAACCCAAAGCTATTATATAATTAAAATAAAATAATGAAAATGAAATTAAACTAAATTAAACTAAGGTTGTGAGCAGTATTTGGAGAAATTGTGTTTACTTAGACTTCACTACTCCCTAGATATCTTTTACATGTTAATTACTTGTTACACTTGTATGAATGACGGGTTGTATTCCTTAATACCATTCGTGGAGTGGCATACATAACTCCCCAACTCTATGAGCTCTTATCTCCTCCTACACCATGACCCAGCACAACTATAGGGATTGTAAACAGTGGCTCATGCATTAAATACAACCAATAAAGACCTAGTACGCCTCGGTTCATGTTTCTTAAGACGTTCAAGCATGTTACCATTTGGAGATCTGCCAGTTTTCTTAAGCCTAACATATAAATCATTCATTCAAAACAAGAATAGAAAAGTAATCAACACATAATCAACATCTAGGTTTCATTAGATCTAAGCAAACACAAGAGAGATCTAGCCTAGCATAGTAGAATTGAGACAAGAACAAGAGATAAACAACCAACACATAGACATATTGATTGAATTGAAAGTACACTTATCTCAATTACAATGCAAGGTCTCAAGGGTTTGGAACCCTTGAAAAACCTGTGAAAGAGGCACCAAAATCGTCTTTAGGGTTTCACCAAAACTTCTCTCTTTTTAATGAAAAAACTAGAAAACTATATATAGGAAAAACAGTCTGACGGCGTCAAGAGTTAATTCTAACGCCGTCACCTCGCCGCCATAAACTTCCTCCGACGGCCTTGATCCACCTATGACGGCCTATGTGACGCCGTCACCACCCACGGTAAATTATTCTTGGCCATTTTGACACCGTCACCTCTCCATCTGACGCCGTCACCACCTTCGATATTTAATTCTTCATGTCTGACGCCGTCAAGCTTTTGGTCTTGACGCCGTCACCTTGTATTTTCAGCTTGGATTTTTGGTACTTTGCCGTTTTCTTCACTTTATGCTCCAAAAACGTCCAAAATAGCCTCTTTTCCAGAATTCACTCTCCAAACACCTAAAATCACAAAAGGAACGATTTAGGGCAATATTTGATCAAATAAAGTCGGATTCGGGCTTAAATGACCCCTAAAAACGGATCATTTTTCGCCTCATCATATACCCTTACACTTGAGATTTGCTTGACCTCAAGCAAATGAGCTTTTATTCTACTCAAAAGACAAGTTAGGGGTCATTTAACACTAATATAAAAGTAATTACAACAAATAATCGTTCCACTAAAGACCAATAGACAAGCACGGAGGTCATACACAAGCACCTCACAAATAGTGTTTAGATACTCACATCTCTCGGGTGTAATAAAGTAATATAACATTATGGAAATGGAAGATATCTCTCACTACCTGTCATAGCAAAATAGATTACCATAGGCTTGGGAAAGGATCAAACCTCCACCACATGGCGTAAGCACCTAGGATAAACTATCAAAGAGGTCTTTTAAAGGGTTATAACGTTAGGTGTAGGGATATGAATTACACGGTTTTGTTGGATAAAGGAAGTTTTACTGGTGGCGAGTTAACAATCTTGGTTAATTACATGTACAATATGGCGTTGCTAAGCCAAGATTAGACTCGACTTAAGCTAATAAATGAAAAATAACAAAAATATAAAATAAACATAGAATAAAAACGGGATGGTAGTCCGTATGTTTTTTCTCTTTTTCTTTTTCTATATATATATTTTTTTTCTTTTTCTTGTTTTTTTCTAATTTTTTTTTTCGATTTTTTTTTTTTTTTTTTTTTTTTTTTTTTTTTTTTTTTTTGCATACACTCTTACCCTACCATCCGAAATAATACATCATAGGGGATGAGAATTCCCCTTACACTTGAATTTTTACATACTTTACAATTAACTAATCTAATGACTCGAATTAAGAAAATTAAAACACTTGGAGCACTTTTAAGATTAACGCACGTATGGGGGTAATAAGTGATGTTCTTCCCCATTACTCCATAAATTAAGTACTTACCCATGAGTCCCAATAGTCCCAAAACAATATGTACAAGGATATGACTCGACTTAGCAACCATGTAATCAATTAGAAAGTTAACTTAGGGTTTAACAAATAACAATAATGCACTAAAAATGAGCGCATACACGGAAGGCTAAGGCAATTTGGTTGTACATTTAAGTGGGGTGTAACAAATTCTTCCTTTAAGTAAAATGCTTAAAGTTAGAAACGAAAAGATAGGCTCGGAGGGGTGTACTAGGGGTATCGTGTACTAAAAATGAGTACAACGCTAAGGGTGTGGGAAAAATTAGTTGACTTAACTAGCCAAGTAATATGACTTAAATGGTCAAGTAATTATAATACGGGTTTAACACAAGGGTGATCCTAATGCCTCTTATCATGTAGTAAATCCTACTACACGAATGTAGTCTCACTAGCGGTCTCGGGATGCATCACTAACGCAAGTTCTAGAATCTAAATGCTACCGGTACACTCATAAGCACCAATAATGAATGCTTTTCCTATCAAATCTAAAGGCGAACCTCACATTTTTGGGTGGAAAATTTTTCTGAATATACGGTTATGTGCTAGTCATACAATCTCCTATCCATGAGACGCTTGCTATGGCTAAAGTTTCACTCCTAAATGTTGTAAAAAATTTTAAATTTGGCGCTAAAATTACACTAACAAGTATTTCTCGTAGTTTTATTACTCATCTACTATCAAACAAAACAAACTCAAGCGAAAGTGCATATGTAAGGTATCATCTTTTTACCCTCCCCTTACACTTAAGATGAACATTGTCCCCAATGTTCAAGTAAAGAATGTAAAAGTTAAAAAGTAAAGAGAATGAAATCAAATACTCCCCTGATTCGCTTGGTATGGATTTTAGTTGACCAGGTTAAATCTTCTTCCAAGAAAACGAACAATCAAAGCTTCCCTTCCAGAATATAAATCATCTTCTTGTCACAAATAACCTGTAAATCCTAACAAAAGTAGACAAGGCAACCTCGCGTAAAATCGGCGGCATCCTATATAAGTTATTAAATCCTAGAAAACAAAGTAAGATATAATGCTTGTGGAATGAAGTTTGCAGATTTCCTGGAGATTATAAAACTTAATAATTCACAAAAACTATAAGACTCCGTTAGAAAAACAAAACCGGTAAAATTTCCAGATTTTAACTCCTGACGCCGTCAAGAGCAAACCCTGACGCCGTCAGAATGGTCCTGCAGAAATTCTTATATTAAGTTTCCGGAAAATTTCTGGAAAAACTTTGTCCTACTTCCTGGAAAATCCTGCAAAACTTCATTATGACTCAATACAAGCATTTGACTCTAACAAATACGAATATACATGTTCATTAAATATTGTGGATAATCATGATCGGTTTGTTTCTTAAAAACATATTTGGGGTTTCCCCTTACACTTATCTTTTGCAAAAATACCTCTAGGTTGAAGTTAAGACTAGGCTAAACAACATAATAAAGTATTTCCACTTTTTAGTAGAGAAACATGATCAACCAACAATAAAAATAAAACATGCATACGGAAGCAAATAACAATCAAACAAATAAAAATCACACAAAACATGGGTTGCCTCCCAAGAAGCGCTTTTCTTTATTTACGAGTCTTGTAGCTAGACTCAAAGTCGTGGGTTACTACGTGATCTCATCATCAAACATCACATCCTCCTCATTAATCATTTTATTGTTATTTTCTTGGTAATGTTTTACACGTTGTATGTTAACCGTGAATTCCCTACCCTCATCATCAACTAACACTACAGCTCCAAATTTAGAGGAATTCTTCACCGTGAACGGCCCATACCATCTAGACTTAAGTTTTCCCGGAAATAATCGCAACCGAGAATTGTATAATAGGACCTTGTCTCCTTCTGAAAATTCTTTGGGTTTCTTAATTCTTTGATCATGCCATCTTTTAGCTCTCTCTTTATATGTGATGGAGGATTCGTAGGCTTCTAATCTAAGCTCATCAAGCTCGTGTAATTGCAAAAACCTATTGTTCCCCGCAGTTGTGTAATCTAAGTTGCATGCCTTAAGCGCCCAATAAGCCTTGTGTTCTAATTCTACCGGTAAGTGACATGCCTTACCATACACCATGCGGAACGGGGTCGTTCCAATAGGTGTTTTGTAAGCAGTTCGGAATGCCCATAAGGCTTCGTCGAGTTTGAATGACCAGTCCTTTCTGTTTTGACTAACCGTTTTTTCAAGTATTCTTTTAATAGCTCTATTGGTGTTTTCGACTTGGCCATTGGTCTGTGGATGATAGGCGGTGGAGAATCGGTGGGGTACTCCATACCTCTTCATGACCTTTTCCATTTGCGCGTTGCAAAAATGTGTCCCCCTATCACTGATGAGAGCCTTCGGAATCCCGAATCTTGCGAAAAGCTTTTTTAGGAAATGAATGACCACTCTAGCATCATTAGTCCTAAGGGCTTGTGTTTCAACCCATTTCGAAACATAGTCAATGGCGACCAAGATGTACTCGTTTCCTCCTGAGGATGGAAAGGGTCCCATAAAGTCAATCCCCCAAACATCGAATACCTCACAAACTTGTATAAAGTTCTGAGGTGCCTCATCCCTATGTGATATATTTCCAGCCCATTGACATGCATCACACGCTTGTACCATATCTTTTACATCACGGAAAATTGTGGGCCAATAGAATCCTGCATCGAGAATCTTTCGAGCAGTAACATTTATCCCATGATGCCCTCCAGAGGGACCAGAGTGACATTCCCTCATGATTTTCACTGCCTCATTCTCCGAAACACAACGCCTTATAATGTGGTCAGGACACCTTCGGAATAAAAATGGTTCATCCCAGAAGTAATATTTCAGTTGGGAAAAGAACCTCTTCCTTTCGTATTTGGTCAGGTGTTCAGGAACAAGTCTACATCTACTTGCAAAGTAATTGGCGAAGTCGGCGTACCATGGTTCCGAATCAAGGATAGACATCAGTTGTTCGTCGGGAAACGAATCCTTAATTTCACTTCTATCGTGTTTATCCAATGGGTTTTCCAGGCGAGATAGATGATCGGCGGCTAGATTCTCTGCCCCCCTCTTATCGCGAATCTCAACATCAAATTCTTGTAGCAACAAGATCCACCGAATCAGTCGTGGCTTGGCGTCCTGTTTCGCAAACAGATATCTAAGAGCTGAGTGGTCAGTGAAGACGACTGTCTTTGAAAGGACAAGATATTGTCGGAATTTGTCGAATGCAAACACTACGGCTAATAATTCTTTTTCGGTGGTGGAGTAGTTCTCTTGGGCGGGATTCATGGTTTTGCTAGCATAGTAAATAGGTTGGAAAAGCTTGTCACGTCGCTGACCTAATACAGCCCCGACAGCGAAGTCGCTAGCGTCACACATTATTTCAAATGGTAACTCCCAGTTGGGTGTGATCATGATTGGAGCTTGAGTGAGTTCCCTTTTTAGGAGGTCGAAAGCATCCTTGCATTCTTGGGAAAAATAGAATGGAGTATCCTTCACAAGCAATTGAGTCATTGGCCGGGCAATTTTGGAGAAGTCTTTGATGAATCTCCGATAAAATCCGGCGTGCCCCAAAAAGCTGCGTATTGCCTTAACAGTTGTGGGGTATGGTAACTTAGATATAGCTTCAACCTTAGCTTGGTCCACCTCTATCCCGTTCCCTGAAATCTTATGGCCCAACACAATCCCTTCCTTTACCATGAAATGACACTTTTCCCAGTTCAACACCAAGTTGGTTTCCTCGCAACGTTTAAGCATCTTCTCTAAATTAGCAAGACAGCGGTCGAAGGAGTTTCCGAAGACTGAAAAGTCATCCATGAATACTTCCATGCTGTCTTCCATGAGTTCGTGAAAGATTGCGGTCATGCAACGTTGGAAAGTGGCGGGGGCATTACATAGCCCAAAAGGCATCCTTTTGTAGGAAAACGTTCCATAGGGGCAAGTAAACGTGGTCTTTTCTTGGTCCTCAGGTGCTATGGGGATTTGAAAATATCCAGAGAATCCATCTAAGAAGCAATAGTACTCGTGTCCAGATAATCTTTCTAACATCTGATCAATGAATGGTAAGGGAAAGTCATCTTTCCTCGTGGCATCGTTGAGCTTTCGATAGTCAATGCATACCCGCCATCCAGTGACAGTTCTCTGTGGCACCATCTCACCCTTGTCATTTTTTACTACAGTCATTCCACCCTTTTTAGGTACAACCTGCACAGGACTAACTCATGGGCTATCCGAGATCGGGTAAATCAGTCCTGCATCCAAAAGTTTGATAACTTCCTTCTTCACTACCTCCTTAATGTTAGGGTTAACTCGCCTCTGGGGTTGCACAGTGGGTTTATAATCTTCCTCCATAAGAATCTTATGTGTGCAAAAAGTGGAGTCAATCCCCTTAATGTCGGCCACACTCCATGCGAGTACCCCCTTGTATTTCTTCAGGACCTCTAAGAGTTTAACTTTTTGTTCTTTTTCCAAGGAAGAATTTATGATTACCGGGAGTTGGTTTTCTCCCTGAAGAAAGGCATACTCCAAATGATTAGGGAGCTCTTTAAGATCAACGTCAGGGGGCTCGATAATAGAAGGTTTGAGCTTGTTCTCGGGCTTTCGGAGCTCGAGATGCTCCGTTGTCTCTTGTCTGGGGTAGAAGGAGACTGCATTAACTTCCTCCGTCTTTTCCACCTCCAGCAAAGGCAGAAAACTCTCGTCCCGTAGCCAGCCTTCATCGATTTGTTCATCGATGCAGTCATCAATGATATCTGTGAGCTCATCTACTTCTCCGATAAAGTAGAGCCGGTTGGATGCTTCGAGGGAGAGGTCCATAGAATCCTTAATGTCGAAGGTTGTGCTATCGTCTCCTACTCGTAAGGTCAATTTGCCATCGTAGACATCGATGACTGCACGAGCGGTAGCAAGAAATGGTCTACCTAAAATGATAGGTACCACGTCGTCCTCCTCCATATCCAGGATTACGAAGTCGACAGGGAATTTGAATTTCCCAACCTTGACTAGCACGTTCTCACATATCCCTTCGGGGTATTTGACTGATCTATCGGCTAGTTGGATGTTCATACGGGTAGGCTTCAATCCGGAATATCCTAGTTTACGGAACATAGAGAGAGGCATGAGGTTGATACTTGCTCCCAAATCGGCAAGAGCATTCTTGATTGATAGAGGACCTATAGAGCATGGCAAGGTGAAGCTGCCCGGATCGTCTACCTTCTTTGGTAGCCCTTTATGGGTCACCACTGAGCATTCTTCCCCTAGGGTTACAAGACCCTCGAGCTTCTTCCTATTAGCGAGCAGTTTTTTGAAATATGTGCTATACTTTGGCATGTGATAGCAAGCATCCAGGAGAGGTATGGTGACAACCGAGTCTTTTAGGTATGACAAGAACCTCTTGTTATCATTCTCCGTTTTTTGGTTCCTTAGTCGGGATGGGTACGGAATTCTCACAGGTGGGTTAGGAAGGGCTGATGGGGAGGGGGTTGTTACTGGTGGTTGGTCCGGGGTGCCAATGACGACATCCTGCTCCTCCTCCCCAGGTTTATCTGAATCGAGCGTGACGGGGGACGAATTTGGGTAAGGAGGGTCCTTGGTTTTCGTTCCGGCCCGTGTGGTTATCGCGAGCATGGGATCTTTTCCTCTTTCTGACGGTGGTTGGAGGTTATCTAGGGCTGAGTTAAGCTTGCTGAAAAATTCTCCAACACCCTCCTGCTGTTCGTCGAAAAGCTCATTAAGCCCTTTCATTTGCAAGTCTTTTCCTTGAGTGAAGTGACCAAGGTCATCTTCGAAATTGCTCCTGATCTTGAATTCAGGGCCTCCCTCCCCTTCTCTTTTCCTTACCAGATTTCCCCGAAGGGTATAATCATCATTTTGGTAGAAAGGCAAAAGGGAGGGATCAGCATAAATGTCTCCTCCTGACAAGCACGCATGTTCAGTTGTGGCTGCTCCTCCGCATTCCTCCACCTCATGCGGACCTCCACAGTAATTGCAGATCAAGTAAGGGTTTGACAGCATTTTAGGTGGTTGCGATCCAGCTAGGCAATCCATTCTTTTATGAACTTTGCTTAATCGATCCGAGATGGTTTCAGAAATGCCGATAGTAGACTCAGGTTCATCCCAAGTGTCATCCTGGTCTTGGGCATATTCTTCAATCCTGTCCCATCCTTCCTCGGCACTAAGATTGGCCAATCTTCCTTTCCTAGATTGGTTGATTCCGTTCCGGTCATTAGAGGAGATATTTTCGTAAAAGATTTGGACCAAGAGCCAAAGTTCAATGCCATGATGTGGAACTTGTCTTATTAAATCTTTGAATCTAGTCCACGCTTTATGGAAGGGTTCATCCTTCCCCTTTCGGAAACGAAGGATCCTATCCCTAAATGCTGAGGTTTTTCCAGGTGGAAAGAACTTCTCATAGAACTTGGATATGAGTTGCTCCCATGTGAAAATAGATTCGGAAGGGAGTTTGTTATACCATTCTTGGGCTTTTTCGTATAAGGTGAAAGGGAAGAATCGCAGTCGGGATGTGTTTCTAGTAGTCCCACCCGTATAATTGGTATCCACTATTTTTAGGAAGTCCTTGATGTGTTGGATCGGATTTTCCTCATCAAGTCCGTGGAACTTACACACACTTTTGACAAGCCAAATATCATTTGCATGCAAGACCTCGTTGGCATGTTCGTTTGGATAAACAATGGCATTGGAAAACCCACGAGGAGTTGGGGAAGAGTAATCCTTGAGACGCTTAGGAGGAGGTATTATAGGAGTATTCGTCTCATTGTGGGAGCTCGGGGTTGTGATGTGATTCTCTGAATTTTCTTCAGAGAGAGGTGCATCAAAGTTGATAGCAATGCTGGATGGTTCAGGTGTTGAGTGAGTTCATCTTAACCTACACATTTCTCTTTCGGGTTCTGCATAAGGCAAGACGAGGTCTTTAGTGGTGCTACGACTTCTAGTGATCCTAAGGTTGGAGAATTAGTTGGTTGCCATGATGGTGAATGGTGAAGAGTTACAAACAAAGGCACGAAGAAACAAGATAGACTAAAGAAGACCTAAAAATAAAAATAAAAATCTTACTAGAAAGGAATCTAGCAAGTAAACCTAATAAAAAGAAATCCTAACCTAGACAATAACTATTCCCCGGGCTGCGGCGCCAAAAACTTGATGCGTGGGAATCGCACCTTGCTTTACCTCTTGAGGGATCTCGCGAGGCTTACAACCCCCACCAGGCAGTGTACCTGATCGTTGTAGTATAGTATAGTGACAAGTACCGGGGGATTGATCGTTCAGCTTAGGAATAGTGTCGCTAGAATTAGAAAACCTAATTAATAGTTCTAGAGATGAGAGATGATTATTTTTGTGTTTTTATATTTTTATGAAAGCAATTAAAATCTCGGGTTTTGAAGGAGTGGCGGAATTAGTTGCTAATCAACTAACCCAAAGCTATTATATAATTAAAATAAAATAATGAAAATGAAATTAAACTAAATTAAACTAAGGTTGTGAGCAGTATTTGGAGAAATTGTGTTTACTTAGACTTCACTACTCCCTAGATATCTTTTACATGTTAATTACTTGTTACACTTGTATGAATGACGGGTTGTATTCCTTAATACCATTCGTGGAGTGGCATACATAACTCCCCAACTCTATGAGCTCTTATCTCCTCCTACACCATGACCCAGCACAACTATAGGGATTGTAAACAGTGGCTCATGCATTAAATACAACCAATAAAGACCTAGTACGCCTCTGTTCATGTTTCTTAAGACGTTCAAGCATGTTACCATTTGGAGATCTGCCAGTTTTCTTAAGCCTAACATATAAATCATTCATTCAAAACAAGAATAGACAAGTAATCAACACATAATCAACATCTAGGTTTCATTAGATCTAAGCAAACACAAGAGAGATCTAGCCTAGCATAGTAGAATTGAGACAAGAACAAGAGATAAACAACCAACACATAGACATATTGATTGAATTGAAAGTACACTTATCTCAATTACAATGCAAGGTCTCAAGGGTTTGGAACCCTTGAAAAACCTGTGAAAGAGGCACCAAAATCGTCTTTAGGGTTTCACCAAAACTTCTCTCTTTTTAATGAAAAAACTAGAAAACTATATATAGGAAAAACAGTCTGACGGCGTCAAGAGTTAATTCTGACGCCGTCACCTCGCCGCCATAAACTTCCTCCGACGGCCTTGATCCACCTATGACGGCCTATGTGACGCCGTCACCACCCACGGTAAATTATTCTTGGCCACTTTGACGCCGTCACCTCTCCATCTGACGCCGTCACCACCTTCGATATTTAATTCTTCATGTCTGACGCCGTCAAGCTTTTGGTCTTGACGCCGTCACCTTGTATTTTCAGCTTGGATTTTTGGTACTTTGCCGTTTTCTTCACTTTATGCTCCAAAAACGTCCAAAATAGCCTCTTTTCCAGAATTCACTCTCCAAACACCTAAAATCACAAAAGGAACGATTTAGGGCAATATTTGATCAAATAAAGTCGGATTCGGGCTTAAATGACCCCCTAAAAACGGATCATTTTTTGCCTCATCAGGCTGCAAATGGATGTGGGAAAGATTCAGAAAAGTCCAAGGAATCCAAAAAGTCTACAAAAGGGGAAGGAAGCAGGAGACACAAGTGTGTAGTTTTAATATAGTCTTAGTGTAGCTTGTAGTTTAGTTGTAATGAAAAATTAGTGTAACTAATCATTCCAAGTTGTAATCACAGTGTATCCTAAACAATTATTGATCTTTAATTTCAGTACCAAGTTGAATTTCAGTTTATGTTTCATTTTAATGAAAAACTCAAAATTATGTTAAAGCTGTTAGCAGTGGTTGTTTAATGTTCCAAAAGCTTTCATAAGCTCATCATATAGGTTCTAAGAGCTCATAAAAACACTTAGTTTAGTTTAACTCAGAAAATCATAATTACTTAAAAAATCAAGAAAAATAGTTAATAAATAAAAAAATTCAAGTTAGAAGAGGAAAAGAGGAAAGGAGCAGGGTTAAAATGGATTACATTTTTGGTTTAAAACTTCAAGGGAAGTGATTGGATGGTGATGTGAGCCCTTGTGCATCTCAGTTTGAGTTTTGGTCATTTGTCGGGCAAGTTTTCACTTTACCTTGCATAATATGAATTAAGTAGCTATAGTTGTTATTTATAGTTCATTTCTGTTCATTTATGCTTATCTAAGCTTATTGTAAGTTAAATTAGTGAATTCAGGGTTTAGATCCCTTATTTTCTTTGAAAACCATCAAACAGTGAACCATAAAGGGGTGTTTGGCTAAAGCTTGACTGCTATATTCTTGTTGTTGTCTTATTGTTGTTTTAGTTTAGATATACTTTATTATGTTTAGTTAGGCTCTAGGAACCATAAAAATCAGTTTTTTTTAGAGAAAAGTCAAAATTCTACTTCAACCTTCATCACAGTCCACTGTGAGGACTTTTTGCACCTTAATCTTGTCAAATCCGTTCAAATATAGTTGCTTTAGCTTAACTTAGTTTCATTTTAGCCTAAAACTTCAATTTAAGTCATTAGATTAAGTTTAAAATCCAAAAAAGTCAAGTTCCTAGTTTTCATTAAAAAGTCAAAATGCACCTATCTCAGTTTTTTCCAAAACTTAGGGGAATTGTTTAGAATTATATAGTAGGTATTAAACTTTGAGCTTTTGAGGTTTAGCACTCCCCCACCTTGTCTTTAAGTTCCCACAGTCCTTTGATTTTTGCTAATTTTCTCCTGGGCCCTACATTTGATCAAACACACCTGCAGGGGAGGTGCATCCCCTGCTGCAGCAGTTAACTCACCCAAAACCACCACTTGGTGGTAGTTTTCTGGCCACCTCAGTGGTCCCACAGGCCATAAATTGGTTCCCCCCAACCCCCGTCCTGGTAGGCTTGAGACTTTGACCTTTTGTTTGACCTGAGAACCCCTGGGACCCACCTGGAATCTATCCACAAACCTGTCCCCTTTTCAGTCAAGTATCAAGTGGTCAAAGTGCTAATTTTGATCCATGTGCTTATTCAGTGGTTACCTTGGGATTTTTCTTGCTTAAACAAGTTCATCTAACTTATTTGGACCTGAATCATCCATAGTGGGTCTCACTTAAGCCCATTCTAGCTTATTTTCCTTTGTGGTCAACAAAAGTCAACTGTAGAGCTAATAAGCTTCCACAGTGCTTATTTTTAAGCTATAAAAAATTTGTTTTCACAAAAGTTAGTTGTTTTTAAGTATAAAATAGGTTTGTAAAAGAAAAATCGAGAAAAACCAATTTAATTTTAAGTGATAGTTTCTATTTAATGTAATTTAATTTTTAATTTTCATTTTTAGATTTTTATTAAGTACTTGGTATTTTTATATTTTTTATTAATTACCTTTTATATTAAAGTAATTTTAGTAATTTTTTCAGATTTTTATTTTGTCATTTAGTATTTATTACAATTAACATTAGTTTAATTAATAATTAATTAATAAGTAAGTTTTAAATAGCATAATTAGTTTTTATTAAGTAAGACCTAGTTTTTATATTTTTCCTAGCTTTTATATATTGTAAAATAATTTTAGGAATTTTCTTATAATTTTTACTGTTCATTTACTATTTTTTATAATTTAAAATAGTTTAATTTGTTAATTAATATATAATTAGTAATTAATTAATATAAAATTCACAAAAAGACAAAAATATTTCTTTTTAATTTTTATACTTTCTTCAAGTTCAATTAGAGGTTTAGAAAATATTTTTGTAAGTTTTTAGTTTATTTTGTAACCTTTATCATTTTTAGTTTATTTTAAATTAGATTTAAAATAGTTTAATTAATTAATTAATTAATTAATTAATTAATTAGTGTTTAAATATTAAAATAATCAAGTTAATAACTTTATTTTCAATTTAAATTTTCTTTTTATCTTAGGTTTGTAAAAAAAGTCATTTTCACCCCCTGAGGGGTTTTCAGATTTCATTTTTAACGTTTTATTTTGTACGTTTACGTTATTTAAAACGTAAACGTACGCGTTTTTAGATTTTAAACGTTTCTGGTTTTTCAAACTTTCCAGTCTTGTTCATATAGCTTGTTTAAGCTATTTCTTTGTAGATTCCCTAGTTTAATCACACACAAACCCCTTTCCTATCCAAATTCACCCGATCACAGATCCGTTTTATAACCATCACACCTCGTCGAGACATAACAACCTAGGGAAACCACTATCTTCCGCGGAGTATTGACTCTAGGCAGTTTGACCTTGTTGACCATCACTTGGTCAATTTAGGTTGACCTTTTGGAGCCGATCAAATTTTGGCGCCGCTGCCGGGGAGGTGTGCGCGCTATTCTATACGGTTTTGCGTATAAGTGAATCGGGATATACATCCATTGTATATTTACCATCCCTTGTTCATATTATCTTCTTATTTTCATAAAAAAACAAAACTGTTCCCGAAAACTTTTTAAACTCAGTTTTCAACGAACACAAAAAAACACAAAAACATTTTCTTTCTCATTTGTACAAAATGTTTATCGAAAAACCCAAAAATAATCACCTTTACCCTCTCACATCTTTGATTCTTCATCCCTACCCCTCTGTAAACCTTTGATTCTTCCTATGTCGTATCCACACCATTGTGGTTGTCAATGGTGTGGTGGTCCTCATAATGGCGGGAATTGTCCCGGCTGTAGCATGGTAGAGTCAGGAGATGGGTCTGTCTATAACCAAGCTCCCTATCCTTACCATGATACATCTGATTAATCCTACCAGCCACCACATCATGAGATACTGACATATCTATGTGAGTTTTGTGGAGGCCCTCACTAAGGATTTGAGTGTCAATCCGGAAACACGTTTGTCTATGAACAGTTTTCCGGTGATGCTCAGAACTTTGGTTATGACCAATACCCATATGATTCACCAGTCCAGACTCAAAAATTTTACTGTTGTGATTACTGTGGAGGCCCACACTTCAGCTCAGATTGTCAAACGGGAAATCCGTATCCTTGTGACAATTTTGACACACCTTATTATGACCAACCTCCACAGTACCAAATGAATCAAGCAATTCTTCCAGAAATTCAAAATGTACTGGAAATACTTGATGAGCTTAAGGGTTTAGTTAAAGACTTGTCCCAAAAATACACTCATCAAAAATCCATGGAAGAATTGCTAGCTGAGGAGCAGGCTGCTAGGATCAATTCCCAAGATGCCTATGAAAAATCTGTTAGGGAATCTATTGCTAAAGAAAAAGCAGCCAAATCTAGCTCTCAGTTCCGTTTTATCTCTGATGACAGTGATGATGAAGATACACTTGATATCCTTCAATTTTATAAAACTTCATCAAGTTCATCAGTTGATATCCCAGCAGTTGAGATTCCATCTCAAACAACTGCTATCACACCCGAGGTTCCCACTCACTCTTTGATCATGGGGGACGAGCATCTTGACACTGTTCCTAAAAAGGAATCGGACGAATTCATAAAGTCTAGTGTTCAGATCCTTGTTCCAATCCCAAGAGAGTCACAGGGAACTCTTGAGCATAAGTGTGATCTTCCTTCCCCTCTTGAGTGTTCAAACGATCATTTTGAGACTTTCTCAGATTTTAATGATGATTATACATCTCATGGAGACATTGAGTATATTGAGGCATCACTCCCACAGTCTGATGCTGATCCTCTTCTAGAGGAGTTCGCCGATGAACTTACTCACATCAATCCACTTTCATTGGAAAGTGATGATGGTCTCCTTGATTTCGAAGCCGATCTGGGAGAAATTGAAAGTCTCCTATATCATGATCCACCACTCACTTCTTATCCTAACTGTCCAATAGAGAATATTGATCACCTTGTTCCCGAAACATTTAATACGACTTTCACCAACCCTCTATTTGAATTCGAATCTGAATTCACTATGATTTCTAACAATCCAATCTTTGATGAGGAGAGTGACGAGTCCATAATGGAACAAGAGTTCACACATTTACATCATGTGAAAGATTCTCTTCATGAGGAGTTCTCCGGTGAACTCACTCATCATATCATGACTCCTCCGGAGTATGATAGCCCGGGGGGAGATGCACTCAATCATGAGAATTTGCAAATTCCCACCCACCCTCCCGGAATATTTTTGAGCTTAACCCTTGAAATCCAAATTCAGGCTAATGAGCCTACTCTCGAGAAAGAATATCAAATCATAATTTTCATTATGGTTTTCTTCCTTTTCTTCACCTATAAGGTGACTTCCTCTCTTCTTCACTCATTCGGGAATGAAGATACCATCTTTGATCCCGATATTTTCATTGACCATTATCTTGAGCCGGATACTTATCTCATTGGTGTGGAACTTTCACGTGCTTCAAATGTTTTTCACGTGCTTCAAATGTTTGTCCAAACATCTTGAATGAAAGTCCGATTGAGATTGTCTTTTCCACATCATGCTTCCCCAAGGACAAATGAATTCGGGGTCGAGTCAAGCTAGCGACTCGGTAAACAAAAACAGTAGCATGCTTATAGGGTTTTCACCCTAAGTGGGGGGGGGGGGGGGGGGGGGAATTACCCCTATTATGGTTACAAAAGTGAAAATACAAAATGGTGTTTTCCACGCTTAACTTGTAATGTTGCCCTTTTACGTTCAAAAAGTCGGCATAATAGCCGGGGCTTTGAATATTGAGGACAATATTCATTCTAAATGTGGGGGGGTATTTCGCTATTCTAGCGAATTTTATCACATTTTACTATCTAATACCCCCGTTTTGGCCAAAATTTCAAAAAAATCTCAAAAATTTTCACTGGTGCTTCAAAATTTTTGTGGTTATCAGTCCGCCTTGTCTAACCGACAAAAAGGATTGGCTAGTCCAGGAGCAAACGGCTCTTGGTAAAGACATATCAAATCCGTTTATGGCTTGCAATTTGCCCAAAATTGTATGGTACCTCAACTCGCCATATCTCATAAAGCGAATGAGTTGGCTAGCCCGCAAGATTATGGCTTGTGGTAAAGGCAGTGAAAAAACCATAATTGGTAATCAGCTCACCAAGATGTTGACTTAGTCCATCAAGAGTTGGCTAGTCCAGAAGCAAACGGCTTTTGGAAAAGACTAATCAAATCCGTTGACAGCTGGTGGTTTGCTCAAAATCACACGGTTATCAGGTGGACCACAGTTCTTACATCTGGCTACTCCAGAAGTGATGGCTTTTGGTAAAGAGTTTAAAATCCATCAAGTTTTCAAAACAGTTACTGCTAGGGACTAGCAATAGTTTAGTGTGGGGGATTGATGAGTCCTCAAACACTCATCATTTTTGGTCAAATCTGAACTGCAAAACATACAAAAACACTCAGAAATGCATCAAAATACTAAAAATATTTCAAAATTGTGTTTTATATGTTTTAGTTGCAAAATGAGCAAAAACAGATGAAAAAACTTACAAAGTTTGCAAAATTAGCAGTTTTAGTCCCCCAACTTTCAAAAATTGGCAAAAATAGTCCCTGTGCACATATGTTAAAAGAAAAATCACCAAAGGTCCTTTTGAAATCATAAATTATCATATTTAGTCCTTTGGTGAAAAATCTCAAAAGTTTTAGAAATTTGCAATTTATTCCCTGAAGTTTCACTTTTTGGCAGAATTGGTCCCCGGTGGGATATTTTTGAAAGAAAAATCATTTTTGGACCTTGGGAAATCAAAAGTTATTAAAATGGGTCCCTGGGTGAAAGTTTTGAAAAGTTTACATGTTTGGTCCCTGTAATTTGGAAAATTGCAAAACAAGTCCCCCGGGTTTTTGAAAATGGAAAATTATCTTTTATAACCCTTATACTATTCAGACTTGTTATGTTCAACCCTTGTGATAACTATGGAAAAATGACAAACCCAGCCCCTCATTTTCTAAAAATTACATTTTGAGTCCTTGTGAAACAAAGGAAAAGCATTTACTATTAGTGCTTATGAGTGTACCGGTAGCATTTAGATTCTAGAACTTGTGTTAGTGATGCATCCCGAGACCGCTAGTGAGACTACATTCGTGTGGTAGGATTTACTACATGATAAGAGGCATTAGGATCACCCTTGTGTTAAACCCGTATCAAAATTACTTGACCATTTAAGTCATATTACTTGACTAGTTAAGTCAACTAATTTTTCCCATACCTTAGCGTTGTACTCATTTTTAGTACACGAAACCCCTAGTACACCCCTCCGAGCCTATCTTTTCGTTTCTAACTTTAAGCATCTTACTTAAAGGAAGAATTTGTTACACCCCACTTAAATGTACACCCAAATCGCCTTAGCCTTCCGTGTATGCGCTCATTTTTAGTGCATTATTGTTATTTGTTAAACCCTAAGTTAACTTTCTAATTGATTACATGGTTGCTAAGAAAAAGAAAAGAAAAAAATAGAAAAAGAAAAAGAGAAAAAAAACATACGGACTACCATCCCATTTCATTCTATGTTTGTCTTATGTTTTGTTTATTTTTCATTTATTAGCTTAAGTCGAGTCTAGTCTTGGCTTAGCAACGCCATATTGCATATGTAATTAACCAAGATTGTTAACTCGCCACCAGTAAAGACTGCCTATATCCAACAAAACCGTGTATTTCATATCCCTACACCTAACATTACAACCCTTTAAAAGACCTCTTTGATAGTTTATCCTAGGTGTTTACGCCATGTGGTGGAGGTTTGATCCTTTCCCAAGCCTATGGTAATCTATTTTGCTATGACAGGTAGTGAGAGATATCTTCCGTTTCCATATTGTAATTAATACTTTATTACACCCGAGAGATGTGAGTATCTAAACACTATTTGTGAGGTGCTTGTGTATGACCTCCGTGCTTTTCTTTGGTCTTTAGTGGAACGATTATTTGTTGTAATTACTTTTATATTAGTGTTAAATGACCCCTAACTTGTATTTTGACTAGAATAAAAGCGCATTTGCTTGAGGACAAGTAAATCTCAAGTGTAAGGGTATATGATGAGGCGAAAAATGAAACACTTTTAGGGGGTCATTTAATCCCGGAATTGAATTTATTTGATCAAATATTGCCCTAAATCGTTCCTTTTGTGATTTTAGGTACTTTGGGAGTGAAATCTGGAAAAGGAGGCAATTCGGACGTTTTTGGAGCATAAAAGTGAAGAAAACGCCAAAGACTTAATTTTCCAAGCTGGGAATAGTGTATGATGGCGTCAAGAGGAAGAAGTTGACGGCGTCAAGAGTAAAGATCATGAGGACCCAGTACAGAAATGAAGGCGTCACAAAGAAGAGCGTCAAGAGTTCAATGTGTGACGGCCTGGAAAAATGGAATACATGACGGCGTCAGATGTAGATCAAGGCAGTCCAAGGATTATTTTGGCGGCGAGATGACGGCGTCACAAGGTTGTTCTTGACGCCGTCAGCCTCTATTATCTATATATAGTTTTCTAATTTTCATTCATTAAGAGGAACAAGTTTGGAGAAACCCTAAGGCCGAACCATATACGTATTTTACAGCTTTTTCAATGGTTTTCAGCCCTTGAACCCTTACATGTGTTATTGAGATAAGTATTCTTTTAATTCAATCAATATGTCTATGTGTTGGTTGTCTATATCTTGTGCTTGTCTTGATTCCACCATGCTAGGCTAGATTTATCTTGTGTTTGCTTAGATCTAATGAAACCTAGATGTTGATTATGTGTTAATTACTTGTTTATGGTTGTATTGGATGAATTATTTCAATGTTAGGCTTAAGAAAACTGGCAGATCTCCAATTGGTAACATGCTTGAACGTCTTAGGAAACATGAACCGATGTGTACTAGGTTTTATTGGTTGTATTTAATGCATGAGTAAATTCTAATGATCCCATGTTAGGAGCTTCTTAGCCGGCTCGACATAGGAGTGAAGTAGGCACTCATAGGATTGGGGAGTTAAGTACGCCACCTCATGAATGGTATTAAGGAATACAATCCGTCATCCACGCAACTATAACAAGTAATTAACGTGTAAAAGATATCTAGGGAGTAGTGAAATCTAAGTAAACACATTTCTCCACTTATTGCTCACAACCTTAGTTTAATTTAGTTTATTTTCATTTCTAGTATTTTATTTTGATTGCATCTTTAGTATTGGGTTAGTTGACTAGCAACTAATTCCGCCCAAATCCTTCAAACCTGAGATATTTACTTGCTTCATAAAAAATATAAAAATACAAAAAGAATCATCCCTCATCTCTAGACTTAGTATTTAGGTTTTCTAATCCTAGCGACACTATTTATAGCTGAACGATCAATCCCCCTGTACTCGTCATTATACTATACTACATCGATCAGGTACACTGCCTGGTTGGGGTTGTAAGCTTCTCAAGATTCCTTGAGAGGTAAAGCCTGGTGCAATCCCTATGCATCACCTAAGCTTCATTGATATTAACTCTTGGATTTCCTAATCATGATCCAGATTAGGATTAGTATCCAAAATCTTGAAACTTCATTAAAATTTATCAATTACTGAACACATAAAGAGTATTATAGGGACCTTTATCAACTATTGATCTCCTTAATATTTATCGATATCTAAAACGTTGCTTCTATATCCATCAGTTGTTAATAATCAACTGCAAGTTGTTGTTGCATAAAACCTCTTGCAGCATTTATGATTTCCAGTAGTACGTTGTGGTAACAGAAACCACTGTATGAGCAAGCATTCTGTAGCAAAAGAGAATGCTACAGAAAATACATTAATACAATGTGCAGGGAGGACCTGGTTTTCCTAAAGGACCCGGTGCACCAGCCTATGATCCACAACAGAGGCCTAGTGCACCTGCTTATGATACTCAAAGACCTGGTGGACCTTAAGATGCACAAAGAGGCTCTAGTGCACCAGCTTATGACCCACATAGAGGACCTACTGGACATGGCTATGCGTCATATAGAAGTGTTGGTGGATGATGCGTGAGATTGCGCCCTCGCAAAAGGTTTTACCTCTCAAGGGATCTCAAGAGGTTTGCAATCCCCACCAGGCAGTGTACCTGACCGTTGAAGTATAGTAAAGTGGAAAGTACCGGGGGATTGATCGTTCAACTCAAAGAATAGTGTTCGTTTGGATTGAAATTAATCTAAATAGGTCTAGAGGTGATGTATGATTCTTTTTTTTTTATATTTTATTTTGAAAGCGAGTAAAATCTCGGTTTTAGAAGGAGGGCCGGAATTAGTCGCTAATCAACTAACCCAAAAGCTATCAATTAAACTAATGTGCAAGAAAAGTAAACTAGGGTTCTATAAGGGAAGTGAAGCATGTCTTCCTATGATATATTACTCCTTGCTAGCTATCCAATTCTACCTATTAAATTGTCACACCTTGTTTTAATTGATGGGTTGTATACCTTAATACCATTCATGGGGCCGTGTACGATCTTCCCCAACTCTATAAGTTTCTATCTCTTCCTATGTCGAGCCGACTACTAACTCCTAACATGGCCTCCTTAGTAGTTACTTATGCATTAAATACAACCAATTAATCGTAGTACACATTCGATCATGTTTCTTAAGACGTTCAAGCATGTTACCAATTGGAAGTCTGCCAGTTTTCTTAAGCCTAACATCAAAATCAATAAATCAAACAAGAGACAATAGGATACAAGAATTATAAACTAAACCAATTAGAATTATCGAAGTGTCACACCCTCATTGATAAAGATAGACACAAACATCAATAAGGAATCAATAAGATCTAATCAATTATAAACAAGTTTCACATAATCATAAGTAGACACAAGGTGAATTAGCAAAGCATGATGAATGAAGAGCAATCAACAATAATCATAATGGAAGACATAAAATAAGATTGAATCAATAAACAAACCATTACAAGATGTTTATCAACTGATTAAGACCCTCTAAGTTGCTGGAAAAACACCTACCCTAACCCAAAAATCGGACCTAGGGTTGCGGGCTTACAAAAAGTGAAGTTATGATATTATATTTATAGGCAATGTTTCTCTCAGAAAGGCTTGTTGGCGTCAGCCCTAACACATGACAGCGTTAGCCTACCGTTTTCACCAAATCGAATATTTTTTCATCCTCTTCGCGTGGGCTTTTGAATCACCTAAATCCGAGTTCGTATGCAAAAGATATCGTCAAAACAAAATCAGCTATTTTGCGCGCAAGTTGTGATTGCCTTG
Source organism: Artemisia argyi (assembly GCA_030686995.1). Lineage (NCBI taxonomy): Eukaryota > Viridiplantae > Streptophyta > Magnoliopsida > Asterales > Asteraceae > Artemisia > Artemisia argyi. The sequence goes on along the minus strand of CM060695.1, from coordinate 129,079,734 downwards.
GTCAATATGTGACGGTTTTATTAAGATTTCTTTGTCATTCTGACGTCGTCACTCTATGGCTTCTGACTTTTTCAGGTTCAACCCTGACGCCGTCACTCTCTAAGTCCTCTGGGCCGTCTCTCTTTAAGTTAATACGTGACAGCCTTGGCATTTTAAAACGTGACGCCGTCACATGTAATCTTCCTATTTTCATTTTGGCGCGTCAAGTGTAAAGCCAATATCCACCTCATGATCAACCTGTGACGGCGTCACCTTGTGAACTTGACGTCGTCAGGTAGTGTTTCCAGCTTAGATTCTTGACTTTCTCGTTTTGTTCATTCTTGAGCATAAAAACGTCCAAAAGTTCCAAAATGCTTCGTTTTCCAGATTTTCTCTCCAAAGTACCTAAAATGACAGAAGGAACGATTTAAGGCAATATTTGATCAAATAATCACGATTTAGGGCTTAAATGACCCCCTAAAAGCGGTACACTTTTCGCTTCATCAAATATCCCTACACTTGGGATTTACTTGTCCTCAAGCAAATGAGCTTTTCCACCAATAAAAATACAAGTTAGGGGTCATTTAACACTAATATAAAAGTAATTACAACAAATGATCATTCTACCTTAGTCAAAACAAGCACGGAAATTATACACTAGCACCTCACATTAAGTATTTGGATACTCTCATCTCTCGGGTGTTGCAAATATATATATCATATTTGAAAATGGAGAAATATCACTCCTTACCTGTCATAGCAAATAGATTACCGTAGGCTTGGGAAAGGATAAAAAACCTCCACCACTTGACGTAAGCACCTAGGATAAACTGTCAAAGAGGTCTTTTAAAGGGTTATAACGTTAGGTGTAGGGGATATGGAAAACACGGTTTTGTTGGATAAACGGATATTTTACTAGTGGCAAGTCAATTGTCTTAGTTAACTACATGTACAATGAGGCGTTGCTAAGCCAAGACTAGACTCAACTTGAACTAACTACGACTCTTTTTGGATTTTTTTTCAAGACACTATTTGACTCAAACATAAATAAAAGAAACGGATGGTAGCCTGTATTTTTTTCTCTTTTCTTTTTCTATTTTTTTTTTCTTTCTTTTTTTTCTTTCTTTTCATTTTTTTTTTTTTTCATTTTTCATTTTTTTTTTGCATACACTTTTACTCTACCTTCCAAAATAATACATCAAAGGGAGCTCGTTTCCTCCCTACACTTGAATTTTTACATAAATCAAAATAAAGACTCGAATCAAGATAATCGAAACATTTGGAGTACTTTAAAACATTAACGCATAAAGGGGGTAATAAATGATGTTCTTCCCTATTACTCCATTACACTAGTACTTTACCCATAAGTCCCAATCGTCCCAAAATAATATCTACAAGATATGACTCGACTTAGCAACCATGTAATCAATTAGACAACAAACAAAGGGTTTAAACAATTGTTGTAACAATAATGCACTAAAGATGAGTGCATACAAGGAAAGCTAAGGCGATTTGGGTGTACATTTAGGGGTGGATTGTAAACAAATTCTACCTTTAAGTAAAATGCTTAAAGTTAGAAACGAAAAAGATAGGCTCGGAGGGGTGTACTAGGGGTATCGTGTACTAAAAATGAGTACATCGCAAAGGTGTGGGAGAACTACTTGACCTATGAAGTCAATGTAATTATATTACAGGTGTAAAACAAGGGTTATCCTAATGCCTCTTATCATGTAGTAAATCCTAACTACACGAATGTAGTCTCACTAGCGGTCTCGGGATGCATCGCTATCACAAGTTCTAGAATCTAAATACTACCGGTACACTCACAAGCATTAAGAATGAATGCTTTTTCCTAAAGATCTAAAGTCGAACCTCACTTTTTTGGGGTGGAAATTTTTGAGTGGTATGATTTTTGTGCTAGTCGTACAACTCCTATCCATGAGACGCCTATTAAGACTAAAGTTTCACTCCTATATGTTGCAAAAATTTTAAATTTGGTGCTAAAATTGCCCTAACAAGTATTTCTCTTAGCTTTATTACACATTCACTATCAAACAAAAAAAAGTCAAGCGAAGTTGTAGTTTCTAAGGCATCCTAATTTACCCTACCCACACTTAAACCGAACATTGTCCCCAATGTTCTAAATAAGAGATGTTAAAGTAAAAATAAATGAGAATGAAAGAAACTAATACTCCCCTGATTCGCTCGGTATGGACAATGTGATAACATGGTTAAATCTTCCTCCAAGAGAATGAACATGATAAGCTCCACTCCAGAAATGTAATCATCTTCTTGTCCAATATAACCTGTAATCTACAAACACAAAAACCAAAGGATTAAACCAAACAAAGAAAAATCACAAGTAGATGTAATTCCAAACCTAGAAATAAAAACAAAAGAATTAAAGGATAGGATACTTTTTATTTTTCAGCTGTTTGTGAGTCTATATAAAGAATAATAAAGTGGTGAAAAAAAGGGAAAATGTATCTTTTTATTTTTTTTATATATTTTTTTATTTTTTAAATGATATTTTTGTACCTGATGGTGGTGCCTCAATCTGCGGTGGTATGGTTGGTGCATCCAGAATTTCATCGAAAACAAAATCTGGTGGTTTATGTTTAGATGATGTACTAAAATGAAATTAGAAAATGTGTTTTTTGCCAACAATTGATTGTAATTCGGCTGGAACTTCCTTAGGATTAGGATTCTCGAGCGACTTGACTAATGCATTACACTTGACACCAACAAAGTCGTCTGTTTTTGGTGTGAAAAATGTAACCATTGTTGTGGATGTTCCATCTGTAATGTATGCTTTGAAATTGAACCTACATATATATATTAATTATAGACTTTAAATGTAAATGCTGATATAGAAGTCTAGGAGAAATAGATACCTGTAATCTGGTAACTCGATAGGGCCATGTTTTTTATAGTCGAATGTGCCTTCATGCACTTCAACTTTGCCAATACATTTTGTGCATGCTGGGTAGTACCATTCACGTAATGTGTCAATGGATGTTATGACACCTTCACACGTAAAATGGATACCCTGTTTTTTTTTTAATGAATAACAAAGTTTAGTAAGTTCTTGCCATGTGTAAAGTAAAAAAAAATGTAAAATATGATTTGATTTAAACTTAGAACATGGTTTTGTGGAGATTCATTTAACAGCACATCCAAAGGTATCCTGTTTCTCATTTTTTTTTCTTGTTCTTTGTCTTGGTAGGGGTGTCTAACAATCTGTAATGGTGGGTTTATGTTGAAGAGTTCTCTGTACCTGTTATGCAAAAATGTCACTGTAAGTAAAAGTGTTAATATATTCAGTGTATATAAAATAAAAGTTATGGTATATGACATACTCTTGTAGATACTCTTCTAGCTCTGGAATTTTTGGGTTAATGTAGTAGTATGTTGCTGGTGTAGATTGCAGCTGAAGGGTGTTGCGGTATCTGTTAACGCGACAGGAGGTTACAACAATGAGGACTGGTTTCTGTAACGCGTCAATTTCCTCCTTTTTAAAATTTTTTGCAAGATCATCCCATAGCGTGAGCTCAATGGAATTCCGGCTGTGTTAAACAAATACTAGAAGGTATGTTTTTTTTCCTTTCTTACGTAAGTGTATTATTTAAAATGTGCAAACATGTAATTACACTATACTTACTTTAGGTTCTGAATTTCAATTTTGCGATTAATCATCTGGTTTCTATTTGGGTTTCCCCATTTTTCTTTTTCGCCCGACCTCATATAGCAGCCTATGTAATCTACAGGTTATTGTATACACGTTAGTTCATATATGTGTTAGTTTGTAGAAAAATTTATAAAAGATGTGTACAAACCTGTAAGGACTGGATATTCTGTTCTAGTTGTGTCGTTTGGGTCAACCACTTTAGATGGAAGCCGATTGTAAGCAACAAAATCGAAATAATGATTTGGGAAGCAAGTCGCAGGTATTGTGTCAAATTTGGTTAACCTGGTAAATGAAAGAGATGTTGTGTTTTCCAGTGTCTCTTACCAGTTATCTGTTGGGATACAACTGAATCTCGATATTCGGTATGTTCTTCCAGGAATCAGGATGTTTGTGAAATGGCTTTTGTCGTTGATGTCTGTGTTTGCTTGAATTGCATCTCCCTGTTTACATACATGGTGTTAGAATTACTGGTAAAATGAATACAACCAACTAATTTTACTATTTGGTTCTAATTGATAAATACCTGTTTGTCTAATAAAATTGCACGGTATCCATTTTCTGTCACATCTGGTGGATCTCTAGCCATCCATGAGCGATAAACTTTTGCTTCTATCACTTTATCTCTGTCTCTTGGATGTAGGTCTTTGATATATGCTTCCATGATCTTCTAATTGCAAAGAAAATTAATATAATACACTAAATCTGAAAAGTAATATGCAAACTACATGTAGAATATTTACAATGCATGTGGATGCATGTACACTAAAAAAAAGGATCTCTAATCAACAAATTTGACTCAAAAAATGTTTGTGAACTATGTTTTTGGTTTTATTGGGTGGGTGTATAGAGTCTAGTGTCAAAAGGATTTTTAAACCATAGGGTGATGTGGCTCGTGATAGTGCAACATATAGTTGCCCATGACTGAAAATTGGTTGTGGTAGGTATATTCCAATTTTGCTCAAAGACTGCCCTTGACTTTTATTGATTGTCATGGCGTAACAGAGTTTGACTGGGAACTGTTTACGTTTAAAAATGAAAGGGTAATTTGGATCTTTGTGAGTTAACGGGATTCTTGGAATATAAACTCTCTCCCCAGTTCTTGTGCTTGTAATAATTTCAGCTTCTATGAGCTTCGAATAAAGGTTTGTAATAATCATTCTTGTGCCATTGCAGAGACCGCCTCCCAGATTCATATTCTGCATCATCATGATTGGAACACCAATCTTGAGCTTCAGAATATTTGGTGGCAATCCTGGAAACTTGAAAGTGTTTAGGTATTCTGGTGGATACAACATCTCAGTTGCAGCACCATCTCTTCCAACAGGTATCGCTTCATCTGAACTTATATATTCTACCATTTCTCCTTCAATGTTGAACAGTATTTTCTCGTTTATCACCTCTGCTGTCTCATTTTTGGGGCAAACAATTGCTTTTTCTTGCAGGACTTGGGCGGTTAGGTTTTTCAATGTGTGTTCGTCGTAGATGAAATCAATCAGTGCTTGGATACTGTTGTCATCATTCGGTATTAGGTGCTTATGTGGAATTGTAACCCAAGAAGCATCGTTTGGATCATCTTCGTCTGGTTCACCGATTCTTCCATCACCTATATCGAGCAACCATGAAGAGAAATCACGTATGATTTTCCTTTCATCTTCATTGAGGTCTGGTCTAAGAACCCTCATGTTTTGTTTAAGCTTGAAAACCTTAAAATGTCGCCACAAATATGATTTAGCAACTGATGATCCAATTATCTGCATCTTTGTACCTTTTTTCATTACCGGTAATGTCTGCCTGAAATCACCACCTAATATAACTGGTTTACCACCGAATATATGTTCCTGATTATTGAGTAGATCTTTAAGTGTTTTGTCCAATGCTTCAAAACAGCGTTGGTCGTTCATAGGTGCCTCGTCCCATACAATTAAGTCTGTTTCATTAAGTAGACGTGAAAGGATTGTATTTTTTTTATCTGACACATTGATTCATCAGTTAACTCTAATGATATTTTAAACCTTGAATGTGCTGTATGGCCAGAAGGCAGTAGCAAAGAAGCGATCCCTGAAGATGGCACGGCTAGGACAATCTTTCCTTCTGATCGTAGAGTATTAATAATTGTTCTCCACAGAAAAGTTTTACCTGTCCCACCATGACCGTAGACAAAAATCAATTCTTGCTTTTTGTTCTTGCATGCATCAATTATTAGATCATAGATATTCCGTTGTTCTTCATTAAGCTTGATAATCAATGTTGCAACTTCTTCTCTGAGTTCCTCATGATTGTAGTTCTTTTCTTCCATCAAAAGTCTGTTTTCTAATTGATCAAGTAAATGGTGGGGGTATTGAGAACCCGAATTCTTTCACTGACCTTGAACAACCATTCATTATCATTTCTATTTCAAAGAGGATGTAGCTTTTGAGTTCTGCATTGATGAGTGTGTAAATACTCATCATTTTTATCGTATCTGAACTGCCAAAACATCAAAAAACACTCAGAAATGCATCAAAATATAGAAATTATCCCAAAAGTGTGTTTTATATGTTTTAGATGCAAAATGTTTAAAAACAAATGAAAAACGAACAAAGTTTGCATAATTGGCAGTTTCAGTCCCTCAAGTTTCATAAATTGACAAATCTAGTCCCTGAAGGTTTAAAATGAAAGAAATGGCAACCCAAGTCCTCTGGAATTCAAAAATTTTCAAAACAAGTCCTTGGGTGAAAAGTATGAGAAAAATACACTTTTGGTCCCCAAGTTTTAAAAATTGCAAAACAAGTCCTCGGGAATTTAAAAATTGGAATTTATCAAATATTTCCCTTGTACTATTAAAACTTAGCAAATTAGGTCCCTTTTGTAAACTTTGAAAGATGTACAAATTTAGTCCCTCAATTTTCAGCAAAGTTAGAAAACTGGTCCATGTTTTACTATTTCTACAATACCAAACGGACCAAGTATATTACTAAATACCCCAAATCCAAATCCTTTATAATCCAATCCAAACACCAACATCCCACCAAGCCCATATAATCCCCAGCCCATCAATTTCCTTGGCCCAACTCCATTTCAAGCCCACCCACCTTTTAATATTAAAAAGCCAGTCAACCATGGCTTTGACTCCATCTCCCACCTTCACCCGTGACTCCCTGCAAACACCAACACCATCATCACCTCTAAACCTGCTCTCCCACTCAACACTCCTCCATCATCACCCCTATCTCCAAACAAACACCCCCGTCCAAAATAATACCACTGGCTCAGGTTACAACAGATAAAACGCCAAATTGCAATTTGGCGCCAAAGCCTTGAATGGTCAATATCAAACTCTTATCATCCAATGGCCAAGATAGCAGCTGGGAAAGAGACAAAAGAAAGAGGAAACCCTAATTTGCAACTATTTAAAGGAAGAGAAGCCATGGAAGAGGGTGTGTAGGTTTTTAGCTTATTTTTATGTAAAATTTATGTTTAGTCTGTTTCTGTCTCAAACTAATTGTACTCTCAGTTGTAATTTGAAGTTTTCAATTAATAGAATCCAAGTTTCAAGTTAATTTTTAGTTTATGAAATTTCCTGTATTTCCAAATTCTCAAAAGAAAAAAAAAATACTAGTAGTTGTTTCTATCTGTTTCTTTGGACATTTCAGGATCACATAAGCTCCCATAAGCTTATTAAAGCTTCTAGAAATTTTAAAATTCAGTTTAGAAGTAATAATCCAAAAATACAAAAAAAATCATCAAAATATATATATATATATAAAAAAAAAAAAAAAAAAAAAAAAAGAGAAGAGAAGAAGAAGAAGATTGTGCAGAGCTGATTCAGACATTGGAATGGGTATTTTAGTACTCCATGGGGAGTGATAGGGTGTTCATTGGTTCTTGGTTCATATCAGCTTGGCAGGAAGGCTTGTTGTAAGAGTTTTTTTCTTAATTTACCATAGTCATTGTTCATTACTTATGGTCTGATCATTTGTGTTTTTTTAGTTTATTTGTGTTGTTGTAGTTGGTTTACAGTTTAAAATCATAATCTTGTTCATTTAAATCCTTTGAATTCTAATTTCTGGAATTGACTGTCAAATAGTGTAAGTTAGTATATGTAGTATTTGTGATCTAAATTTGTGTTTTGTGTTAAAAATAGCTTAACACTTGATAATAAGTTGTTTTGAAAGTTTCTCTTCAATCTCTGCTTCTGCTTGCTTAGCCTTTATCTCAGTAGTCAACATTAATGGAGTGTTTGGATATGTATGCAAGTCCTTGTTCAAGCCTGTTTTCCTTGTTGTTCTTTGTTGGTACATGAAACCTTAGGTCCCAGCTGTCCATTTCATTCCTAAAAAAACAAGGTTCATTTGGAAAAAGTCAATATGATCTTCATGCTTTCTTAATTATCTAACTGTTAAGGGATAGGAGTAGTGGAATCATCAATTAGGTTTAGAAATAGCTCACTTAGCTTATTTTGGTTTCCTTCAAGCTCAAATCATCTTTTTCAGTTCATAGGATTGGATCAAAAGTCACAAAAGTCAAATTAGGAGTTTTTCTAAAAAAAGCCAAAATTTAATGTATACTCAGTTTTTCTAAAAATGGGGTGAATTATTCTGATTTTTGTGAGTGGAATTAGTACTTGAAATTTGTTGAGGTTATAAAGTCCCAGCTAAACTATAAAGATCTGTGCTTGGTTTAATTTTGAGATTTTTATTGAAGTGTGTGCACAAGCCTGTTTGAGGCTACAAGGAGTGTTACCTCCCCTGCACCAGGCCCCTTGGCCATTTTTCTTTGACTCACTGAGTCTGACCCAGTGGACCCCACCTTTGGGATTTTAGCTTTTTAAGAAGCTCAGTACCTAAGCTTTTCAGACCATAGCTTATTTTGGGGCTCAACTTATTTGCCCCTTACTAATTGTACCCTCAAAGTTGCCTATTGGATCTGGTTCTAACTCAGTTTAGCTGAGTTTGTTGAGCATCACTTTTGTTTAGCCTAACCTATATATCATTGTTGTTTGTTTGTTACATGCTTAAATATGTCAGTGTGAGGTCATGTATGCTTGTAGTATACCTTAGCTTGAACTGGTGTGCTTATTGATGTAACTGCTTGTTCAAAGAACTCTCAATTTGGCTCAAACCTTTACTGTGAGGTCTTAAACCTGCAAAAGCTTGTTTTAGCTTATCACTTTGCTTATTCAAGCTGGTCTGACTCAACTTGAGCCTATCCCCATTGGTGCATCTGTGAAATCTTGCTTGTGAGCTTTTTGATGTAGCTTCCATAACCTATACACTTAATTGCTTGGTCACCATCCTCAATAAACTGAGCTTATTTCATAAGCTCTCCAATTGCTCCTCATTTAATATTTTCCTGAGTTTTTGAATTTTTTTGAAAGCTCATAGTGTGGACTTGTAGGATCCAAACTTATTTTTGGCTCAAAAGTTGTTGCCCCTAGCTTAAATAAGCCTGCTAGTGGCCTGTTTGGCCTGTTTGGTTTTGCAATTTTGGATTGTGCTCAATTCAGCTTATTTGCATATTCCTATGTGTTTTTCTTGTCTTTCCTGCTTATGTTCAATTAGTTTGTTGGCTTATAACTTATTTTTCACTTAGGTGTTAGTTATCAGCTTTTTGGGTAGCTTTTTCCCTCACAGAATGCATTTTTTAGCCATGAACTCTACTGTTAGAGTAATAAGCTCACACTGAGCTTATTGATGACTTAGGGAAAACTTGCTTTCACAAAAAGTGCTCATTTTCAGTAGTTTAATAGATTTGTAAAAGAAAATTCTAGAAAATCCAAAATTAATTAAAGTGATAGCTTCTATTTAAGCCCTTTGGCTTATTTTTCTGCTTATTTATAAGCATTTCTCACTTTTAAATTTTTCTCAGGTTTCTTATAACTTAGAATAATTTTAGGAATTTTTTCAGATTTTTCCTTGGTCATTTAGTACTTTTTATAATTTAATTTAGTTTAAATTAATTAAATAATTAGTTTTAATTAATAATAAATAATTAAAAAGTAGAAAAAAATAGGTGTTCTGTATTAAAATTATTTTTATAATATTTTAGATTTTTCCAAATTTAATTTTCATTTTTCTATTTAATTTTCATAATTAATTAATAATTAGTATAATTTAGTTAATTAAAAAAGTGATTAGTAATTAGTAATTAATTAATAGTAATTAATTAAATAGTGATAAAAATAATTTTAATTCTTCAAAAATTTTCTTATAAAATTAGGATTGTAAAAATATAATTTTTATATTCGTATGACTTTATTTGCTCACGTTTCACTTTTTATTTTGCGCGTTCGCGTTTAATTTAAATTCAAACGCGCGTTTTTAGGTCTAACTTACGTTTCTAGATTATCTGTTCATCAGTAATTGTTAGAATAGTGTTTTTAAGTTATTTTCAATCATAATCTCGTAGTATAATCATTCAAATCAAATTTCTGATCCTCCTGTTAAATCACCTGATCACTTAAAATGTTTTTAAATACAATTGCTTACCTCGCTGGGACATAACGACCCGGGAATACACTGTACTCCTTGGTTAGTTGGTCTGAGACATTTGACTTGGTTGACCAATCACATTGGAAAACTTAGTTGACCGTTTAGGACCAATCAAAATTTGGCGCCGCTGCCGGGGAGGTAGCTGCGTGTTTTAAAACGTTTTTTTAGAGATTAGTGGTTTTCCATTCATCACTGTATAAACACCACCAACTTTTTGTAAATCTTAATCATAAAACACAAATGTCATTAGCACTTTTCCTAAAGTGTTAACAACACCAAAAAAACTCAAAAATAAACAAAACAGATCGTTACGTTTTCTATATCGTGTTTCTTTTAAGGTGATTCTTAAAGAAATACGATTTTGGTAAACGAAACGATACCAAAAATATTGTCCAAAAGTTTTTAACCCATATACAAAAACCCAAAAACATTCGTCTCTTTCTTGTGAATAATATACTACATAAAAATAAACTGTCGCAAACCAAGGCAGAACACCTACCAACTGGGGGTGTGGACATAATAAGTTCTCAAACCAAAGATTTAAAACTTGCCTTTGTATCCATGTGAGTGGTGTACCTTTCTTAAAGAAGCCGTTGATTTGCCTCGATTTTGTTTTGATTGGTTTTTATCCTTAGCGCATGCGCACTCGTTCTTCTAGGTCCACGAGCCCATTACGTGAGCTTGTAAGAGTACCTAGAAGACCTCGTAGACGTTCAGCACCAACAGTCGGATCTGAGATCCGTACTGTTCCCACATCTTCCATTATAATGGCTGATGAGCCAACTATGAACGAGCTTCTCCAAGCACCCATCGAGGGTTACGGAGATGCTATCGTTGTTCCGGCCATCGTGGCCGAGAATTTTGAGCTTAAGACCGGATTGATAAACCTGGTCACCTCACGTCAATTCTACGGTTTTGAGAGGGACGATCCTCAAGATCACATTCGATGGTTTAACAAAATTACATCAACCATCAAATGCAAAAATGTCCCTGAAGAGGCGATTAAACTTCTTCTCTTTCCGTTTTCCATCGATGGGGCTGCCCGGATTTGGCTTGATAAATAAACCCCTCGATCGATTGAAACATGGGAAGATTTGGTTAAGGAGTTCGTGAATGAATTCTCTCCTCCTTCCAAAACCACGAGTCTCATGAATGAGATCATGAAATTCACACATAAATTTGATGAATCATTCAGTGAGGCATGGGATCGTTATAGGGAATTGCTTCGTAAATGCCCTCAGCACGGTTTTTCTGATCTCATACAGCTTGACACTTTCTACAATGGTGTGAGCCAACTCGATCAAGACTCTCTCAATTCCTCCGCGGGAGGTAATTTCTTGAATCGAACCACAAAGGATGCTTTAGCGATTATTGAGAATAAGTCTAAGGTCTGCATTCCATGAAGCAAGCCGATTGTTTCTCAAGTGAATGTTGGTCCTTCTACCTCATCGCCCGTGGCTCAATCTAGCACCGATGCTAGACTTGACAAACTCACGAAAGCTATTCATGCTTTGGCTCTCGCCAAAAGTAAGAGAAGTTTCTTCTCCTCAACCTTCTCCACTAGCTGAAATCAAAAAGGTAGAAGTTTGTGTCACTTGTGGTGGTCCACACTCGTATTACAATTGCACTGCCACCGAAGGCAATCCATTTGAAGTCAATGCAATAGCCGGAAGTTCCAACCAGGGGGGTAACCAATACCGTCCTCAAATGGAACCAAACTACCGCGCTAGCAGCCACAGTGGACCACCTGGATTTCCTCAAAATCCAAATAGGTTTGATCCTAATCTACCAAGGGGGAATAACATGCAAAATAAAACTCATGCCCCGGTGAATCAATACCCACCCCAAAGGGGTAATCAAGGGTATTCACCTCCTAATTACCAAGAACCTCTCCATAACGAGCTCAATAACTACATTAAAGTTAATGAGACCAAAATGAGGGCAATGCAGAATCAAATCTCAACTATGAAGAATGAATTTCAATCTTTAATAACCAAGCAAAGTAACGAGCTGAAGAATGAGCTTATGGTAACAAACAACAAAATTGATCAATCTCAAAACAAGATTAAGAATATGTTTGCTAGTCTCATGAGTCATCTCGCTCCACCCTCTACTTCGGGAGGTCTTCCTGGTAATACATTTGTCAACCCTAAGGGTGAACTCAAAGCTATTACCACACGTAGTGGTAAAGCTTATGATGAACCGCCACTTCCTACTACTTCTTCTCCTCCTAAAGTAGTGGAAAGTGAACCTGAGGCAACCAAGGACAAGGTGCCATTTACTAGCCCACGAAGTACTGCACACGTCCACCCTCAGGTTGTTCCAAAGACCAAACCAGGAGTTGTATTTGAACCACCAATAACTCCTATTGAGAACCCTAAATCCAAACCTTCAATATCATACCCATCACGACTTAATGAGCAAAAGCTCCGCAAAAAGGCTAGTCACCAAATGGATAAATTCTATCAAATCTTTTAAGATTTGCATTTTGACGTAAGTGATGAGTGTCTAAATACTCATCATTTTATACCAATCTGAGCTGCCAAAACATCCAAAAACACTCAAATATGCATCAAAATACTTGAAATATCTTAGAAGTGTGTTTTATATGTTTCAAATGCAAAATATGCAAAAACAAATGAAAAACGTACAAAGTTTGCATAATTGGCAGTTTCAGTCCCTCAAGTTTCATAAATTGGCAAAACTAGTCCCTGGTTATTCTAAAAACATGAAAATATCACCAAAGGTCCTTTTTAATCACAAAGTTACATATTTAGTCCTTTGGTGTAAAGTTTCACAAAATTACAAGTTTAGTCGCCGTACTTTGGAAATTGACATAATTGGTCCCTGGGATGTAAAAAACTTTGAGAAAAATAAATTTTGGTCCTTGTACTAATAATCTTTTGCAGGAATGGTCCTTGGTGTGATGTTTGGTGAAATTGCATAATCAGTCCCTGAAGTTTGGTGAATTGGCAAAAATAGTCCCCGGGTATTTAAAAAAATGAAAAAACATCAAAAATACCCTTATACTATTCATCCTTGTCAAGTTTGGTCCCTGTGAGAACTTTGGTAAACTTACTAAACCAGCCCCTCAACTTTACCTAATTTACAAAAATGGTCCTTGTGCATAAATAAACGGATCCACTACCCAAAACCAATCCACTACCCAACACACTAAGCCCATCCTTTTTTATTTATCCCCAGCCCAATCACTAGCCCAAACCACCCTTTAATATAAACGGGGTCAACCCGTTTGACCACCAAAACCACCCCAGCTTTACCACCTTCCCTCCCAAACCATACCACCACCATCACTGCTACATACCACCTTCCACCTCACACCTTTGCCTCTCCACGCAATCTCTCCACCTCCACTAGCTCCCAAGCCCCATTTAATGCCTTGAAAACTTCTCCAAGTAATCTACAGTTGCCCCCATGACTTTAGCGCCAAAAAGCATTTTTAAACGGCTATGATCAATCAGACTTTATCAACGGCTCCTATGTGGTGGGAAATGTCTCTGTGGGTCCCACAAGCTCAGAAAAACTCTACAAAAGGGAAATGAAGCAGAAGAGATAGATTATTAGTGTAGCTTAGGTTTATTGTAATCGTAGGTAGTGAAATCCTTAATTTCAGTTGTAATTCCAATTAAAACAGCTTGTTCTCAGTTAATTTTATGTGTTTCAATCTTTAATTCAAGTGAATTTCAAGTTTCAGTATCATTCTCAGTTTATGTATTTCATTAAAATTTCAAAAATATCAATTTGGTGAATTTGTTGTTGTTAAGTGTTTGAGTGGCTTCTCTTAGCTTATATAAGCCTTGACAAAGCTTATTGATCTTTCAGAAATTATAAATTAGCAATACTCAGTTAAAATAGAAAAATACCAAAAATAATCAAGAAAATATAAAGAAAATAAAAAATAGAAGGAAAAGAGGAAGAAGGATTGAGCAGGGTGTGATTTGGATTGCTTCTGGGTTAGTAGTCTTGTGGAAGACTTTTAGGAAGGTTCTTTGATCCCTGGTTCCACATCTCAGATTGAAAATCACTGTAAGCAATTCAAGTATTGAGCATAGTTGGTTATTGTTGGTTCTGTGATGTTATCCTTATTCAAATAGTCTTATTTAAGTTTCTTTAATCTGTTTTAGTGTTATAATCAGTAGTTGTAGTTTAATATATAAAAGTTATAGTGTAATATTAATTTTAAAGGAGTGTTTGGCTAAAACTATTTCAAAGTATTCTAGGGTGTTGTAGTTGTTGTTTCTGGTTCAGTCAAGTCATATTAGGTCTAAGCTAGTTAGGTAAGTCATAAAATTGAGTAGGTTTAGTTGTCAAAAGTCAAAATCACCATTTACAACTCCCACAGTTAACTGTCATAGACTTGTGACCCCTAACCTTTTCAAATACCTTCATAAGTAGGTAAGTTAGCCTTAGTTAGTTCTATTATATCTTAAGATAGCTTAACTAATCAGAAAACTAGCACCAAAGTTCATAAAAGTCAATTTGTGAGTTCAATAGAAAAAGTCAAAATCTCCATTCTCAGATTTTTATCAAAATTATAGGATTTGTTTAGAATTGTCTATTGAGATTTAGGTCTTGTAATTTTGTGGATTAGTATTCTACCACCTCAACTTCATTATCCCATATTGGTTATATTTTTAAGAATTTTATACTGGGCCCCACTCACTCCCAAACACAACTGCAGGGAGAACATCTCCCCTGCACATCAGCAGACTCACCTATCACCACCACTTTGGTGGTGATTTGTGACCACCTCAGGGGGCCCCATTAGTTATACTTAGGTTCTTACAATCCCCCTCCTACCAGGGAACAATAGTTGACCAATAGTTTGACCTGAATCACTGTGGACCCCACTTAGTTTTGCCCTTGAACTCTGTCCCCATTCTGTGTTGAAATTAAGTTTTGAAATTGCTTATTGGTGCTTATCAGCTTATCTACTGAGCTTATTTGGCTAAATTTAGCTTTGACAAGTCCAACAAACTTATTAGGACCAGATTCATCCATAGTGGGTCCCACATAAGCTCATTTGAGCTCATTTGCTTGTTTGGTCAACAAAGGTCAATTGTGGAAGTAATAAGCTTCCACAGTGCTTATTAATAAGCTATAAAATAGTTGTTTTTACAAAAGTTGTTTATTTTTAAGTATAAATTAGTTTTGTAAAAGAAAAATCCAGAAAATACAACATAAAAATAAGTGATAGTTTCTATTTAATTTAATTTAATTTTAATTTTCATTTTTAGATTTTTATTAAGTAAGTTGTATTTTTATATTTTTAATAATTTCCTCTTAGGTTAAAGTATTTTAAATAATTTTCTCAGATTTTTATTTTGTAATTTAGTATTTATTAGAATTAAAAATAGTTTTATTAATAATTAATAAATAAATAAGTTTTAAATAGCATAATTAGTTTTTATATAGCAACACCTAGTTTTTATATTTTTTCTAGCTTTTATAAGTTATAAAATAGTTTTATAATTTTTTCCATAATTTTCTAAGTCATTTTAGTATTATTTGTAATTTAAAATAGTTTAATTAGTATAATTAATATAAATAGTTTTTAATTAATAGAAAATTCATAAAAAGACAAAAATATTTATTTTTATTTTTTATACTTTCTTCAAGTTCATTTTTAAGTTTAGAAATTATTTTTACAAGTTTTTAGTTTAATTTGTAGTATTTATAATTTTTAGTTTGATTTAAATTAGTTTTAATTAAATAGTTAAATAGTTTTTAATTAAATAAATAAAAATAAATAATATAATAATCTAAAAAATAGTTTTCTTTTTAATTTTATTTTATTTTAAGTTTAAGTTTATAGATTTTTCATTTTTAACCCTTGTAGTTTATTTTTCTTAAAACTCACCTTTTTCTCAGTACGCAATCGCGTCTGATTTTAATTTGGTGTACGTTTATACGTTTTAGATATCTAGGTTTTAAGTAATCGTTCTAAATAGTTTATTTAAGTTATAAAACCCTAGTTTAATCACACACACACACACACACACACACTTATTCATATCCTTTCCTGTTCATATTCACTCGATCACAGATTCGTTTATAATAAAACATCGCACACCTCGTTGGGACATTACGACCCGGGAAAACACTGTATTTCACGGAAGCATTTGCCTTTAGCTGTTTGACTATTATAGTTGACCATTCACAAGTGGTTGACCAATAATTATCTGACCGTTTGAGGCGAATTAGTAAGCCTTGCGGGTGCTATCATCCTGATGCGCAAATTTGCATCAATGATCAAGAACTTGTTAAGCAACAAGGAAAAATTGTACGAAATGGCAAAAACTCCATTGAACGAAAACTGCTCAGCAGTTATCTTAAAGAAGCTTCCTAAGAAGCTTGGAGACCCTGGAGATTTCTCATTCCATATGTTTTTCCTCGGATGGTTGAATGCTTCACCTTAGCCGATCTTGGCGCTAGCATCAACCTGAAGCCTAATTCAGTGTGGAAGAAACTTTCTCTTCCAGAACTTACTCCTACCTGCATGACTCTTGAGCTTGCAGATCGGTCCATTACTCGTCCCCTTTGCATTGCCAAGGACGTATTTGTGAAAGTAGGAGAGTTTCACTTCCCCGATGATTTCGTTGTTGTTGAGTTCGATGCTGACCCAAAGGTTCCTCTCATTCTTGGAAGAGGATTCCTAAGAACGGGCCGTGCTTTAATCGATGTGCACGAAGAGGAAATAACTCTTTGTGTTGGTAATGAAGCAGTAACGTTTAACCTCGATCAAACTTCGAGGTACTCCTGAAATTATGACACTGAATCGGTTAACCGAATCGATGTCATTGATGTTGCTTCTGAGGAGTGCTCGCAAGAACTTCTTGGTTATCTTTCGAGTGGCAGTCCAACTCCATCTTCTGAGCCTATAATAGCCGACTCTTCCCCTTCTCTCACTCCTTTTGAGGGAAGTGACTTCTCTTTGGAAGATGTCGAGGCTTTTCTTGCTCAAGATAGTTCAATTTCGCGAGAAGTTGATGACGACTATTTTGATCCTGAGGGGGACATTCTTTTGCTAGAAGAATTGTTAAATGAAGACCCTTTTCCCCCTCAGCCTCCCAAAGAACTTCATAAAGAGGATATCAAATATGTTGAAAAAACTGATGATTCTCCTCAGGTCGAGCTCAAAGAGTTGCCTTCTCATCTTGAGTATGCATTTTTGGAGGGTGATGATAAATTATCCGTCATTATTGCTAAAGACTTGAAAGATGAGGAGAAAACCGCGCTCATAAAGATTCTGAAGTCACACAAGCGAGCAATTGCTTGGAGACTATCCGATATTAAGGGTATCAACCCCGAATTTTGTTCACACAAAATCTTGATGGAGGATGACTTCAAACCCGCGGTGCAACATCAAAGGAGGGTAAATCCAAAAATTCACGAAGTTATCAAACAAGAAGTTCTAAAACTTCTTGATGCTGGATTGATTTACCCTATTTCTGATAGTCCTTGGGTGAGTCCCATTCATTGTGTTCCTAAGAAGGGTGGCATAAGTGTTGTCGCCAATGAGGATAACGAGTTGATTCCAACTCATTTAGTAACGGGATGGCGTGCATGTATAGATTATAGAAAACTCAATGAAGCCACCCATAAAGACCATTTTCCTTTACCCTTCATGGATCAGATGCTCGAGAGATTAGCGGGGAATGATTACTATGGTTTCCTCGATGGGTTCTCGGGATACTTTCAAATCCCCATTGATCCGTAGGATCAAGAGAAAACTACCTTCACATGCCCTTACGGAACCTTTGCCTACCGTCGCATGCCTTTTGGTTTATGCAACGCTCCTGGCACGTTCCAAAGGTGCATGATGTCAATCTTTTCCGACATGATCGGAAAAACAATGGAGGTATTCATGGATGACTTTTCGGTCATTGGGGATTCGTTCCAATCTTGTCTCTCCCACTTGGAAAGTATGTTGAAACGATGTAAAGACACAAACTTGTGTCTCAATTGGGAGAAGAGTCACTTTATGGTCATAGAGGGCATTGTCCTCGGCCATAAAATTTCAAAGAATGGGATTGAGGTTGACAAAGCCAAAATTGATGTCATTGCAAAATTACCTAATCCCACTACCATCAAAGGTATTAGGAGCTTTTTGGGTCATGCCGGTTTCTATCGTAGGTTTATTCAAGATTTTTCTAAAATTGCCGGCCTATGACCCGTCTCCTCGAGAAGGATGCTCCTTTTTTATCTTCTCACCTGAGTCCGTAGAAGCTTTTGAAACTCTAAAGAAAAACCTTACTGAGGCACCAATTCTTGTTGCCCCCGATTGGGACTTGCCCTTTGAACTTATGTGTGATGCTAGTGATTATGCAATAGGGGCAGTCTTGGGGCAACGCAGGTCTAAACACTTTCAGCCTATACACTATGCAAGCAAAACAATGACTGAGGCTCAAAGACATTACACCGCCACTGAAAAAGAATTATTAGTTGTGGTGTATGCCTTTGAAAAATTTCGGTCATATTTGATATTGACAAAAAGCATAGTGTATACGGATCACTCGGCTTTGAAGTATCTGTTTGCAAAACAAGATGCAAAGCCGAGACTACTCCGTTGGGTTCTCCTCCTGCAAGAATTTGATATCATAATTCGTGATAAAAAAGGAGCTGAGAACCTTGTTGCTGATCATCTCTCCCGTTTGGAAAACCCTCATCAAGATGTCTTCGAAAAGAAGGAAATTAATGAAACCTTCCCTCTCGAGACACTCAATGCGGTTACCTTTCGTGGAGATTCTGTTACCCCATGGTTTGCCGATTTTGCAAACTACCTTGCGGGTAACTTTGTTGTGAAAGGGATGTCGTCCCAACAAAAGAACAAGTTCTTTAAGGATGTGAAACATTATTTCTGGGACGACCCCTACCTTTTCAAAATCTGTGCAGATCAAGTCATCCGGCGGTGTGTTTATGGACAGGAAGCCAATGACATTCTCAAGGCTTGCCATGCTGGTCCCACGGGGGGCCACCACAATCCAAACTACACCGCCAAAAAGGTGTTTGACTCCGGTTTCTATTGGCCCACGATTTACAAGGATGCCCAGGAATTAGTTAAATCCTGTGACGCGTGTCAACGTCATGGGAATATTTCACAAAAGAATGAAATGCCACAAAATGCAATTCAAGTTTGTGAAATCTTTGACGTATGGGGCATCGACTTTATGGGGCCATTTCCGTCATCTCATGGAAACAAGTACATACTCGTGGCTGTTGACTATTTGTCAAAATGGGTTGAAGCGAAAGCTTTACCCACTAATGATGCCCGAGTAGTTGTGAAATTCTTGAAAGCTCTTTTTGATCGATTTGGAACTCCACGTGCTATAATTAGTGATCGTAGTACGCATTTTTGCAATGACAAATTCGATAAAGTCATGCAAAAGTATGGTGTAACTCACCGTCTTTCTACTGCGTACCACCCACAAACAAGTGGACAAGTAGAAGTTTCCAATCGAGGCATTAAGAGAATCTTCGAAAGAACCGTTGGTGAAAATCGCGCATTGTGGTCGGAAAAATTAGATGATTCACTTTGGGCTTTCCGTACAGCTTACAAAAACACTCAGAAATGCATCAAAATACAGAAATTATCCCAAAAGATTGCTAGGGACTAGCAATAGTTTAATGTGAGGCATTGATGAGTGTGTAAATACTCATCATTTTTATCGTATCTGAACTGCCAAAACATCCAAAAACACTCAGAAATGCATCAAAATATAGAAATTATCCCAAAACTGTGTTTTATATGTTTTAGATGCAAAATGTTTAAAAACAAATGAAAAACGAACAAAGTTTGCATAATTGGCAGCTTCAGTCCCTCAAGTTTCATAAATTGACAAATCTAGTCCCTAAAGGTTTGAAATGAAAGAAAAGTCAACCCAAGTCCTTTGGAATTCAAAAATTTTCAAAACAAGTCCTTGGGTGAAAAGTTTGAGAAAATTAGACTTTTGGTCCCCAAGTTTCAAAAATTGCAAAACAAGTCCTCGGGAATTTAAAAATTGGAATTTATCAAATATTTCCCTTATGCTATTAAAACTTGGCAAATTAGGTCCATTTTGTAAACTTTGAAAGATGTACAAATTTAGTTCCTCAATTTTCAGCAAAGTTACAAAATTGGTCCTTGTTTTACTATCTCTACAATACCAAACGGACCAAGTGTATTACTAAACACCCCAAATCCAAATCCCTTATAATCCAATCCAAACACCAACATCCCACCAAGCCCATATAATCCCCAGCCCACCAATTTCCTTGGGCTAACTCCATTTCAAGCCCACCCACCTTTTAATATTAAAAAGCCAGTCAACCCTGGCTTTGACTCCATCTCCCACCTTCACCCGTGACTCCCTACAAACACCAACACCATCATCATCTCTAAACCTGCTCTCCCACTCAACACTCCTCCATCATCACCCTTATCTCCAAACAAACACCCTCGTCCAAAATAATACCACTGGCTCAGGTTACAACAGATAAAACGCCAAATTGCAATTTGGCGCAAAAGCCTTGAATGGTCAAGATCAAACTCCTATCATCCAATGGCCAAGATAGCAGCTGGGAAAGAGACAAAGAAAGAGGAAACCCTAATTTGCAGCTATTTAAAGGAAGTGAAGCCATGGAAGAGGGTGTGTAGTTTTTAGCTTATTTTTATGTAAAATTTATGTTTAGTCTGTTTCTGTCTCAAACTAATTGTACTCTCAGTTGTAATTTGAAGTTTTCAATTAATAGAATCCAAGTTTCAAGTTAATTTTCAGTTTATGAAATTTCCTGTATTTCCAAATTATCAAAAGAAAAAAAAAATAAATACTAGTAGTTGTTTCTATCTGTTTCTTCGGACATTTCAGGATCACATAAGATCCCATAAGCTTATTAAAGCTTCTAGAAAATTTAAAATTCAGTTTAGAAGTAATAATCCAAAAAATACAAAAAAATCATAAAAATATAAAAAAAAAAAAAGAGAAGAGAAGAAGAAGAAGATTGTGCAAAGCTGATTCAGACATTGGAATGGGTATTTTTGTACTCCATGGGGAGTGATAGGGTGTTCATTGGTTCTTAGTTCATATCAGCTTGGCAGGAAGGCTTGTTGTAAGAGTTTTTTCTTAATTTACCATAGTCACTGTTCATTACTTATGGTCTGATCATTTGTGTTTTTTTAGTTTATTTGTGTTGTTGTAGTTGGTTTACAGTTTAAAATCATAATCTTGTTCATTTAAATCCTTTGAATTCTAATTTCTAGAATTGACTGTCAAATAGTGTAAGTTAGCATAAGTAGTATTTGTGATCTAAATTTGTGTTTTTGTGTTAAAAATAGCTTAACACTTGATATTAAGTTGTTTAGAAAGTTTCTCTTCAATCTCTGCTTCTGCTTGCTTAGCCTTTATCTCAGTAGTCAACATTAATGGAGTGTTTGGATATGTATGCAAGTCCTTGTTCAAGCATGTTTTCCTTGTTGTTCTTTGTTGGTACATGACACCTTAGGTCCCAGCAGTCCATTTCATTCCTAAAAAAACTAGGTTCATTTGGAAAAAGTCAATATGATCTTCATGCTTTCTTAATTATCTAACTTTTAAGGGATAGGAGTAGTGGAATCATCAATTAGGTTTAGAAATAGCTCACTTAGCTTATTTTGGTTTCCTTCAAGCTCAAATCATCTTTTTCAGTTCATAGGATTGGATCA
The DNA here is from genome assembly GCA_030686995.1 of Artemisia argyi. NCBI lineage: Eukaryota > Viridiplantae > Streptophyta > Magnoliopsida > Asterales > Asteraceae > Artemisia > Artemisia argyi. The sequence continues at coordinate 129,057,896 of CM060695.1, read as the reverse complement.
AAAGTCACAAAAGTCAAATTAGGAGTTTTTCTAAAAAAGTCAAAATTTAATGTATGTTGATATAAATAATGTATAAAAACGTTATTAATATCTTTCGACATCCTTAAGTTTTGACGATCACAAAATATAAGAACATTAAACGCAAAGTTAATACGTAAATAAGTTTAAGCAAGTTTATATCATCTCATCCAACATAATCACTTAAGGTATGAATAAACAAGTGACTAATACATTTTATGATCAAAGGGATGTTTATTTAAATAATACAAAGTTTATAAAATTAAATAAACTTATTATATATTTTTGAAAAATATTTTTGGTAATAAAGGAAAATGTTTTATTCATAATAAATATATGAATTCAAAATTTTAACCAAAATCAGTTAGTTTTTCACCAAATAAACTTTCCCCAGAAAAAGACAATAAAACTGCAGTTTTCGTCTCGGCGGCCCCCTTAATTATAAGGGCGGCCCCCTTAATTTTAAGGGGGCCGGCACACAATTAAGGGGACCGGCCACGCTCCCCTGTCAGATTCTGTCAGAAATTTTTCTCTATAAATACCACCTCAAACCTGAAATTTTTCTCACCTCTTGCACGAAAATTTTCAGATCCAAATCTCTCTAAACATCCTCCTAAAAACCCTTTGATCATTGATGCGTGGGAATCGCAACAGGCTTTACCTCTCGAGGGATCTCGAGAAGCTTACAACCCCCACCAGGCAGTGTACCTGATCGTTGTAGTATAGTATAGTGACAAGTACCGGGGGATTGATCGTTCAGCTTAGGAATAGTGTCGCTAGGATTAGAAAGCCTAATTACTAGTTCTAAAGGTGAGGGAAGATTATTTTTTGTGTTTTTATATTTTCTAGAAAGCAAGTAAAATCTCGAGTTTTGAAAGAGTGGGCGGAATTAGTTGCGATTCAACTAACCCAAAACTAATATATAATCAAAATAAAATACTGAAAATGAAATTAAACTAAACTATACTAAGGTTGTGAGCAGTAATTGGAGAAATTGTGTTTACTTAGACTTCACTACTCCCTAGACATCTTTTACACGTTAATTACTTGTTATACTTGTATGGATGACGGATTGTATTCCTTAATACCATTCGTGGGGTGGCATACATAACTCCCCAACTCTATGAGCTCATATCTCCTCCTACACCATGACCCAACACAACTATAGGGATTGTAAAGAGTGGCTCATGCATTAAATACAACCAATAAAGACCTAGTACGCCTCGGTTCATGTTTCTTAAGACGTTCAAGCATGTTACCATTTGGAGATCTGCCAGTTTTCTTAAGCCTAACATATAAATCATTCATCCAAGAACAAGAATAAACAAGTAATCAACACATAATCAACATCTAGATTTCATTAGATCTAAGCAAACACAAGAGAGATCTAGCCTAGCATAATTGAATTGAGACAAGAACAAGATATAGACAACCAACACATAGACATATTGATTGAATTAGAAGAATACTTATCTCAATTACAATGCAAGGTATCAAGGGTTTGGAACCCTTGAAAAACCTGTAAAAGAGGCACCAAATTCGTCTTTAGGGTTTCACCAAAACTTCTCTCCTTTTTAATGTAAAAACTAGAAAACTATATATAGGAAAACTGGGCTGACGGCGTCAAGACAAGCATGTGACGCCGTCACCTCGCCGCCAAATACTTCCTTGGACGGCCTTGATCTACTTATGACGGCCTATGTGACGCCGTCACCAACCACGGTATTTTATTCTTGGTACTTTGACGCCGTCAGGATGACTTTTGACGCCGTCATCAACTACGGTGTTTTATTCTTGATGTCTGACGCCGTCAGGGTATAACTCTTGACGCCGTCACCTAGTGTCTTCAGAATGGAAAATTGATACTTTGCCGTTTTCTTCACTTTTATGCTCCAAAAACGTCCAAAATGGCTTCTTTTCCAGAATTCACTCTCCAAACACCTAAAATCACAAAAGGAACGATTTAGGGCAATATTTGATCAAATAAAGTCGGATTCGGGCTTAAATGACCCCCTGAAAACGGATCATTTTTCGCCTCATCATATACCCTTACACTTGAGATTTTCTTGTCCTCAAGCAAATGAGCTTTTATTCTACTCAAAAGACAAGTTAGGGGTCATTTAACACTAATATAAAAGTAATTACAACAAATAATCGTTCCACTAAAGACCAATAGACAAGCACGAAGATCATACACAAGCACCTCACAAATAGTGTTTAGATACTCACATCTCTCGAGTGTAATAAAGTAATATAACATTATGGAAATGGAAGATATCTCTCACTACCTGTCATAGCAAAATAGATTACCATAGGCTTGGGAAAGGATCAAACCTCCACCACATGGCGTAAGCACCTAGGATAAACTATCAAAGAGGTCTTTTAAAGGGTTGTAACGTTAGGTATAGGGATATGAATTACACGGTTTTGTTGGATAAAGGAAGTTTTACTGGTGGCGAGTTAACAATCTTGGTTAATTACATGTACAATATGGCGTTGTTAAGCCAAGACTAGACTCGACTTAAGCTAATAAATGAAAAATAACAAAAACATAAAATAAACATAGAATGAAATGGGATGGTAGTCCGTATGTTTTTTCTCTTTTTTTTTTTTTTTTTTTTTTTTTTTTTTTTTTTTTTCTTTTTCTTGTTTTTTTTTCGGATTTTTTTTTTTTTTTTTTTTTTTTTTTTTTTTTTTTTTTTTTTTTGCATACACTCTTACCCTACCATCCGAAATAATACATCATAGGGGATGAGAGTTCCCCTTACACTTGAATCTTTACATACTTTACATTAAACTAAACTAATGACTCGAATTAAGAAAATCAAAACACTTGGGGCACTTTTAAGATTAACGTACATATGGGGGTAATAATATGATGTTCTTCCCCATTACTCCATAAAATAAGTACTTACCCATGAGTCCCAATCGTCCCAAAACAATATGTACAAGGATATGACTCGACTTAGCAACCATGTAATCAATTAGAAAGTTAACTTAGGGTTTAACAAATAACAATAATGCACTAAAAATGAGCGCATACACGGAAGGCTAAGGCGATTTGGTTGTACATTTAAGTGGGGTGTAACAAATTCTTCCTTTAAGTAAGATGCTTAAAGTTAGAAACGAAAAGATAGGCTCGGAGGGGTGTACTAGGGGTTTCGTGTACTAAAAATGAGTACAACGCTAAGGGTGTGGGAAAAATTAGTTGACTTAACTAGCCAAGTAATATGACTTAAATGGTCAAGTAATTATGATACGGGTTTAACACAAGGGTGATCCTAATGCCTCTTATCATGTAGTAAATCATACCACACGAATGTAGTCTCACTAGCGGTCTCGGGATGCATCACTAACGCAAGTTCTAGAATCTAAATGCTACCGGTACACTCATAAGCACTAATAATGAATGCTTTTCCTATCAAATCTAAAGGCGAACCTCACATTTTTGGGTGGAAAATTTTTCTGAATATACGGTTATGTGCTAGTCATACAATCTCCTATCCATGAGACGCTTGCTATGGCTAAAGTTTCACTCCTAAATGTTGTAAAAAAATTTAAATTTGGCGCTAAAATTGCACTAACAAGTATTTCTCATAGTTTTATTACACATCTACCATTAAACAAAACAAACTCAAGCGAAAGTGCATATGTAAGGTATCATCTTTTTACCCTCCCCTTACACTTAAGATGAACATTGTCCCCAATGTTCAAGTAAAGAATGTAAAAGTGAAAAATAAAGAGAATGAAATCAAATACTCCCCTGATTCGCTCGGTATGGATTTTAGGTGGGCCAGGTTAAATCTTCTTCCAAGAAGACGAACAATCAAAGCTTCCCTTCCAGAATATAAATCATCTCCTTGTCAAACATAACCTGTAAATCCTGAGAAAATAGACAAGACAACCTCGCGTAAAATCGGCGGCATCCTATATAAGTTCCTAAATCCTATAAAACAAAGTAAGATATAATGCTTGTGGAATGAAGTTTGCAGATTTCCTGGAGATTATAAAACTTAATAATTCACAAAAACCATAAGACTCCGTTAGAAAAACAAAACCGGTAAAATTTCCAGATTTTTAACTCCTGACGCCGTCAAGAGTAATACTCTGACGCCGTCAGAATGGACCTGCAGAAATTCTTATGTTAAGTTTCCGGAAAATTTCTGGAAAAACTTCGTCCTACTTCCTGGAAAATCCTGCAAAACTTCATTATGACTCAATACAAGCATTTGACTCTAACAAATACGAATATACATGTTCATTTAATATTGTGGAGAATCATGATCGGTTTGTTTCTTGAAAACATATTTAGGGTTTCCCCTTACACTTATCTTTTGCAAAAATACCTTTAGGTTGGAGTTAAGACTAAGCCAAACAACATAGTAAAGTATTTCCATATTTTAATTGAGAAACATGATCAACCAACAATAAAAACAAAGCATGCATACGGAAGCAAATAACAATCAAACAAATAAAATCACACAAAACATGGGTTGCCTCCCAAGAAGCGCTTTTCTTTATTTACGAGTCTTGTAGCTAGACTCAAAGTCATGGGTTACTACGTGATTCGGGTGAGTTCCTCATTGAGGACATCTTTGGGATCGAACTTAGGTTTCAACTTCCTATCGGTTTCCTTAGTATGGTATGACCTTTCAAACTTCTCTCCATCCGGATCATATAAGGTCATTCTAATATGCCATGACCCGTCACCTTCTTTAGGTGGCTTGTCCCACCTCCATTTACACTTATCTCCCTCTCTTTTCCATTTATTCCTCTCTATGTTGATGGGCATTACGCTTAATAACTCAATCATTTTCCTAAAGACTAACGGGTCCTCAAAGGGGTCTAGCTCTTCATCTCTAGCTATGAGTTGTTCTACCGAATGTGTCTTTTCAACAAAGTCTTTTTCTAGATAGAATGGGCATTGAGGTCCTATAAAGTTCCTTTCTATCCAAGGTCCATATCTAGATGGTCTCCTATTCATCTCTACCCAATGCGGTGTTGGTTCATCATCACAATCATAACTATGCTTCTTAACATCATACACCGACCAAGTATCGCCTTCTCCTACTGCTATCTTGGATTCCTTGCAATCTATCATGGCACTAGCGGTTGCTAAAAATCCTCTTCCTACCAATAATGGGCATGTAGTGTCACTAACCATGTCTAGGACATGAAAATCCGCTAATATAGTTAACCTTCCTACGTGAACAACTACATCCTTAATTATTCCAACCGGGTGGGCAATACTCCCATCCGCTAGCCCTATTAATACTTCCGTTTCCTCTAATTTTCCTAGCTTAAGAGCGGTGAATATGTAACAATTCACATTTTTCAGGATAATTACTATTCTCGGAAAATTTCACTATTCACTTTTACTATTCATTTTTCCCGAAAATTTTCCCGAAATTTGATTTTTATTTCTTGGGCTCAAGTGATAAATCATTTCCATGGCAAATTAAAAGTTTGACATTCATAAACTCATTTTCATGAAAGTTATTAAGGAATTACAGGGAATTACACGTTTTAGGGTAAAACGTCATTCAGAAATTCTACGCACAACGAAATTCAACCCCGTCAGGTGACCCCACATCAGAAAAATGTTTGACACACTCATGATTTATTTGAGAATTAATCGTGACTGAGAAAAACATGACCAAAGACTTCCCGGCAGGTCACCCAAGCCTGTACTAATCTCGCATGAGCACGCTTAACCGTATGGGCGATTAACCGTTAGACCACAAAACGTTTTTCTAAGACGATTTGAGTTTTCAACTTATTAGAAAAAGTCAACATATTTTTCCCTCCTCCATTGACCAAAAATCATCCCTTGATGTTATAAGTCATTTCGTGATTTTTAGGCTTACGGTTTGATGTCTAAAAGACATTTAATACCAACCGACACTAGACTGAGCCCAGTCTAGACATTATAAGTCATTTTAAATCATTTTTATCACATTAGAAAAGTAACATTTTACTTTTCTCAATTTTACGCAATATTCATACGTTTTACGTATTACGCGTTTTAGACCCGTGTTTCCAATTTTTAGCAGGGTTTTACCACTCAAATGGAACCTACCATTCATTTTATATTTTATTATGGGACATATGGACATGTCTAACAATACTTTAAAGTTCCATAATTTTACGACACCCGGTTTTACGTTTTGAGGCTTAATCATTTACGATTGGCATTTCCCGGAGTCAAAACTAACTAGATATCTTGGATAATATCATCACAAGTCCACACCTTGTTCCCCAAGTGTATGAACCGACCTAGGGGGGGGGGGGAGTCACCCCTTGTGTGGCTTAATCTCATGCTTTGTAACCTTGGATGATTACAAGTGTTAAACTTGGTCTCCAAGTGTTGACTAGTCAACAATGTAACCTCCTCATTTGCATATAAATGCTTCTCCTCCCACTCCTTGACCATATGAACGACCCACACACACAACACACTTCATTTTACTAGTTTACTTCAAGTTCCATCCAAGAAATCAAGTGCAATATCCATACATAAACCCTAGTTTAGTTTTGATTCATCAAAACTACTTCAAATCCTTAGAAACTTTGGTGATTTCTCTTGAGTTTGAATCCACTCAAGTCACCTCAATTTTCATCATCTCTCTTTCAAGATTACAAGAGTAGAAAGATTGCATGAAGTGAAGTGGGTTGAAGCAAGTCTATCAAAGTCCTATCCTTACATGTTAACTTCCTTTCATCTTTGAAAGCCAAAAGTTGTGAGCCAAACCCTAACTTGATTCTTGTTAAATAATCATGTTCATGTTATTTACATGTTATTCTTGCTATATTATGTCTTGTAGTTATGTCCATGATGTATAAAAGTGAGCAAAACAAGTTATTGTTAATGATTGATAAGACAAGTTACTATAACAAGCAAACTAGTGACTTTCTTGGAAAACCACGACCAAAATGGTAAAATTATGATATTGGATCCTTACATATTACAGTAGAGGACTTAACAAGGAAACCATAGCAATTTGAACCACCTAAAACGAGTATACGAGTCAAAAGTTACGCCCATTTGAAGTTACCAAAACTTTTCGGCAAACTGCCAAATACCATTCTGATCAAATTTGGGTTTTAAAAGTCCCACTTCTGGTCCGATTCATCAAAAAGTTAAAACACGAAAGTTGTCCGGAACGACGTTTTCGTTCAAGAACAAAGAAGCTCGAGACCTAAAAACACTTTCCGAGTGATAAAATTCTTCAAATTCTAAACAGCCCATTTTTAGGCGAAAGTCACAAGATTATGGTTATACTTTGAAAGGAACAAGAGGTCTTATGACCTATAATCAAGACCACAACCATGGCTAGAGCCAAGGTTGTGTCTCATGACCTTGAAACAAGGACCAAAGGTCATGGCTAGGCCATGACGAAATGACCATACCAACTTTCATAGGCGTAAACATGAAACAAAGAGTTGACGAGAACTTGAACAAGCAATTTGGATCTACTTCACTTAAAAGGGAACCATGAGATATTACCAAGAGAAAATGGTCATACAAAACTTATGAAACATACCCTAATAACAATCTTCATGTACTAATAAACTTTCCTAAGTTTATTCAAATATCGGACATGTAACCTTTCGGATCAAAACTTATATCTATATATTTCATCAACTACTACAATAGTAGGGAGCCTCATGTGAGGAGTTCATTATGTAAGCCGTCGAGTTGAGTTGTGGATTTACGAGTTAAAGTGTCCTGGCTCCTCGAACGCTTACTAACATGACTTCTGAATTATGTCGGCCCGAACGGTAGTAAACGATATACAAAACATACATGTTTCATGAATCTTTTCTTTCAAGGACTTACAATATACATCATACCACATCATGGACTATAATGCAAGATATATATATATATAGGCACTACTTCATATTCTGTACTCAAATCCTAAGTCGCAACATTCTATTATAGGTTGCTCGTAGAAACCTTCACGATTCAACCGTTACATTCATTACTTGCTATCTTACTTAAGGTGAGTTCATAGCCCCACCTTACATTACTTCAATGTTTTACAAACCCTTGGGGGGAATACATGCTATTTTAACCGAGCACAATATTTTTAAATTGTATGCTTGCCTGATTGTTTTATTATCACTAAGTACCAACCTTGCTAAACCGAGATCCCTTATTATGAACCATTTAATCACTAGCAATAGTGAGCGCAAATATTGTGAATAGGCCTATTGGGATTGACGAATCCCATTTGTATTGACTAAGTTCAAACAAATGCATTAATATTTGAGATTTAGGTATGTTAGCAAAGTACCTACCGGGATAAATCTGCCGATCGATATTGGTACACGTTAACGTTATGGTGTCATAAGCTTAGTGTATAATACATGTTCCGGGCGTATAATAACGTAGCCTACCTGTTTTGTTTTCCAAACATTGGTGTGAGCCTATAACTCACACTACCAACATATTGTGTTCAATCGATTTAACAAACTCTATGAATATCACTCAACCTTTGTGTTGACCTCTCAAGCATGTATTTCAGGTTCATGACGATCAAGGATGGCACGGAAGGACACGGATACTCAAGAGGGCTATAAATTTTATTATCATTCAAAACTCATTCATTATACATTGTAAACATGGAACCAATTGGGACCTCATTTTGAAATCTCTGATATTTATATAATTTGAATGATACATCTTTTAAAACGACTCAATTGGAGTTCGTTATCTATTATTGTGACTATTGTGCCGTCGAGTAACACCCAGTTTGAATTCCGCTGCATCCATGAATTGGGGGTGTTACAGATTGGTACCAGAGCCATGGTTATAGAGAAACGGGTCTAATTGAGACCTAAACTATAACTACACATACAAGCAAAAACATTTTATAGCCTTCCGCTCTCCGTGTCTTCCATCCTCCAGACGATTATGGATTTAGTAAGCATGTTATGATACACAAACATGTTAGTATATTCATATATACCCATTTTGAGCATTTCCCCGTAGACATTTTTATGCTACACAAACATAATTGCATATTGATATATGTACCCTTAACATAATTGAGCATTTCCCCGTAAGCATTTTGTGCTACATGAACACATATAAGTATATTGATATATACACACTAGGCATTTTATGCTACATGAACACATATAAGTATATTGATATATAAACTCGGTTTATTTTCAATCATTTATCTAAACAATGGACTAAACATATCTGTGTATGCCTATTCTAAGGCATTTCGGCACAGCCACACTCTCCCAATCATGTTCCTACTCCAACATTATATGTCCAAGACATTGTAACTGATTGCAATGGTCTCATTCATTTTCCAAGACATTGTGAGATACAATGGTCTCATTCATTTTCCAAGACATTGTGAGATACAATGGTCTCATTCATTTTCCAAGACATTGTGAGATACAATGGTCTCATTCACTTTTCAAGACATTGTGAGATACAATGGTCTCATTCATTTTCCAAGACATTGTGAGATACAATGGTCTCATTCATTTTCCAAGACATTGTGAGATACAATGGTCTCATTCATTTTCCAAGACATTGTGAGATACAATGGTCTCATTCATTTTCCAAGACATTGTGAGTTACAATGGTCTCATTCACTTTTCAAGACATTGTGAGATACAATGGTCTCATTCATTTTCCAAGACATTGTGAGATACAATGGTCTCATTCATTTTCCAAGACATTGTATTATACAATGGTCTTAACCATTTCTCAAATGTTTTGAGTCACACAATGGTCTAACCTACTTCCCAGACATTGTGAATTGCACAATGGTCTAACCTACATCCGAGACATTGTGTTTTGTGCAAATGGTCTCTAGAATTATTCCATCACATCATCAATATCATTTCTTATGATATCAAAAACCCGTCACAATCTATCGATTTCAAAACAAGAAATATGAGATTTCTAAAGGACAAACTAATCCATCATCGACAAAAGCTGAACTTTCTCTACATTCATCAAAGTTTTCTTATGAAACCTTCATTATTAAAAGTTCGTGATCCTGGCCAAGTATGTTCTATTTTAGAACTACTTAAAACTTCCTTTCCATACGTATCTACCCTTACTACCTTCTATGCAATGGAATATGAAAACATACGTTACAAGTCTTGTATGGACGGGACTTGCAACTTAAGGGTTTGTCATCGCCTTTGTTTAGTGAACAGTTTCCCGAAAGCAACGGACATATCAAAAGTATACCTAGTTTAGGTATTTGAAAATTTTATCGAACCTTGGCTAAATATAGACTAGTCACCTATATTTAACCTAGGGACAGTGGAATATAGTCTGACTAACTATATTCGACTTAAAATTTTCAAATACTGAGAGTAGTTGTACTAGGGTTATGTTTAGGTTGATTTCCTACATGAACTCGATAAACCACCAGAATACATTAAAACAATCTAGAGACACGATAATGTCTTACCACTCAGCGAAATCTTAACACCTTATTTGTGTTACCTAATTTCATTCTTGAAATTTTTCATTTATGAGATAATCCGAACTACTATCTTGGGATAGTTATCAATTATTCTCTTCATCCTGTAGAAGTACTATCCTGTTTAGGTCCTAAGGATACCATTCCATCATAAACTTTTAAAATCTCTTAAGATTTTTAAAGCAAACTCAACATCTATACCTAAGAGTATTAATGTTAAGCATACACTACACACTTTTATTCATCAACATATCATAACATTATCTTCACAACCGTTGGAACCACAAGCTCATTTACAGATTTTGATGCACTTTTAAAGCTCAAATCATCCTTAGTTACACCACAAGTACCCTCATCAGCTTTACAAGTTTGAATATTCATCTTGTACTTTTGGGAACACCAATATCATCTCGTAATACACTACCTTGTAACTCACCGGCTAAGTATGAATGTTGTGTCAGGAATTCTTGAGTAGGATGATTTATAATGTCCTTATTTGAATGGATTGGGATGCCTTTTCATTTAAATAAAGAAATTATAAATCATCGAACCATACGTTTATATTCCTTTAGTTACATTGTTTGGGATGCCTCTCTATGTAAATAAAGAATTATAAACAAGTGGGCTTATTTATATCCGAAATAACATAAGTATGAAGTCAATAAACACTAGATACAACAACAGATTACCTACTAGGCTATGATTGCAACAACTATCCCAATTTCCATTAGTACGAGGTTTACAATTTGGTTTTCATAATGATAGTGCAATAACAAACAAACTCATTGCGAGGCCATGTAACCATATGCATGTGCAGTCGTACCAAACTCATTACGAGGCCATGTAACCATACGCATGCGCAGTCGTACCAAATCATTGCGAAGCCATGTAGCCATATGCATGGGCAGCCGTACAATTCAAACAGGACTTGGTCCAACCACATGTTCAACGCTTATTCCATGATTCGATTCTTATATCAATTGCTATTGATACTTGACAACTATATCAAGTTCTATTTTGATATTCAACTACTATATCAATTCCTATTAATATTCGACTGCTATATCAATTTCCTTTGATATTCGACTATTACCATACCTTTCCTATATAAAAGTAAGCCTCATCCTACACCATACACTGAAATGACAAATCAAGTTACATCACCGGTAATCCCAGACTTTAGTCCTCATAAGTAACCACACCTTTTCATCGACACCACTCCAACATATGATACACACAGAACTTCGGGACGAAGTTCCCCGTAAGGGGTAGAGACTGTAACAATTCACATTTTTCAGGATAATTACTATTCCCGGAAAATTTCACTATTCACTTTTACTATTCATTTTTCCCGAAAATTTTCCCGAAATTTGATTTTTATTTCTTGGGCTCAAGTGATAAATCATTTTCATGGCAAATTAAAAGTTTGACATTCATAAACTCATTTTCATGAAAGTTATTAAGGAATTACAGGGAATTACACGTTTTAGGGTAAAACGTCATTCAGAAATTCTACGCACAACGAAATTCAACCCCGTCAGGTGACCCCACATCAGAAAAATGTTTGACACACTCATGATTTATTTGAGAATTAATCGTGACTGAGAAAAACATGACCAAAGACTTCCCGGCAGGTCACCCAAGCCTGTACTAATCTCGCATGAGCACGCTTAACCGTATGGGCGATTAACCGTTAGACCACAAAACGTTTTTCTAAGACGATTTGAGTTTTCAACTTATTAGAAAAAGTCAACATATTTTTCCCTCCTCCATTGACCAAAAATCATCCCTTGATGTTATAAGTCATTTCGTGATTTTTAGGCTTACGGTTTGATGTCTAAAAGACATTTAATACCAACCGACACTAGACTGAGCCCAGTCTAGACATTATAAGTCATTTTAAATCATTTTTATCACATTAGAAAAGTAACATTTTACTTTTCTCAATTTTACGCAATATTCATACGTTTTACGTATTACGCGTTTTAGACCCGTGTTTCCAATTTTTAGCAGGGTTTTACCACTCAAATGGAACCTACCATTCATTTTATATTTTATTATGGGACATATGGACATGTCTAACAATACTTTAAAGTTCCATAATTTTACGACACCCGGTTTTACGTTTTGAGGCTTAATCATTTACGATTGGCATTTCCCGGAGTCAAAACTAACTAGATATCTTGGATAATATCATCACAAGTCCACACCTTGTTCCCCAAGTGTATGAACCGACCTAGGGGGGGGGGAGTCACCCCTTGTGTGGCTTAATCTCATGCTTTGTAACCTTGGATGATTACAAGTGTTAAACTTGGTCTCCAAGTGTTGACTAGTCAACAATGTAACCTCCTCATTTGCATATAAATGCTTCTCCTCCCACTCCTTGACCATATGAACGACCCACACACACAACACACTTCATTTTACTAGTTTACTTCAAGTTCCATCCAAGAAATCAAGTGCAATATCCATACATAAACCCTAGTTTAGTTTTGATTCATCAAAACTACTTCAAATCCTTAGAAACTTTGGTGATTTCTCTTGAGTTTGAATCCACTCAAGTCACCTCAATTTTCATCATCTCTCTTTCAAGATTACAAGAGTAGAAAGATTGCATGAAGTGAAGTGGGTTGAAGCAAGTCTATCAAAGTCCTATCCTTACATGTTAACTTCCTTTCATCTTTGAAAGCCAAAAGTTGTGAGCCAAACCCTAACTTGATTCTTGTTAAATAATCATGTTCATGTTATTTACATGTTATTCTTGCTATATTATGTCTTGTAGTTATGTCCATGATGTATAAAAGTGAGCAAAACAAGTTATTGTTAATGATTGATAAGACAAGTTACTATAACAAGCAAACTAGTGACTTTCTTGGAAAACCACGACCAAAATGGTAAAATTATGATATTGGATCCTTACATATTACAGTAGAGGACTTAACAAGGAAACCATAGCAATTTGAACCACCTAAAACGAGTATACGAGTCAAAAGTTACGCCCATTTGAAGTTACCAAAACTTTTCGGCAAACTGCCAAATACCATTCTGATCAAATTTGGGTTTTAAAAGTCCCACTTCTGGTCCGATTCATCAAAAAGTTAAAACACGAAAGTTGTCCGGAACGACGTTTTCGTTCAAGAACACAGAAGCTCGAGACCTAAAAACAATTTCCGAGTGATAAAATTCTTCAAATTCTAAACAGCCCATTTTTAGGCGAAAGTCACAAGATTATGGTTATACTTTGAAAGGAACAAGAGGTCTTATGACCTATAATCAAGACCACAACCATGGCTAGAGCCAAGGTTGTGTCTCATGACCTTGAAACAAGGACCAAAGGTCATGGCTAGGCCATGACGAAATGACCATACCAACTTTCATAGGCGTAAACATGAAACAAAGAGTTGACGAGAACTTGAACAAGCAATTTGGATCTACTTCACTTAAAAGGGAACCATGAGATATTACCAAGAGAAAATGGTCATACAAAACTTATGAAACATACCCTAATAACAATCTTCATGTACTAATAAACTTTCCTAAGTTTATTCAAATATCGGACATGTAACCTTTCGGATCAAAACTTATATCTATATATTTCATCAACTACTACAATAGTAGGGAGCCTCATGTGAGGAGTTCATTATGTAAGCCGTCGAGTTGAGTTGTGGATTTACGAGTTAAAGTGTCCTGGCTCCTCGAACGCTTACTAACATGACTTCTGAATTATGTCGGCCCGAACGGTAGTAAACGATATACAAAACATACATGTTTCATGAATCTTTTCTTTCAAGGACTTACAATATACATCATACCACATCATGGACTATAATGCAAGATATATATATATAGGCACTACTTCATATTCTGTACTCAAATCCTAAGTCGCAACATTCTATTATAGGTTGCTCGTAGAAACCTTCACGATTCAACCGTTACATTCATTACTTGCTATCTTACTTAAGGTGAGTTCATAGCCCCACCTTACATTACTTCAATGTTTTACAAACCCTTGGGGGGAATACATGCTATTTTAACCGAGCACAATATTTTTAAATTGTATGCTTGCCTGATTGTTTTATTATCACTAAGTACCAACCTTGCTAAACCGAGATCCCTTATTATGAACCATTTAATCACTAGCAATAGTGAGCGCAAATATTGTGAATAGGCCTATTGGGATTGACGAATCCCATTTGTATTGACTAAGTTCAAACAAATGCATTAATATTTGAGATTTAGGTATGTTAGCAAAGTACCTACCGGGATAAATCTGCCGATCGATATTGGTACACGTTAACGTTATGGTGTCATAAGCTTAGTGTATAATACATGTTCCGGGCGTATAATAACGTAGCCTACCTGTTTTGTTTTCCAAACATTGGTGTGAGCCTATAACTCACACTACCAACATATTGTGTTCAATCGATTTAACAAACTCTATGAATATCACTCAACCTTTGTGTTGACCTCTCAAGCATGTATTTCAGGTTCATGACGATCAAGGATGGCACGGAAGGACACGGATACTCAAGAGGGCTATAAATTTTATTATCATTCAAAACTCATTCATTATACATTGTAAACATGGAACCAATTGGGACCTCATTTTGAAATCTCTGATATTTATATAATTTGAATGATACATCTTTTAAAACGACTCAATTGGAGTTCGTTATCTATTATTGTGACTATTGTGCCGTCGAGTAACACCCAGTTTGAATTCCGCTGCATCCATGAATTGGGGGTGTTACAGAATAAGGATAAGGGAATCAAGTTGAGGCTTGACCCTAAATCAGCTAGTGTGTCAAAAGCTTCGGATCTTCCTATCTTACAAGGCAAAACAAATATACCCGGATCATCAAGCTTTTTAGGCAACTTGTTTTGAACGAAGGCGGTCCCATTTTTACCTAGCTTATACTCCTCATATTTTTCTAGGAGGGCACTATAGTAAGGAGCACGCGCTAAGACATCAATGACGGGGCGTTCAAGGTGAAGTTCTTTGAATTCATCGTCAAGGTCTTGCGTAAGAGGTGTTTCAACTATGCTTTTGACCGGCTCTATAGTGGGTGTTTTATTTGATTGGTCCTTTTGGGGAACTTGGTTTTGTTTGAAACACGTGCTCGTTGATTTAACCGAGTAGTATTGTGGACACGAAGTGGGTGACGAAACTGAAGATATGGAATTAACGTTTAGTTTCGGATTTTTGATTGTGTCGCTTGGGAGTGCTCCCATTTCTCGGTCATTGAGAACTTTCAACAATGTATCAATTCTAGTGGTCATCTCGCTTTGCTTTTGTTTGAAATCGGCTTCAAACTTAGATATGCGAGCTTCTTGAGATGCCATGAACTTTGACATCAATCCTTCAAGATTGTTGGTACTACCATAGTTGTTAGAAGGATTGTTGTTGAAAGTATGGTTGGATGGTGGACCGTTTGGTTGGTAACGATTAGGTGGGTTGGATGAATTGGGTTGATTTTGTTTCCACCTAAGGTTTGGGTGATTTTTCCATGAGGGGCTGTATGAATCACCGTAAGTGTTTGGCTCGGGCATGAAAGTGTACCACTTATCTCCCGCTTCGTCGGTACGCGTGGATGCGTAATCCGCAAAAGCTGTTCCGGGGAGTTCCACACAATCACGAGTGTCATGGGGACCACTACATAATTCGCATGAAGAAGTGATTTTGTTCACTTGGCTTGAATGCTTCGGAGCTTCGTAAGATTTCATGAGAAACTTGACTTGGTCCTCAAGTTCCATGATCCTACGGTCGGGAGTGCTAGAATTGTTCGAAGGCAAAGATATTGCCTTGACCGTTTTGTTCAAGTCACGGGGATCATTCCAACTTTCGTTGTCATAGAGAGCAAGATCTTCTATGAGTTCCCATGATTGTTCCGCACTAAGATCACGCAGCTTACCACCGGCCGATTGGTCAATGGTTCGCCTCGTGGGGATGTCGATATGGTCATAAAAAATTTGGACTTGGAGCCAAAGATCTATGCCATGATGAGGGACTTTTTGGAGTAAGTCCTTGAAACGAGTCCATGCTTCATAAAGAGATTCATTTTGACGTTGTTGAAACATCAAGATGTCATTCCTAAGCTTAGTAGTTCTCCCCGGTGGGAAAAATTGAGCAAGGAAACGAGTGGTGAGATCATCCCATGTGGTGATGGATCCCGCACGTAAACGCTCAAGCCATTGACTAGCTTGATCCCGTAGAGAGAATTGGAATAGGCGTAAACGGGTAGTCTCTCTAGTCTCAACACCTAGGTCTATGGAATCTACGATTTTGAGGAAGTCCTTAAGATGTTGGTTTGGATCTTCGGAACGAAGTCCATGGAATGCACATCCGCTTTGCACCAACCGGATGGTGTCGGATTGCAAGGGGGTCACATTGGCTCCGGTGAGCTCAATGGTGTTTCGGTAGCCTTGATGGCTAGGTCGGGAGTACTCTCCTAAGGTTCGGGGCCTAAGGGGTTCTAGTGGTGGGTTTTATTGTGGTGGGATGACGGGTTCAAAGATGTTACCACCTTCCATGATGTCGGATGGTAAAGAGTTACGAACAAAGGCACGAAGAAATAAGATAGACTAAAGAAGACCTAAAAATAAAAATAAAATCTTACTAGAAAGGAATCTAGCAAGTAGACCTAATAAAAAGAAATCCTAACCTAGACAATAACTATTCCCCGGGCTGCGACGCCAAAAACTTGATGCGTGGGAATTGCAACAGGCTTTACCTCTCGAGGGATCTCGAGAAGCTTACAACCCCCACCAGGCAGTGTACCTGATCGTTGTAGTATAGTATAGTGACAAGTACCGGGGGATTGATCGTTCAGATTAGGAATAGTGTCGCTAGGATTAGAAAGCCTAATTACTAGTTCTAAAGGTGAGGGAAGATTATTTTTTGTGTTTTTATATTTTCTAGAAAGCAAGTAAACTCTCGGGTTTTGAAAGAGTGGGCGGAATTAGTTGCGATTCAACTAACCCAAAACTAATATATAATCAAAATAAAATACTGAAAATGAAATTAAACTAAACTATACTAAGGTTGTGAGCAGTAATTGGAGAAATTGTGTTTACTTAGACTTCACTACTCCCTAGACATCTTTTACACGTTAATTACTTGTTATACTTGTATGGATGACGGATTGTATTCCTTAATACCATTCGTGGGGTGGCATACATAACTCCCCAACTCTATGAGCTCGTATCTCCTCCTACACCATGACCCAACACAACTATAGGGATTGTAAACAGTGGCTCATGCATTAAATACAGCCAATAAAGACCTAGTACGCCTCGGTTCATGTTTCTTAAGACGTTCAATCATGTTACCATTTGGAGATCTGCCAGTTTTCTTAAGCCTAACATATAAATCATTCATCCAAGAACAAGAATAAACAAGTAATCAACACATAATCAACATCTAGGTTTCATTAGATCTAAGCAAACACAAGAGAGATCTAGCCTAGCATAATTGAATTGAGACAAGAACAAGATATAGACAACCAACACATAGACATATTGATTGAATTAGAAGAATACTTATCTCAATTACAATGCAAGGTATCAAGGGTTTGGAACCCTTGAAAAACCTGTAAAAGAGGCACCAAATTCGTCTTTAGGGTTTCACCAAAACTTCTCTCCTTTTTAATGTAAAAACTAGAAAACTATATATAGGAAAACTGGGCTGACGGCGTCAAGACAAGCATGTGACGCCGTCACCTCGCCGCCAAATACTTCCTCGGACGGCCTTGATCTACTTATGACGGCCTATGTGAAGCCGTCACCAACCACGGTATTTTATTCTTGGTACTTTGACGCCGTCAGGATGACTTTTGACGCCGTCATCAACTACGGTGTTTTATTCTTGATGTCTGACGCCGTCAGGGTATAACTCTTGACGCCGTCACCTAGTGTCTTCAGAATGGAAAATTGATACTTTGCCGTTTTCTTCACTTTTATGCTCCAAAAACGTCCAAAATGGCTTCTTTTCCAGAATTCACTCTCCAAACACCTAAAATCACAAAAGGAACGATTTAGGGCAATATTTGATCAAATAAAGTCGGATTCGGGCTTAA
This sequence comes from Artemisia argyi, assembly GCA_030686995.1. Lineage (NCBI taxonomy): Eukaryota > Viridiplantae > Streptophyta > Magnoliopsida > Asterales > Asteraceae > Artemisia > Artemisia argyi. The sequence continues at coordinate 129,039,337 of CM060695.1, read as the reverse complement.
ATGACCCCCTAAAAACGGATCATTTTTCGCCTCATCAATCATATAAGTGTTATCCTTGTTTCAAGTGATTCATTCCCTCACCTCTCATCTCTCAAAGTGCAAGAGAAGAATACTCCTTCAACATCAAGTTGTGAAGTATTGTAGATTTGTGTATATAGTCTAGTTGTTGTGTACATTCATTGTAAAGGTGTGATAGTATTGTAACTAGATAGATCTAGGAGTAGAAGTTGTGAATAGAAGTAGTGAGATATAAGTAGTTTGTTGTGAAGAAGAAGAGCTAGGAAGTAGATAGTTGTGAAGAAGATTGTTGTGAAGTAGATAGTTGTGAAGCTGGATAGGTGTGAAGAAGTTGTGTTGTGATTAAGTAGTGACTACGTGTGAAGAAGGTGTGTAGAAGGTGTGAATAAGTTGTGACGAAGTTGTGGTGTGTATATTGGTGTGTAAGGTTTTCTCCGCCATAAGGGAGCTTGTTGACATAGTGAAGAAAACTCTCGAGTAGGTGACTCGAGGAGTGGAGTAGGGCAAGGAAGGTGTCCTTGTAGCCGAACCACTATAAATCCTTTGTCTCGCGGTTAGATCTTTCCATATCTTACTTATTATCTTGTTTATATCGTTATCACTTTTGTAGACGTAGATGTTTATATATGTATTTGCTCATATAGTGCTAGTATTGATTTTACTTAAAGATCAAACAAAAGTTTCATTCACAAAACAAAGTTTTTACAATCAAACTAAAAAGGTAACATACATATAATTGATCATTTTGATCAAGTATAGTTTTCATACAAAATATAACTAAGGATTATAAAATAAACGTTTACTTACTTGTCTCTCGTATATAGCTATAATTGTTTATATTATGCATGTGTTGATTTCACATACTTAGCTTACATTATTATTATTGTTCATACTTAGATATAGTTGTTCATATTGTTCAAGATTTGAGTTCACATAAGATAGAATCAAAGTTTTTAAAAGCAAACACTATGTGTTTTTCAGCTTATTTGCATATTCCTATGTGTTTTTCTTGTCTTGCCTGCTTATGTTCAATTAGTTTTTTGCTTATAACTTATTTTTCACTTAGGTGTTAGTTATCAGCTTTTTGGGTAGCTTTTTCCCTCACAGAATGCATTTTTTAGCCATGAACTCTACTGTTAGAGTAATAAGCTCACACTGAGCTTATTGATGACTTAGGGAAAAGTTGCCTTCACAAAAAGTGCTCATTTTCAGTAGTTTAATAGATTTGTAAAAGAAAATTTCAGAAAATCCAAAATTAATTAAAGTGATAGCTTCTATTTAAGCCCTTTGGCTTATTTTTCTGCTTATTTATTAGCATTTCTCATTTTTAAATTTTTCTCAGGTTTCTTATAACTTAAAATAATTTTAGAAATTTTTTCAGATTTTTCTTTGATCATTTAGTACTTTTTATAATTTAATTTAGTTTAAATTAATTAAATAATTAGTTTTAATTAATAATAAATAATTAAAAAGTAGAAAAAAATAGGTGTTCTGTAGTAAAATTAGTTTTATAATATTTTAGATTTTTCCAAATTTAATTTTCATTTTTCTAGTTAATTATCATAATTAATTAATAATTAGTATAATTTAGTTAATTAAAAAAGTAATTAGTAATTAGTAATTAGTAATTAATTAAATAGTGATAAAAATAATTTTAATTCTCCAAAAATTTTCTTATAACATTAGGATTTTAAAAATATAATTTTTATATTCGTAGGATTTTATTTGCTCACGTTTCACTTTTTATTTTGCGCGTTCGCGTTTAATTTAAATTCAAACACGCGTTTTTAGGTCTAACTTACGTTTCTAGATTATCTGTTCATCAGTAATTGTTAGAATAGTGTTTTTAAGTTATTTTCAATCATAATATCGTAGTATAATCATTCAAATCAAATTCCTGATCCTCCTATTAAATCACACGATCACTTAAAACGTTTTTAAATACAATTGCTTACCTCGCTGGGACATAACGACCCGGGAATACACTGTACTCCTTGGTTAGTTGGTCTGAGACGTTTGACTTGGTTGACCAATCACATTGGAAAACTTAGTTGACCGTTTAGGACCAATCATGCATCATTTAAATAAAGGTTCCTAACACCACTTGTTACCGCTGCTTTTGCTGGGATATCATCTTTCATGCACTGCCAATGCCTTTCCCAAAGCCTAAGAGGTTCTGCAACCTCAGAGTACATCAAAATATGTGCAAACAGTGCACGTAATTCTCTTGCTGTTACAGAAAACGATGCTTCTTGCAAGGCTATGTCCCATTCTTTGTCATCATCAAGGAGGCCCATAGCTTGACATGCTGCACGGTATGTAGGAAAGACGATATTGTTAACTGTTCATACTTCAATGAACGACTTACAGTCTTTTTGGTGCGTCAGTAGCATACGGAAGTAGAAAAGCTCTCCTGCAGATGGGTGAACGTATACTAACCTCCCTACCGAATATCTTGTTTTAATTGTCTGTCGTTTCCATTCCTTTCGATCTTCATACCAAACATATTTAGTAGGAAAGTCTAAATATGTTAAATTCCATCCATCTTCGAACAATCTATTGTACGTAAACCATTCTGTCAACGTAGTGAGCTTTCTCCCGTCGTCCGTGAGAATATGTGCCAGTGGCTCTGAATCTCTAAAGTAATCTGTTGCATGTCTTGAAGATGCACTGCAAGTATTTGCACCGTTGGCTCTCTATGATTAATGGGGAAATCAAGTATCCGCCAACATGCTTCATGTGGACATAAGAAACGACTGTCTATGAAGTTTTTAATTTCGTCAACCTGTATTTTAAGAGCAGATGATGACGACCCTGGATCACCAATCGGTGTTACAATGAGTGTTGCAATTCTATTTGTGCCTTTAGAGATATACTTGAACAAATACTTTATCAACATACTCCAGCCAGTACTCAACGTTAATGTGAGCATGGAACATCAGACAAAGTAGTCGGTTGTATGGGACAACGTATGTGTTGTCTAATTTGAGCTCTCCTTTTGGTACGTAAGCACCATTTCTTCTTCTCCGATAGTGTATGTGACCGTTCTGATCAAAGTAAGTATTGTCGGAACCCTTCTTGGGGTAGTTCTTGCTACAAACACCTTCCTGCATGCATGCAGCTTTAGGGTTAGCATTCCCACATGGGCCATGCATCATCATATCAACGACCACTCTGTAGCCTTCTGGATCGGTTGTTTTATCTGGTAACTCAGATGAAATAAAATTGTCTACTTCTTCCGGATCTTTTATTCTGTCATTATTGTCAATCCATAAGAGTGTGTTACAATGTGGTAGACCACGTTTCTGGAATTCAATTGTGTAAAGAACTGCATATTTAACCATTAGCAAGTAAGGATAGTGAACACTACTATATGGAATTAATATTAACTGTTTAACCAATTTTTCAAAAGTGGTTATAAAAAGTGATTACATACCTCCGGTACACCGGCCAAATAGATGTTGTTCTTTGAGCACTTTTACAAAGTCTTCGACCTTTTGCTCAAAAACACGGCATATGACATCAGCTCTGTCTGATGGTGTGAGACCTGGATACACTGCCATTCGTCTTTTTATCTCTGGCCAATTTACATTACATGTAAATGTGATAAAAAATTGTGGACTCCCCAGAACACGACATATGGCAAGAGCATCTAGATAGTGGCTATACATATATCTATGACCGCCAGTGAAGCTTGCAGGAAGAATAATTCTTTGGCCTATATCATTTCCAATGTGATCCCCTCTCAACATCGCATCATAAATGCCTTAAAGGCAGTCACTCCTCAACCGATTTTGCTTTGCCCTAACAAAATCAAGTCTTTCTTGTTCAAGAGTGCAATAGACAACGACAACGTATTGCTGGAACAATCTTCCACCTCTAAAGAGATGCCCGAACTCGTTAACACGTTGGTGTATTTGATATTTATAATACATATTCATAGACACCTTTGATCGCTTTCTTTTTCCGTTCACATCTTTGAATGCCAGATCTGTGTTATAACCGGGCTGGCCATACACAAAAAGCAACGGAAATTGGAGAGACATGTATGAACTATGGAGCTTGTTGATTCTTTTTGGCTCTTTGTCTTTGTATTCTATAATCATGTCGAACTCTGTTTCAGTGTTTGCATCAGGTTCAAGGATGATTGCTCCAAGTGTGCCGGCAGAAGGAAGCTGATACTGTTTAGCAGCTGTGACGTTGTAAAGTTGTATCTTGAATTCAGGTAAGGTTCCTTCGTTGCATTTATCTCTTGCTGTTCTAAAAACCTGGACCAACTCATTGTGCTGATCAAGGGCTTGTATCAAACCCTCCACAATTTCACGTTTAAGATTACTGTTTTCTATTCCACCAAAAGGCTCCATCCTGTGTTTCACTTCATTTTGTGTATCATACACATACATTTGCATAAACCTAGGGTCTTTCCCATTAGTAGGACATATTGTCCCTATCCAATGGTGGATCTGACCGGATATTCTGAACACATATGGAGCTCTTCCATCATTGATTGTGTCATCAATTTTCGAACCAAAGGAAGTCATACTAAACATGTGGTTATATGCACGGACATTGTCTAAAAAATACTTATCTCTGAAAAGTTCCTGGAAATATGGTGGTGGGTCAATTTCGTTTCTAAAATATAGTTGGCCACCCGCACAACATTTACAATATCTTACTTTACCGCGTTGAGAATGGCTTTTTAATCACTCTCCATACCAAAAAAGTGCACCACAATATTCAAAAACACAGTCACAGTCACCCAAATCATTATATAAATCAGATACACCTATAATTTTATAAGAAAAAATAATTATAAGAAGCATGTATTTGATAAGGCGAATCGTGGAATTTGGTTTTTTATGATTTTTTTTTAATACCTTGTCTAGTATCTGTATTGGTACTTGTGGATGTAGATACACTTTCTGAACTGTGTGAACGATTATTATGTATATGGCCAGGTGTTTGATTCCTTGATTTTTTTTCTCGACTTTTTTGCACACATATGCGCATTTTGAGGTTGAATACACAACAACAACAACATACCCAATCCCGCAAGAGCGGGGTATGGGGGAGGTAGAAGTGTAGACAGATCCTACCCCTACCCCAGGCAAGGCCTAGGAGTAGAGAGACTGCTTCCAGGGAGACCTCCGGCACGGCACGTGCATTTTGAGGTTGAATAATTGGTCTTTTATCTTTGCGTGTAGTCAATCCTGCAAAACAGGTAATCATTTGTGTCACGATACAGTTGACATCTATATATTATTTTATTTTATTTATTTATTTTTGTTTTTATTTTTTTGAACAATTTTTTGTTTTTTTTTTTCTTTTGTATAATTTTTTTTACATACCTTTATCATAGGCATCTGGATTAGTGCCTGGTGACTTTCGTTTTCGCTTTTTTGTGGCTGTATGTGCGGTTGCCATTTTTTCTTGGGCCATTTCTCTATTGCCTTCTGGAAATATATAACTGGTCTGAGCATTTTCGGTGTTTAGACACCGCGAACACATTGTTGTCCCTTGACAAAAAAAATAGAATGTGTGCCACTATTAAGACATTTCAAACATACAGGCTTCCCTTGATGCATAAAGAAACCTGTGGGAAAAGAGTAAGACATATGCTGTTATTTGGTACATGAATGGTTGCATTAAGATAGTTTTGCTTATGTAAAGTATTACCTTGTTTATCATTGGGGAGGCCTGCTTCAAGTGTAAATGGCCATTTGTCACAAGGGTTTGCAATAGATTCAGGTTCTTGTCTATTAGACGGACCTTCACCGCCTACCGTAGAAAGTGAAGTAGCAAATTTAGTGGGTCCAATGTTGCTATCGTTATTGTATGGCAAGCCTGTATAGGCAATTAAAATAGTTAGTATAAATTAATTGTATATGCTTTATGCAAACAGAACTTGATTTTAGCTTTTTGGTTTCCACTAATGGGAAACACTGATCCATTGAACGCACCATCTGTCGTTGGGTACTGATGTTCACACAAACCATACAGTCGTTGCAAAGGTTGTGTCTGTTTTTGTAATACATTAACTGGTAGGCCTGCTTCAAATGTAAATGGCCATTTGTCATAAGGGTTCGGAATAGATTCAGGTTCTTGTCTATGAGACGAACCTTCACCGCTCACCGTAGAAAGTGAAGTAGGAAATTTAGTGGGTCCAATGGTGCTATCGTTATTTTATGGTAAGGCTGTATAGGTAATTAAAATAGTTAGTATAAATTAATTCTATATGTATTTATGCAAACAGAAATTGATTTTACCTTTTTGGTTTCCGCTGATGGGAAATACTGATCCATTGAACGCACTATCTGTCGTTGGGTACTGATTTTCACATAAACCATACAGTCGTTGCAAAGGTTGTGTCTGTTTTTGTAATATATTAACCGGCACTTTTTGATTATTTGTAGGTGTTGATTCTGTTATGTCACTCTGGCGTATACATGTGGATATTAGATAGTGATATTGGGCTTGACTTTCACTATTAAGGTAAGTAGAGTAATTTTTTGTTCATTTTGTATATGCATCATCTTAGAATGTAGATGCATATGATGCAGTATAAACTATAATGTTTTTGATAAACCAAGTATTGTAACGGAAACTCTAATACATTTAACGATACATACCAACGATGTTTATGAGCAATAGAGTTTGAGAGATTAGGTTTTTTTAGTATATTCATAATCAAAGCATCAGTAAACATCATTTAATATTATAAAGTAGAGTAAATGCAGTTAAAGAATGATAAAGGCTTAAAAAAACCTGTTACAGGCTGGTGGCACCTGGACAAAGGAGACACAATAGATCAAGTGGTGTTGCAGCTGAAAACCTGCATGAAGAGAAGGTTAAATAGAAGAGATAAGGAAAAAAAAGGCAAAAAACCATGCAAGAAAGACAATTTGGTTGTAAAGTCATGTAAAAAAAACTTGTATATTATTTTGTTCTTTTGTAATCTCACTAATAGTGAAAATGACTAAGGAAGATTATGGTAGTTGATGATGGTATTTGAGAAAGTTTAGTGGTATTTGTTAGCTTTACTTAAGAAAGTTTAGTGGTATTTGATAAGTTTACTATTACTTAATCATGTAAAATAATGGAAGATTCTAGTAGTTAATGATGGTTTTGTGGTATTTGATAACTTTACCTACAGTGCATATGTACCTTTTCTATTACAATCCAACAAAAGCCACAAAGATGGCCACTGTAGCTAGTAACGAATTACTGTACCATACTGTAATTAGCAACGAACCACTATAGCTTACACTGTAGATGTCACTGTAGCGTACACTGTAGACAATCTTGTAGCAATTACTGTAGCTAAAGTTTTTGTCCTCAAGCGCCCACCTTTTAGAATATTGATATAATAATTTTTCATGGAAATTAACTTAGTAGTTTTTGAATGAAAATGAATAATATGATTACTTTATGATATATAAGACTTTTTGACAAGTAATATACTTTCCTGTCCTATAATTATAATCCACTTTTAATTTTTTAAACTTCGTTTTGTAACTTTGACCTTATTTATATTTATTTGTGTTTTATAATACTTGATAAAAATATAATTATATCAATGAAAAATACATTTAAAACTCAATTCATTTATATATTTTGCATCAAGTAATATATAACACAAATAAAAATATTTAAAGTCAAAATTGAAAACTAAATATTTTAAAAGTTAACAATGGAATATAATTATAAGACTGGGTGATTATAATATGGGTAATTCTATACAAACATCCCCAACCTCCTATGTACACCCTTTTATGCATTGCGGTATTGTATTGTGTGCATCACTGATAGTAATTTAGAGGTGTGTGTATAGAATTTTTGTACCGTAGAGGTGTGTATAGCAACACCCTTGTAATACTAGTCAAAAATATTATTCCATTTAATGTATCAAATTTGATTCACGACTTTCTTGCGTATGACTTACGTTTCTAACATCTGTTACGTACCTTCCCTTCTACTGAAACTACCACATATTTCAAAAGATTGACTTTATGTATACATCATTGAAATTGGAAGCTTGACTACGTCTAAAAATCCCACTGCTTATAATCAAAAAATAGGTGACATTGTAGCCTATAAAAAGCACGTACTTGTTGATCCATGCACAACACTTCAATTCATTACTACACTCAAAGCATCTCAATGGAAATAGCATCCTTTTTCATGGAGAACAATCTCTTAACTTTTCTTTTTCTTATGTTAACACCTTTCATCCTATTATTTATCACCATAAAGTATTTTAAAACTGAAAAAAACCTCCCACCAGGGCCACGGCCATTTCCGATAATTGGCAATATGCACCAAATAGGCAACAAGCCACATGTCTCTACCGCTATGTTGGCTCAGGAATATGGGCCCCTCGTCTCTCTTCGTTTGGGTTCCAAACTTCTTGTGGTAGCCTCATCCCCAGAGGCAGCCAAAGAGATTCTGAAAATTCAAGACCGTCATCTTTCTGGTTGCAATGTACCCGATGCATTTAATTTAAGTAAGGTAGACTACCACTTTGTTTGGGCAAAAGATTGCAACGAACATTGGAAAGCATTAAGAACCATTTCACGGTCTGAGATGTTCTCGGCGAAAGCAATAGAAGCCGAATCTAAATTGAGACATAAAAAGTTGGCTCAAATGTTAAATTTCTTGAATACCAAGCAAGGACAAGTTGTGAAAATTGAGGAAGTTGTTTTCACTACATTGTTTAACACATTGAGCAACATTTTATTTAGCAAAGATTTTCTTGATTTAAACGATGAACATGGAACGGCTCATTGGATAAAATTTGGACTTCAGAAGGCATTGGAGAATGGTATGACACCAAATGTAAGTGATTTTTTCCCCATACTTAGGAGCCTTGATCTTCAAGGATTAAGGAGGGACAGCTCCAAACGTCTTGAAGAGGTTTCTAGCTTCACTGATGCTATAATTGAATAAAGAAGAGCTCGAATAGCTTCTTCAGTGACCAAGGAAGCGGTGGAGGTAGAAGAAAAAGATTTCTTGGATCGATTGCTTGAAAATAACTTTACGAATACTCAAATCAATATCTTGGTTCTGGTAAGTTTTTTACAGCCATCTAAATAGTACACCTTTGTTGATTCGAATATTCTAGTAATTGATTAGGGTATGCATACATATTATTGCAAGATTTCACATTGAAAGTTTTAAGTCGTGAAAACCTAAAAATTGGTATTTGACATACAGAATAATAAATCATTGAGCACAATTTTTGTTTATTCATCTAACTATGTATAAACACCAAATATCTTACATTTGGAGTCAATTTTATTAGGTATAACTTCACATATATGTAATCATTTATTGGATTTATAATTTTACTTTTTACCGTATGCAGGAATTATTCATAGCCGGTACAGATACTGTGGTATCGACCATTGAGTGGGCTATGGCCGAGTTGTTAAAGAACAAAGAAATCTTGGACAAAGTACACGAAGAGCTAAAACTTGAGATTAGCACCAACTCTATCATGAAATCTGATCTTTCTAGATTGACTTATTTCAATGCTTGTATCAAAGAAACACTGAGATTGCACCCGGTTGTTCCTCTCCTGATTCCTCGTCGTGCACTTGAAGCTTGTGAAGTTATGAATTATACAATCCCTCAAAATTCTCAAGTATGGGTCAACATTTGGGCAATCGGTCGAGATCCAAAAGTTTGGGAGGACCCTGACACTTTTAAACCCGAAAGGTTTGTTGGCTCACACTTGGATTTTTCAGGACGTGACTTTGAGTTCATACCTTTTGGTGGTGGCAGAAGAATGTGTCCTGGCTTACCCTCTAGTATCAAGAGTTTGCAAACCATATTAGCGTCGTTAATTCTTGAATACGATTGGGTTCTTCCAAATGACGAGGATCCAAAAAACCTAGACATGAATGAAAAATTTGGGGTGACTTTGCAGAAAGAGAAACCTCTTGAACTTATCTTTAATCACAAAGAGTAATCAATATATGGCTTAGCCAATGCACATGTAATCTTTAAGTTGATCCACTCTTTGATCAGTCGACAATGGCGGTTGTCAAGTGTGGCTTCATTCGGAGACAAGTAATCTCGACAATAATATGGTTTTGAAAACCAGGCTAATAAGGTTGAGTATATATTATTATATTTTAATTTCAGACACCCTCTTAATATTCTAATGTCAAACAACAATAACAAATTGTAAAACCCAAAATTTTTAAACATGTTATATACCCAAAATACCCCTCTAATTTCGAACTTATGAAAATACGTATAATAACTCAAGAAATTCAATATATTTTAACCTAAGTAACTAAAACCTTAATGTTTGAAACAATATAACTTTATAGTATCCATAAACTTATAATAACTAAAAACGTACATATTTGAAATTCAAGAAAAACCATATCACACGTTTTAGAGTTGTCATGGGCTGAAAATAAATAAAAATATATACATAACTTGTGCTCCAAAATAATGTCAAGATATACTTGTAATTTGGAAAATAAAAATCTGAATTTGACTTCCCTTTTATACTCGGCCAAATCACCCTAAAATCTCTCTTATATCTCTCACAAAACCGTATATCACTTTGCACACATAAAACCCTAAAAATAAAAAGTGGCGGCATACTATTTTCATTCTTTCTTTCGATCACAATGGAGGAAGTACGAGGGCTGTAGGAGGGTGTTTTGAATCGTGGTATTATTGGTACGAAGGTGGTGATCATTGGGTATTGGTTGGTCTTTGCTCGCGGGGTGTCGATTTCGTATAAAGTCTGGTGTTGTTTCTGTCATTCGATCTCTTCCTAGATCCGACCTAAGGTATTCCCTGCCTTTGTAATTTGCTCAACTGGTGAAATATATATATATACATATAAAATATGCGAGCTCAACTGATTTTGTTTTGTTAACATGGTAATACAAATGAGTTGTGTGTGACATGAGAATTTAATATCTAGTTTCGTTAAATAACTAGTTATACGAATGACCATATATTTATGCGAATAACATAAAATACTTAACATGAAATCATGGAATGCCTATATAAATAATTGTTTCTGTTTCGAAGTATATAAACATGTTGGATATATATATTAAGTCGCATGAAAGCGTGAGATCATGAGCTGTACGTATTCTGTTGTGAATCCTCCATATCAATTGCTATATACTTTTCGTTTCGGCTTTACGGCACTCTTAATAATCTCTAAAATACACTTTAAAATCTGGTTATTATGTATTACTTGTTCGTTAAATAGCAACATGAAATAACAATTCTAAAGTTTATCTAAATCGATCTGCACACTATATTTGACTTATACGTTACGTTGCTTTGATTTACCCTTCTTTCGATCTATAATATATGTGTTAAAACTAACATGTTCGAACTAATAAAATAACAGAAAACGCACCTTAAATAACCATTGGAACATACGCTTACTTGTGGCCGTTTATGTTGTGGGATATAATGACTTGGTTTCGAGTCATATGCTACTTAGTGTCGCATAAAGTCAAACCCTTATCGACCCCTTATCACAAATAAAACGCACCCTAATAATCTATGGATTTGATCGCGTAATGAACTAAAAGAAACTGGGAACAATTAATATAGAGTACGAATCGATTTCGGTTATAATCCGTTAATAGTCATACGAAAAAGACGAGTAACATGCATGCAGTATATATGAAGTACGTATTTGAAAAGCTACATTTAGCATAAAATTGTGATATTTAAACTTTAGACCCTAAGCTTTGCAATATTAATATGTTAAACCCTAAACTATTATAATTGTCAAAATTTAACCCTAACCTATAATAATAATCATTTTGAGCATTTTAACTTAATTAAATGTTAGGTTCTAATCATTAATGACTAATCAGTTTAATTTGGGAAACTTATTAATTTGGGAAATAAGTAAATATGGAAACTTGTTAATTCGGGAAAAGTTACTAAAAATGGAAAGGCGACTAAAATGAGTGATCTGATTTAGAATAAGTTATTAATAATTAGACGATCATGTATTCGTGTAGATCCACTGAAGAAGGAGTTGCTACCAATCTTTATGTTTTCTGTCATGTTTGCATTTTCGGTCTAAGGTACAGATATTCTGACCTTTCTCAAAAGGTTTCTCATGATCTCTTTCATATTCTGATCCGTTAGTTCTCGAATTGATGCCATTGCTATGATCCCCTTTACTTGAACTTTCTCTGTTGATCCCACTTGATATGACCTCCGTTATGAAACCATGCTATGAAAACCTTTTAATTATGCCATGGAAATGTTTTGAGAAGAACCGATTTGAAAAGATGTTTATAAATGATGCTAAATTTTCTTTTTAAAAGAAAGGTTATTTAACTTTCATGAACCCTATATTTTGAAAGACTATTTTTATGAAAACTGTTTTAAAAGATTATTTAAATTGGACTTTTAATAGAAACTTTTGAAACGGACTTTTGAACTGAACCATGAATTGATTTTTGAATATGAACCTTGACCTGATAAACTCTGAATGGACCTTGAATACTATTTCTGATATGATTTTGAGATGACTTTGAGATAAACCTTTGCTATATGACCTTTTGCATGACTTTGAGATCTGACTCTTAGTTTGATACCCGAGCCATTTATGTTTCTCCTACCTATGGAGGTACCATAGGCATGTCTGTGATGCACCACTGGCATGACTCATGTGTGGGTGAGTGATTTCTCACGCCGTCCCTTTTTATGATTACTATTATGGCCATTATGACTTTGAGTATATGACTTTGAGATTGACTTTGAGTAAGGGGCGTATGGGTTGCAATCCTAGACATGTATGCTTAGTGGATTTAACTATGACTTTGAGTTGACTTTGAGGTGATTGGTACTGTGTGCTATACATGCCCTTCACAACCCCTGGGAGCTGATCACTCCACCCTTATGATACATGAGGACACCCCTCATATTATCTGGTTGCCTGAGAGGTATCCCCTCTGATTGTGAGATTATGAATTGAAGGCTTATGACTTTGAGATATGACTTTGAGTTTTGGGCTCGTGGTGGAGGACTATCCTATTCCTTCATTTCTATTATTCATTTGTTTATTTCTTATGATATTCCCCAATGCACTATATTTCAGTTCTGTTTCATTATCATTGCTTTGTATATGTATCTGTTCACTGGGCTTTTTAAGCTCAGCCGCATTTCCTTTTCTTGCGGCAGGTTTTAGTAGGAAGCTGGGTTATGGGAAGAGAGTGTGACTGGACTTAGAAGACTATGCTTTGGACTAGAGACGATTAGATGAAGTTTCACTTTATTAGACATAGTATTTATTGTTTTGTAACCTTGTAGTTTCAGATTTTCAGTTGTAACCCTGAATTTCGTTGTATGTATGAATCATATGCTTGTGTTTGTTCTGATATGTCACTGTAATGTAATACTTCTACTCTTATCGGGTTGGGGTGTTACAATTATGGTATCAGAGCCCCAGGCTGCGATTCGTAATACATTTACCCTTGACCTGTGAAGTTTGGACCCCTAAGTTTCCACTGTAGGCGCTCATAAGACAACCTTTGAAACTTTACATTAGGATTCCCCATAGGAACCTAAGTTATTACCAGTGAGGAATGGGTAGACTAAGACATTTATGTAAGTATCATTTGCTTCCGTATCACTCTGATCGTGCCTTTGCTCTTAGATAAGCCTTATAAGGACCTTTGTTTCAGAAGTTAGAAGTTTTGCAACTTAAGCTTAGTAACCAAGTAAGTTTGGAATACCTCGGGAGGCTACCTGGATACCTTACACATTTAAGTTTCACCTTCAGATTTTGATCTCCGCCTCCGATTTGTTTGATAAGCTGTTTGACACCTTTTCGACCACATCGTAGGTCATTCAACCACAATGTGTTCGACACATTCTGTAAATTCATTACTTATGCTGGGTATGAATGTATCATCCGATACTACTTAACTCTGTATGATCCATTATTACTCCTATGAGAATTTTGGTAATTATGAACCACGAATATGAGAAGTTTTGTTTCCTCTCTTTGAATGATGAACCTTGTTCTGCCAACCGTTTCCTTTGGAAGGGTATGATGTAAATACTATCTTTATATGGATTTGTTAACTAAGCATGATGATGCTGATAACTGAGATTCTGTACCTCTCACATTTGACGATTATACGATATTCGTATTACCAATGATACACATCCTACCTGCTACTTATGCTAAGAAGCTAAACGAAATTCCCACACATTGAACTGTTCGTTTATCCATCCCAACATTTTTGTTGAACCATGTACTTGACTCTGATATATGAACTATCTGTATGATTTGACGACTGTATTCACTCTATGAATCCTTTGACTTTGAGATGTCTGATTGTACGGTCTTTTGGACTGAATGGCTATTCGTGAAGATACCATAGACTACCATATCTGAAATGTGACCTTAAAAATCTGCTTCACCCTATTCCATTATGATGACTCTCTATCATCTGCTAAAATTTCTGTCACTATGGAAACACCTACCCCAAACTCATGTGATTACCAAGTTGTCCTGAAAACCATTATTATCAACCCTTGGAAAGTTCTACTATTGGGAAATATTTTGTCATACGAAGATTTTCCGGTATTCTCTGATGAACCTTTTGGTACTCCTTCCTGCTTAAGAAGTAGAGTGGACATTGAACTGATATCAGTAAAGAAACCATGGTGCCATAGAAGTTGAGAGATTGAAGGAGCTGATGGAATATGATTTTTAACCTTGGTGATTCTCTTTAGATGCTCTTGTTTGTTTATGAAGAAGAACGAGAGAAGTATGCGATGACGTATCAACTATCGTGAACTTAAACGTACCACTATCACTAATCATTATCTATTTCCGCGTATCAATAATTAATTTGGTCTTCCTTTGAAACTCCGCGTCTGATTGCATCATTTTAGATTTGAAGGACTGAAGAAGCAACCACAAAAACTTCTAAGAAGGGGGTTAACTAACCGAGAGTAACCTTTGGGGAGTATTTCAGTTCCTGAAGAAGAAAGAAGGCGACGTGAAAATTCCCTGAGATGATTTCTGAAGTTGCCTTTGCACTCGTTATAACATTTATGAACTTGAATGATGCCAATGGTGTTGGCTAGAATAATCAAGTTTTTCGCGTGTTTTGGACAAATTGTCATAGTATGACATTGTGTTGTGTTCTAAAACGAAAGAAGAACATAGAGATTATTGGTGAGACGACCCTTTTTTTCTGGAAGAGAAATTTGATTGACGTTCAGAAAGCATAATAGACAACCCTACCCTATATAATGTAAAGACAGAGCTTTCACAAGAGGGACCAAGATTGAAGACCGTTATCGGAGTTTGAAACCTGGTGGAAGAGTAGTAGAAGATGGTTGCGACAAGCATTATCATGGAAGAAGCATACAAGAAGAAGAGAGGAACTGGGATAGTGCTCAATCATACATCATGCAACACGTGAAGATTTCAGTTTGGGCATCAAGACAACCAGACCAAAGAAGACGAACCATTCAACACACAACCTGGAGTCGACAACAACATCATGTACCTTAAAAACCTGGAGCTATGTTAGAAGACCTGTCGAAGAAACGCAGTCTTGTTTCTCTATTCATTTTAGTTGTACTAAGATGAATTGAGAGCAGAAGCAGACCTGCGGATGGAGGGTTGCACAGTGATCGTGTCAGAGACTGCCGCTACGATGCCACAGTACCAAGAAGAGTTGCTGAAGGCTTGAGGAACCAGAATCGAATTTTAAATTCTCTTAATCATGAGGTAAGACGGACAAGAGTAGACAGACTACCCCAACTTAGAAGAAATTTTGAAAATTGTATTTGAGTGGACGGATTTTGAAGCAGACATTGTGTTTAGACGAGATGATTCTGTAAAGGATTGACGCTACTGATGACGTACCTTAATTTTGAATGACATTCTCGGATCTCCGTTACTCTTCGAGTAATTTCGTTCTCTTAGTTATGTCGTTTGATTTTGGTGACCTCTGAGACTATAGGTGGACTAGGTGGATTTAAATAAGTTTGGGTGTTCACGACTTGAGATAAAGTATGATCATCATGAGGGCATATGTATATGATGTCAGTATTATGACGCCTGGCCAACGTGATAATACTTACATCATATAACGTGCACTTATGGTGGGCATATGATATTTTAAGAAGTGCCTTAGAAGCTTTAGAATTCTGGCATCTGATCAAGATCATCTGAGTTTAGTGAGACTTTAGGTTCATTCTACCTATACGTTTGATATGTTGTCCTTGTTATACGATTCGATACGTTTGGACTCTCGACACGTGTTTTGCTGATCTTTGCAACTTCTGATAAGGATCTTAGGTTCCATTATGAAATTTCTGCCGTTGACGATATATAACGATATGCTTTCTGTCCGTATACGATTCGCATTTGTGAAGTTGTTCATTATGATCTGCTATGAGTAAAATATGTGATTGTGGACTTTGAGGAAATGAGACCTGTTTGTTTATGAGAATACCTTTGGAAGGTTATCTAAAAGCCGAGACTATCTGAGAAGCTGAAGAGTTAAACCTTAAATCACCCCATGTTTGCTACAATTCAATGTATTCTCATCTGATTCGCTTAATCAATTCGATGAAAATCCTATGTATTTTTATACCTCTTCCTAGAGAATTCGATTATCATCCGTTATGTTTGATACATTATCCTTTTGATTCAAATTCAGTATGATATGCCCTTCTGAGAAATCTGAAACTGTTTTGACAATAACTACGAGTCATGAGAAACCAGTTGGTCTGAATATCTTTTGGAAGAACCTCCCCGGGCGTGAGAATGTTGTGACAACCTTTTGCAGTTTGCTACGACTTCGTCTAACTTTGCGACTTCAAATTTCGAGGACGAAATTTTCTTTTTAGAGGGGAAGAGTTGTAAAACCCAAAAATTTTAAACATGTTATATACCCAAACTACCCCTCTAATTTCGAACTTATGAAAAGACGTATAATAACTCAAGAAATTCAATATATTTTAACCTAAGTAACTAAAACCTTAATGTTTGAAACAATATAACTTTATAGTATCCATAAACTTATAATAACTAAAAACGTACATATTTGAAATTCAAGAAAAACCATATCACACGTTTTAGAGTTGTCATGGGCTGAAAATAAATAAAAATATATACATAACTTGTGCTCCAAAATAATGTCAAGATATACTTGTAATTTGGAAAATAAAAATCTGAATTTGACTTCCCTTTTATACTCGGCCAAATCACCCTAAAATCTCTCTTATATCTCTCACAAAACCGTATATCACTTTGCACACATAAAACCCTAAAAATAAAAAGTGGCGGCATACTATTTTTATTCTTTCTTTCGATCACAATGGAGGAAGTACGAGGGCTGTAGGAGGGTGTTTTGAATCGTGGTATTATTGGTACGAAGGTGGTGATCATTGGGTATTGGTTGGTCTTTGCTCGCGGGGTGTCGATTTCGTATAAAGTCTGGTGTTGTTTCTGTCATTCGATCTCTTCCTAGATCCGACCTAAGGTATTCCCTGCCTTTGTAATTTGCTCAACTGGTGAAATATATATATATACATATAAAATATGCGAGCTCAACCGATTTTGTTTTGTTAACATGGTAATACAAATGAGTTGTGTGTGACATGAGAATTTAATATCTAGTTTCGTTAAATAACTAGTTATACGAATGACCATATATTTATGCGAATAACATAAAATACTTAACATGAAATCATGGAATGCCTATATAAATAATTGTTTCTGTTTCGAAGTATATAAACATGTTGGATATATATATTAAGTCGCATGAAAGCGTGAGATCATGAGCTGTACGTATTCTGTTGTGAATCCTCCATATCAATTGCTATATACTTTTCGTTTCGGCTTTACGGCACTCTTAATAATCTCTAAAATACACTTTAAAATCTGGTTATTATGTATTACTTGTTCGTTAAATAGCAACATGAAATAACAATTCTAAAGTTTATCTAAATCGATCTGCACACTATATTTGACTTATACGTTACGTTGCTTTGATTTACCCTTCTTTCGATCTATAATATATGTGTTAAAACTAACATGTTCGAACTAATAAAATAACAGAAAACGCACCTTAAATAACCATTGGAACATACGCTTACTTGTGGCCGTTTATGTTGTGGGATATAATGACTTGGTTTCGAGTCATATGCTACTTAGTGTCGCATAAAGTCAAACCCTTATCGACCCCTTATCACAAATAAAACGCACCCTAATAATCTATGGATTTGATCGCGTAATGAACTAAAAGAAACTGGGAACAATTAATATAGAGTACGAATCGATTTCGGTTATAATCCGTTAATAGTCATACGAAAAAGACGAGTAACATGCATGCAGTATATATGAAGTACGTATTTGAAAAGCTACATTTAGCATAAAATTGTGATATTTAAACTTTAGACCCTAAGCTTTGCAATATTAATATGTTAAACCCTAAACTATTATAATTGTCAAAATTTAACCCTAACCTATAATAATAATCATTTTGAGCATTTTAACTTAATTAAATGTTAGGTTCTAATCATTAATGACTAATCAGTTTAATTTGGGAAACTTATTAATTTGGGAAATAAGTAAATATGGAAACTTGTTAATTCGGGAAAAGTTACTAAAAATGGAAAGGCGACTAAAATGAGTGATCTGATTTAGAATAAGTTATTAATAATTAGACGATCATGTATTCGTGTAGATCCACTGAAGAAGGAGTTGCTACCAATCTTTATGTTTTCTGTCATGTTTGCATTTGCGGTCTAAGGTACAGATATTCTGACCTTTCTCAAAAGGTTTCTCATGATCTCTTTCATATTCTGATCCGTTAGTTCTCGAATTGATGTCATTGCTATGATCCCCTTTACTTGAACTTTCTCTGTTGATCCCACTTGATATGACCTCCGTTATGAAACCATGCTATGAAAACCTTTTAATTATGCCATGGAAATGTTTTGAGAAGAACCGATTTGAAAAGATGTTTATAAATGATGCTAAATTTTCTTTTTAAAAGAAAGGTTATTTAACTTTCATGAACCCTATATTTTGAAAGACCATTTTTATGAAAACTGTTTTAAAAGAATATTTAAATTGGACTTTTAATAGAAACTTTTGAAACGGACTTTTGAACTGAACCATGAATTGATTTTTGAATATGAACCTTGACCTGATAAACTCTGAATGGACCTTGAATACTATTTCTGATATGATTTTGAGATGACTTTGAGATAAACCTTTGCTATATGACCTTTTGCATGACTTTGAGATCTGACTCTTAGTTTGATACCCGAGCCATTTATGTTTCTCCTACCTATGGAGGTACCATAGGCATGTCTGTGATGCACCACTGGCATGACTCATGTGTGGGTGAGTGGTTTCTCACGCCGTCCCTTTTTATGATTACTATTATGGCCATTATGACTTTGAGTATATGACTTTGAGATTGACTTTGAGTAAGGGGCGTATGGGTTGCAATCCTAGACATGTATGCTTAGTGGATTTAACTATGACTTTGAGTTGACTTTGAGGTGATTGGTACTGTGTGCTATACATGCCCTTCACAACCCCTGGGAGCTGTTCACTCCACCCTTATGATACATGAGGACACCCCTCATATTATCTGGTTGCCTGAGAGGTATCCCCTCTGATTGTGAGATTATGAATTGAAGGCTTATGACTTTGAGATATGACTTTGAGTTTTGGGCTCGTGGTGGAGGACTATCCTATTCCTTCATTTCTATTATTCATTTGTTTATTTCTTATGATATTCCCCAATGCACTATATTTCAGTTCTGTTTCATTATCATTGCTTTGTATATGTATCTGTTCACTGGGCTTTTTAAGCTCAGCCGCATTTCCTTTTCTTGCGGCAGGTTTTAGTAGGAAGCTGGGTTATGGGAAGAGAGTGTGACTGGACTTAGAAGACTATGCTTTGGACTAGAGACGATTAGATGAAGTTTCACTTTATTAGACATAGTATTTATTGTTTTGTAACCTTGTAGTTTCAGATTTTCAGTTGTAACCCTGAATTTCGTTGTATGTATGAATCATATGCTTGTGTTTGTTCTGATATGTCACTGTAATGTAATACTTCTACCCTTATCAGGTTGGGGTGTTACACAAATACTAGTTGATCTTATTTTTCAAAGCTTCCCATATAAAATAATTTCAATCAACTTGCTTCACTTTATTGCACATGTAATCTTTAAGTTTGACATTATATATTTTACGGAGTATATGATATTTAATTTACAGTAAGTAGTATTCTTAATTAAGATTAATGTCCTTCTTAATATTTTTTGTACAATAAAACAAAATCTCAAACGGAGAGTTTTTCATTTTAAAAAACTCAACCTTTCCTTATTAAATAATAATTAAAATATTTTACTCCGTAATTATTTTCTTATAAAAATGTTTAATTAATAAAAAAAAACTTAAAAACTTCCTGATTTGGCAAAAGTTTTTACTTTTTAGAAGTTGGTTTTTATATATTCGATGCATCAAAAAGCAAAAATACGCATGTACTTGAGAGCTCCCACTTTACCCAGTACATCTACCAGACTACCACACGCCATAAAAGCTATTCTTCTGTAACAATTTTAGACTATCTTTGTCGTTGCCAACATCCAACCGATTGTATGGGAACAAAACAAAATGTTATTAATATTATATTGGAGTTGCACAAAAGAAAGGAAAAGAGATTGCCGACTGGTTCGGTTTGTGACTTCAAAATTTGTTATCCAACCTTACACATGTCACATGTTCTTTGGTACTTTCAAACCCAATCCAAACAAATTATATACAAATAATAATTTTTTTAATATATTAGGTAGGGTTGTTGATAAATGGTAAAAAAAATATAGATTGGTTGTATGTATTGGTTGTGTAGGTGAAGGAAAGAGAAAATAATATTTTATTAAGAGATTGGGTTGTGATGTGTGTTGATAAATATAATCTTACAATCGAAAACAATCGGCCCCAATACTAAATTTTTAATCAATCTCATTGTTGCAATGATCATAACGATAATCTTCGTGCTAAAAACAAAAAAAACAAAAAAAAAGTCGGGTTTGAATCTCCAAATACTCTAATCATCTTATTTACTTTGTTTTCTCAAACATTCGAATTCGTTGCTGTGATATAGGTTTTATATTTTTAGTGATTGTAAGACTAAATTCCTAACACAAGGTAAAACTTTTAGCGCCTTTGATTTTGTTTTAGTTTTGACTTTTTTAGTATTGAGTTTGATAAAAAAAAAAAAAAAAAAAAAAAAAAAAAAAAAAAAAAAAAAAAGTTTTGGGATGTTTATTTACTATCATGTTGTTGCTATATAAAAGATTTGGTGTGATATCAAAAGCGAACTCGAAAGAATTTTCTCGAACTTTAGGTATAAAATTTTGATAAGGGATTTTGGAATATGACTTATGAGTAAGGATTAAATGAGAAGACCCTTTAAAATAAGAAGGATGAGAAATAACTATAACTACACATTAGAGATGCATCAATTTAAATTAGATGCATATCTAATCTTGTAGATGCATCATAATGTATTTTCTAGCAAAAAATTAGATGCATATACATATATTAGATACATTTCATCAAGTTAGACGAACCCTATATATTTTTCGTCCTCTACAAGGCAAATTTGTTGCTAGTACTACTTTGCATCGTTTTCACTTCAAAATCACTTTCGAAACTAATTGTGGTGCATCTAAATAATAGAGATGCATCTAATTCAAGTCGATGCATCTCAAATATGTAATTATAGTCATTTTTCATTCTTCCTATTTTAAGATTTCTTCTCACCGGATCCTTACCCACTGGGGTGTGTGTTTCCTATATAATATATTTTATATAAATTATTAGTTATATACACCAATATTGCTTTAAAAATAACCTGTAAAAAGGGACTGTAAGTTTATACTAATACACAGTTTGCAAAACGTGATAATTTGTTTGATAAACTACAACACATGTTTAGTTCCTACATGTGCACTATTGTGCAGGCAATAATGTATTGCAAGCATGTTCTCATGCATATTGTATTGAAAGATGGATGATATGTCCCACCATCTTGAGCATTGCCTGTTGAAGACGGAAAACCACTCATCAATGAACCAAGCAGAGATGATTTCGAGGTGCCATGTTTCCTTAATATTACTATAAATGAATTCTTTGTATATATCATTTTGAATCATTTTGGGTTTGTACCATTCTTTGTGCTATTATGTTCTATACGGTTATGAAAAATTACTTAAATAAAGTCCTCTTAATTTGTAGCTGATGTGTGTTAAGAATTGGGACATGTGGCCTCTAAATTAAAAACCGTAAAACAAAAACAAAAATAAGCTATTTAATTTTTTTAATATAGAAAAGTACATTATTAAAATTTTTAGAAAAAACTTCGTACGTGCACGGGCGTTATAACTAGTATATAACTAAAGGTTAGTTACGCTTTTGTTGAATTGAATAAAAGATTGAAGAGTTATTTCCTAAAAAAGTACAAAAACTTAAACATTTTCTTAAAAGAGTACAAAAATAACATGTTTTCCTAAAAAGGTTATGTGCGAATATGCGACTCTACTGTATTTGCGACACCTGTCTATTTATGGTGGTGGCAAATACTTGTAGATCTAAATAAAAACTTGTAGATCTAAGAAAAAAAGAAAAGAAAAACTTCAAGTGGTGGTAAATATTGTGGCCATAATTTTTTTAGAGAGAGGGAGTGAGTTAGGTGAGATATGGTGGTATTATAAGGCTAGTGATAGTAAGCACCAACGATCGATTGGTTGTGTCGATCTCAATCGATCGCCTCTGTTGTGGAACAATTGTGTGATCGATCGCCAAGACGAAAAAAACCCAAATGGGTCTTGGAGCCGATCGACAATCGTCCAATCTTTTTTGTGTGTATTTATTATTATTTATTTATTTTTTTAAATGGGTAGAAGAAGATGATTGTGTGTGTATTTAGCGTGTGTGTTTAAATGGGTAGATGGAGAGAAGATGATGTTTATATCATTTTTTTTTAATTGGTAGTGTTTTGGGCTGTCACATGTGACGTTTAATTATTTTATTTTATTTTTTTTGAAAATTTTTTAGATATTATTTGTAAAAATAAAAAAATAATAATAATAAAAAGAAATAAAAACTGAACTTGGTCGCTTTTACTGGGGCACTGAATCGCTTGCAGGTCGCTGGAGAGAGAAAGTTGACGTGGCAGGGAAAAGTAAGGGGATCGAATCCCCTTACTATGTCCGGCCTAAGTGAAAGAGATAAAGATAAAGGTATATTAGTCATTTAAGTTAAAAAGCTAAAATTCAATAATTAATATACTCACATACTCAGTGTACTTTAATAATAAAAAAATAGATACGTGTCGCACATTTAGTGGAATCGCACGTTCGCACATTCGCACATTCGCCCATGACCTTTTTGAGAAAGCATGCTATTTTTGTACTTTTTTTACTGATGCTACCAACGTGCTTCAAGTTCACTTTAATTTGAAGTTCAAATACGTTTCTATTATAATTTGCTTCCTCGGTTCTCATTAAATTCTAAGTTTTAGTAATATTTGTCTTCGTGGAGAAACTGGACTTAATTTATTTAAATAAAAAAAATAAAAAAATAAAAATAAAAAACGTCGACTTCAACCCTACTTTTCTGCATGTATTCCCACTCCTTTTGTGTAGTTTTCTTTCGAATCATCTTCTACCTTTATCTTTTCTTGAGGCCTTGTGTATAGCTTCTTTCACAACGCTGCTACTAATTAAAGTTTTATATGTTTGCCATATGAAAAAACAAATGAACATGAATGTGGCTTTGTTTCACGTTTTGTATCTTACTCATATGGATATTGTTCCAGCTTTGTTAAATTCATTATGTGAATTTAGCAAGTTAATGATTTGTAACAGATTTGCTCCACAGTCATGCATTATATATCCACAACTCTTCTTTAAAAGCAATAAAAAAAGCAGTAGTCGTCATTAATATAAATTGCAACGAAACATTGGTGGCACGAAACATGTCCAAATTAAGAATGCAACACTAAACCACAGCTTACATGGGTCGTCGGTCGATTAATGCAATGATCGCTCTGAATCCATAGGACAATACAAAGAAGATACGTTACTACTATCACACGATCCTGAGAAACCATTATGGGGAGATGCATCAAGGCAAAGTCAACACTTTGAGGAAAAGTAAACAATTCTAGCTAAATCAAAGTCAAGAGTTTGACGAATACAAAATTGTGGCTATCATTTGTTGGAAGAAACAACCAACAAACCTGGAAATCTAGATAGCGGATTACCCGATACTCGAAGACAAACAAACAAGCAAATATAGATATCGACATAAAAGTAAACCTTGCACAAGTTAATCCTTAACCAAACATTTATTGATTAAATACGAAAAGAATGAAAACGGTACAATGACCCCTCCCCTCTCACCTATTTATTATAGAGATGAGGGGGGAGAAAACTAAACCCTAAAGAGAGTTTAAACCGGCTGCAACAAAGGGAGAAAAAAGACTCAGAATGGCTTGTACTATGAATCGTTTGTCCCCTCTAATGCTATATATAGAGTTTCATGCATAAACCGACATATGCATTCATTCATTCCTATTTGACTAAAACTGGAACTAAAGTTTCACTAAACACCCCTATACTTAGTAATACTTGCTAATATGGATACTATATTACAACAATTTCCACCTTATTATCATATTAGCCATCTATGATACGCAGTAGCTTCAACCAGTGCTGGAACCTCGGATAGGGGTTTGCCTTCATCCACACACTAGTAGCAATAACCGCTACTAACATTAGCTTTAGCCAAATAGCCTCCTTTGCAGCCTCCGTAAGTGTCATATATGCCGCTTCAGTTGTTGAAAAAGCCTCCATGTGCAGCATCATAGCTTCTGAGCTTCCTGCACATCCTTGTATCATAAACCCATACCTTGTGATTGATCTACCCATGACAGTGATCGATCTACCCATAGCGTAGTCAAAATCCACAAAAACCTGTACGTCTGTCTGTAATCCATGATCGAACCTATCCAACATACCCACATCGACAGATGCTATGGCAGGTCTCGTGCAGACAATATGATACTCCCGGCTTCCAACCGCATATGTATATGACAACTTACTATTCTTTTCTACATCACAGTCTCCTGATAGACTACCCTCCAACGACAGTATAGAGTGTCCCTCCAACAAAGTATGTACCAACTTTCCGTTGTGAAACCTGGACTGTGACCCCCTCAGAGTATTACCACTCTGATCCCTGATGATCTCCATACCAAGCAATGTTGCAAAAAAAAGATCTACAAGGCCGATTAATCACAGCCTAGGTGCAACAAGGCCACCAACCTTGCCGATTTATGTAATTGGGTTAAAAAAATAGGTCAACCATGGTCAACGGCAATTAACGGCGGTCAATGGTGGTCAAACTTGCCGGAAACCTGCAAATCTTGCCGGAAGTACCCAAATTTTACCGTTATCTTATTTTTATCACTTATAGTAACTATTTAAATCTATTACTTGTTATGTTTCAGAAAAAATCTTGCCAAAAATACCTAAAACTCGCAGGAAATACACAAAACTTGCTGGAAATACACAAAACTTGCCGTAAATACCCAAAATTTACCAGAAATGCTAATTCGATTAATCACCGATTAATCCCGCCTAGACCGATTACGAGCTACAAGGTGGTCGACCGCCTCACTACGGATTCACGATTTTTGCAACGTTGATACCAAGTATATTTCCTTTTGCTTTATCCAACAAACCCTTGGTAACCCAGATCTTAGCCTTACATCCGCAAGAAAAAACCATACCATCTATATCGAGAAATAGATGTATGAACATACCTGGTGTATACTCACAGTAATAGTCGTCGCTGTCGTCACTGCTTTTCCTGCAACCATTGCTGAGAACACAAACATCTGACCGAGTATCCATATATTCTTTCAATCCAGCCTTCCACTTGGAAATCACCTCACAAGCAACTGTATCATTGAAATTCAATGACTCATGTGTGTATATCTTCTCCACTGCAGCAACTGCAAAAGCACCCTCATTACTTTTTCTCTATACCTGTATAGTTCCCGTGTTGAGTGTTGCTCCCTATCACGTGCTGAATGATAGTCTATCAAATCCTGAGTTTGTACTTCCTGTGAACCAGCTACCTGACCGACATTCCCCTGAGGTTCCACCTCAAATGTATGATCCCTAAGCGGTTCCACCTCAAACTCAACTCCCTGCAACACATGCATTGAACCTGTACCTACACCAGAACCAATGAAAGTTTCTTGTATTCCCCACTCTCATTGAAACCCATATTCCTGTAAAGCACTACCTTTGAAGTAACGTCACCAAACCTCCAAAGCTTATTACCAACTATACCTTTATGGTATCCCAGGAATATGCACTTGACCTTAACTGGTTCAAGCATCCCTTTGCTTATTACTAGCAAGCCAACCGAAAAACCCTAACATATCTACAGGAGTCTTGAATTCAATCGCTGATGATGGTGACCTATTCACTAGATATGTAGACCCGGTTGTATCCTCTGCCCAAAAAACCTTGGACAGACTAGACTAAATCAGAAAACAACATACCTTAGCCAAGAGTGTCACATTCATCTTCTTAACCAACCCATTCTGTTGTTGTATCCTTGCAACATCCAATTGTTTGGCGACCCCACTATTCATACATTGTTGTGTAGAGCTCTGATTACAAGAATTAAGAACATTATCTGTCTTGATCTTCTTCCCAGTATGAGATTCTCCTAACTGCTTCCTACCCTTCAATGTCTTCCCGGTCACTGCCTGACCATTCAGGGTATACACACAATTAGCCTTCCTTGTTCCTGATAAAACCACCAGTGAACCCTTTATAACCTTGATCCTGCCCGACTAATTTTTCACGGTAAAACCCTTTTTTTCAAGAGTACCCAGCAATATTAAGTTTCTCCTTTATTCTGGAACATACCTGACATTATCAAAAATGAAACTTGACCCATCCCTCATTTGTACTTGAACCTTACCCATCCCTCGTACACGGCATTCCCTGCCATCACCCAGCAGTACATTGCCACCATCATACTCCTTAAAATCAAACAAGTAATCACTCATGTATGTCACATGGTATGAGCCCCCTGAATCCATAATCCAGTCTAATAACTTTTCAACACTCATAGCCATCATAACATCAGCATTGTCATACCCATCAGCTCCAGAACCAGATACTTGATCTTTATTCCTGACAAAACCTTGAGATTTCTTGTGATTATACATGGGACAATCCCTCTTCAAATGCTCCTAAGACTGACATATATAAAACTTGAGTCTGCTGCGTCTTCCTTGTGACTTTGACCACGAACTGCCTTTACCCCTGCTGCATATCAGTTTGATCGGACTTGCCCCTCACAAACAACCCTTCACCACCATCAACCTTTACTTCCGTCATCTTCTGAAGTTCCCTAGAATGATGTGTCGCGACCACATCTTTTAGCTTCAAAGTATTCCGACCATATAGCAAAGTATCCACGAAATTACCGTAAGACGATGGTAAAGATGTGAGTATCATCTGATATAGCAGTATCTTTAGCCGTTAAGTCACTTACCAGCTTGTGAAACTCATCAATATGCTCAGTCTGACTCTTACCCGGATGCATATGAAATGTATATAACTTCTTCTTCAAGTACAAACGATTAGCTAAAGACTTTTTCATGTAAAAAGTCTCTAATTAATTTTTTTTAAATCCCAGCTGCAGTCATCTCCTTGGTGATCTCCCATAGGACCCGGTCACCCTAACACAAGATCAATGCACTATGCGCACTCTTATATGTTGTGTCTGCTATCCCTGTAAGCTTCGTAGCCAATAACGCGGACTCACATTTGTGCTGAGTCAATAAAGCTTCAATCTTTAATTATCGTCCATAGTGCGAAATCCCTAATCCCGTCGAATTTCACGACATCAAACATGCTCCCCGTTATCATTCTTTTATTCCCTTTATTGATCGATTAAGCCTTGTGATGCACCCTCACAAAAATCGAAACCTCAACAAAGTCCCTTGTGCAATATCCTTCAAATTATTTAATCCTTTATTGAATAATAATAATAATAATAATACTAATAATAATAATAATAATAATAATAATAATAATAATAATAATAATAATAATAATAATAATAATAATAATAATAATAATAATAATAATAATAATACCTAACTATTATTATCCAATAATAATAATAATAATAATAATAATATACTAAACTTATATGCACTTTCCCACCAAGTAAGATATTATTATCATAGACAATTCGAAGCTAAAAAGAACCTGTTTTCTCCTTTGTAGTATAAACGTTGACTTTTAAAACAAAAGAAGAAACCAAGACCTGGTTATGTTTTTCTTCTTTGTACCTCGACAAGAACCAAACCAAAACCAGAAAAAATTGTCGATCTTCAGTACACCGAAAACCAACTACCTTGAACTTTCTTTAACCCGTGGCGATAACCTCGACCACTCAAAAAATCCAAGAACCTTTGAAGTCTTCTATGTCGCAAAACCCCGACTCGAAAACGATCGTCAAAGAAGCCTTAACTATCGATAACCTGCTGCTCCTTGACATCCAAAAACCTGAACACCAATAACTTTTGTTGTCGAGAACCTGGTAGCCCAAACAGAATATAGCTTCTGCTCCTTCCAGAAAACCGAACAAAAGAGAACCCTTCTGATACTGTTCACGAACCCGAAACACTAACAATGATCCTTCTTTGTCAGTCGATCGCTGAAACCAGAAAACAACCCGTCTTCTTCTTCTTCAGCGAAACCCGAACATCCTTCGATATCGATCCTAGATTCCAGAAGCTCATGATGAGACGAAAAGTGTACCACTTTTAGAGGGTCATTTAAGCCCTAAGTCGAGATTATTTGATCAAATATTGCTCTAAATTGTTACTTTTGTCATTTTAGGTACTTTGTAGAAGAAATCTGGAAAAGGAAGCATTTTGAACGTTTTTGGAGCGAAAAAGTGAAGAAAACGACAAAGTCTCCAAGTCAAGCTGAATTTGGTACCTGACGGCGTCAGGAATTGCATGTGACGCCGTCACTCATGGACAAAGAGGTGGATAAATTAAATACACGTGACGCGCCAGAATGTTTTGGAGGATTTACACGTGATGGCATCACTAAGGCCGTCATGTACAAAATACAAGAGACGGCCAAGAGATAAGTTACACATGACAGAGTCAGATCTGGATCTAGGCAATACGAGAGTTTTTATGGCGGCGAGTTGGCGGCATCAGGATTTACACGTGACGCCGTCAGACCCAAAAATCTATATATAGTTTTCTAGTTTTCATTTGTTAGAGGAGGAGAACTTTGGGATAGTTTTGGAGAAACCCTAGCACGATTTTTACCTTACTTTTAAGGGTTCCAAACCCTTGTTTCATCCATGTTTGATTGAAGATAAGTTTTCCAATGATCATTCAATATGTCTATGTGTTGTTTGATTCTATCTTATGCTTGTCTTTACTTTAACATGCTAGGCTAGGTTTCTTTGTGTTTGCTTAGATGTAATGAAATTTAGTTATTGATTATTAGTTGGTTATTTGTTTATAATTGTTGTGGATGATTAATTTTGATGTTAGGCTTAAGAAAACTGGCAGACTTCCAATTGGTAACATGCTTGAACATCTTAAGAAACATGATCGGATGTGTACTACGATAAATTAGTTGTATTTAATGCATAAGTAACTATTAAGGAGGCCATGTTAGGAGCTAGTAGTCGGCTCGACATAGGAAGAGGTTGAAGCTTATAGGGTTAGGGAAGATCGTACAAGACCCTATGAATGGTATTAAGGAATATAACCCGGCATCCATGCAATTGTAACAAACTAATCAACTAGTAAAACATAGCTAGGGAGTAGTGAAATCTAAGTAAACACATTTTCTCTTATTAGTGTTTTTCTCCACATTTACTTTCATGTCATTTTATTTTATTTCTATTGCATTTGTAGTTATTTGAATTAGTTGACTAGCAACTAATTCCGCCCTTTCTTCCAAAACCAGAGATTTTTACTTGCTTTCCATAAAATATAAAAATACAAAAAGAACCATCCCAAATCTCTAGACCTAGTTTAATTGAGTTTTAACCCTAGCGAACACTATTTTTTGAGTTGAACGATCAATCCCCCGGTACATGCCACTACACTATACTACATCGGTCAGGTACACTGCCTGGTGGGGATTGCAAGCTTCTCAAGATCCCTTGAGAGGTAAAACCTTTTGCAAGGTTGCAAAACCACGCATCAAGTTTTTGGCGCCGTAGCCCAGGAAATAGTTATTGTTTAGGTTGAAATTTCTTTTTATTAGGTATACTCATTAGATTCCTTTCTATTGAGATTTTTATTTTATTTTTATTAGGTTTTCTTTAGTCTATCTTTTTCTTTGTGTGTTTGTTCGTAATTTTCATTGACTATTCCGTTTGCCATTATGGAGAACGTGAATCCACAAAATCTGACACTAGAATCTTACATGAAGAAATATAATTATACTAATTTGGCCTTTTCAAGATGGAGGAGTGTAATGATGAGAACTGGATCTTGTATTGATTTTTGTGAGTACCTTGAGAAAAGAGACCAAGTGCATAAAGCTTTTAAAAAATTCACCTTAGGAGCTCCATCAAACCCTCAAAATACCTCACTTAGTGAAACCTATGCACCATATAAGCCTTCACCTAGGATAGCTTCTTATGAATCTAAACGATATTGTGCGATGGTTAATGTCAAACCACCTAGGTGCATGCTTGGGTTAGATTTCACTAAGACATATGATGAACATGAGGAATCCTTTAGGCAAAAAGAACATAGTGATCAAGTTATTGAGAATGATTCTTATGAATTAGACCAAGAATTTGAGATGAATAGAAAAGGATTTGAGATACCTAGGTGTATGTTGGGATTGACTTCAGCAAAATACATAATAAGCACATAGGTGATCTAGATGTGATGGAGGATAAGGCGAAAAATCCAAGTCCATTAAATACTCCACAAGTCCCACCACCAGTTGAGGCACGCACACCACCCGTGACTTACCCGGAAGAAGTAGAAGAAACTTTAGGAATCCCGATAGAGGTAGAACCCTTGTTCCAAACACCATTAGAGGATATAGGTTTGAATACTTGTAGTGATAACCTTACTCCTAGTTCTAGGGAATTTCCTAGTGCTGATGAACCGGAACCTCAATCTTCACACAACTTTCCATCCTTATATATACATCTAGAAGACAAAAGAGGAGCCGACCCACCCATAAACCCATGTAGTCCGGGTAGTCTTAGGATAAAGGTGGTAGACTTTAAGCCATGTAGAGAGGAAGCCAATATAGGAGTAGACATAACCTTACAGGCTTACATCACCCATTCATGATTGATCACAAGAAACATTATGGGTTTAAACCGGGTTTATTAGGTCAAGATGGATTCCCAACTAGGAGTCTCTCGAAATTGATAGAAGATGATCCCTTTTTAGGAGAAAACTTCAACTCACCCATTGACCCAAATAAACTAGGTAAGGTTATGATAAAAGGAGCCCGTTTGAGCATATAATTCATCCACCACTCTTCCCTCACGTGGCATATTTCCACCCTAAGGGTGCGTATTGCTACTATCACCCACACTTAATCCTAAGTGTAGGGAAAACCTCCCTTATTTCTGTTAAAAAAGGGTAGATTCAGGCTCGTCTCTTGAACAAAAACAATCACTTCTTGGGAGGCAATCCCAAGCTTTATTTGTTTGTTTGTTTGATTTTATTTATTTCCGTATGCATGTTTTATTTTTATTGTTTGTGGCTCATGTTTTAAGATAAATTGTGAAAATGCTTTATTTTGTCTTTAACTTCGTCTTGATTACATATAAAGGTATTTCACAAAAGATAAGTGTAAGGGAAATCTAAATTTGTTTCTAAGAACGAGATTGAATATGAATCACAACGATATTAAACGAACATGCATGTTAGTATTTGTTTGAGTCAAATGCTTGTATCGAGTCATAATGATGTTTTGCAGGAATTCCAGGAATTAAGATGTGAGTTTTTTTCCAGATATTTTCTGGAAACTTAATATAAGATTTCTGTCAGATCACTCTGACAGCGTCAGGATTATAACCTGACGGCGTCAGGTGTAAAATTCTGAAAAATTCTACTAGTTTTGTTTTTCTACCGGAGTCTTAAAGTTTTTGTTATTTCTTTAGTTTTATAAGTTTCAGGAAATCTACAAATATTCATTC
This sequence comes from Artemisia argyi, assembly GCA_030686995.1. NCBI lineage: Eukaryota > Viridiplantae > Streptophyta > Magnoliopsida > Asterales > Asteraceae > Artemisia > Artemisia argyi. The sequence continues at coordinate 129,006,996 of CM060695.1, read as the reverse complement.
CACAAGCATTATATACTTTTAATTCTTAGAAAGCAACATTAAGATATATATATGCTATTTTTTTCTAGGATTTTAGTATATATAGAGTTTGCCGCCGATTTTACGCGAGGTTTGCCATGATTGTTTTCTCAGGTTTAACAGGTTATATTGGACATGAAGATGATTTATATTTCTGGAGGGAAGCTTTCAACGTTCATTTTCTTGGAAGAGGATCTAACCATGTTATCACATTATCCACACCGAACGAATCAGGGGAGTATTTGTTTCATTCTTTTAACTTTATTACTTTTACATCCTTTTTATTGAACATTGGGGACAATTTTCAGCATAAGTGTAAGGGGAGGGTAAATGATGATACCTTAGAGAATGCAATTGCACTTGAGTTTGTTTCTTCATTAGTAGGTGTGTAATAAAAATAAGAGAAATACTTGTTAGGGCAATTTTAGTGCCAAATTTAAAAAATTTTACAACATTTAGGAGTGAAGCTTTAGCCTTAATGAGCGTCTCATGGATAGGAGTTGTATGACTAGCACGAAAAACCGTACCACTCAAAAAATTTTACCCCAAATATGTGAGGTTCGCCCCTAGATTTGTTTTGAAAAGATGCTTATTAGTGTACCTGTAGTACTTAGATTCTAGAACTTGTGTTAGTGATGTATCTCGAGACCGCTAGTGAGACTACATTCGTGTAGTTAGGATTTACTACATGATGAGAGGCATTAGGATCACCCTTGTGTTAAACCCTTATCATAATTACTTGACCAATGAAGTCATAATTACTTGACTAGTAAAGTCAATTAATTTTTCCCACACCTTTGCAATGTACTCATTTTTAGTAAACGATACCCCTAGTACAACCCTCCGAGCCTAGCTTTTTCGTTTCTAACTTTAAGCATTTTACTTAAAGGAAGAATTTGTATACAATCCACCCCAAATGTACACCCAAATCGCCTTAGCCTTCTTTTTATGTACTCATCTTTAGTGCATTATTGTTATATGTTTAAACCCTTAGTTAATTGTGTAATTGATTACATGGTTGCTAAGTCGAGTCATATTTAGTACATATTGTTTTGGTACGATTGCGACTCATGGGTAAAGTACTAGTGTTATGGAGTATTGGGGAAGAACATCATTTATTACCCCCATATGTGCGCTAATATTTAAAAAAAAAATAAAATAAAATAAAAAAAAAAGTACTCCAAGTGTTTTAATTATCTTAATTCGAGTCATTAGAAAAGTTGATTGTAAAGTATGTAAAAATTCAAGTGTAAGGGGAATTCAAATCCCCTATGATGTATTATTTTGGATGGTAGGGCAAGAGTGTATGAAAAAAAAAATCAAAAAATCAAAAAAAAAAAATGAGAAAAAGAAAAAGAGATAAAATATACGGACTACTATCTTGTTTCATTTTATGTTTATTTTATGTTTTTGTTAGTTTTTTATTAGCTTAAGTCGAGTCGATTCTTGGCTTAGCAACGCCACCTTGTACATGTAATTGACCAAGATGATTAACTCGCCACAAGTTAAGATTGCATTTATCCAAAAAAAACGTGTTTATCATATCCCTACACCTCACATTATAACCCTTTTAAAAGACCTCTTTGATAGTTTATCCTAGGTGCTTACGCCAAGTGGTGGAGGTTTGATCCTTTTCCAAGCCTATGCTAATCTATTTGCTATGACAGGTAGTGAGAGATATTTTCCATTTTTATATTGTGATATATACTTTTATTACACCCGAGAGATGTGAGTATCTAAACACTATTTGTGAGGTGCTAGTGTATAATTTCCGTGCTTGTTTTGGTTGAAATGGAATGATTATTTGTTGCAATTACTTTTACATTAGTGTTAAATGACCCCTATCTTGTATTTTGAATAGAATAAAAGCGCATTTGCTTGAGTACAAGCAAATCTCAAGTGTAAGGGTATTTGATGAGACGAAAAGTGTACTGCTTTTAGGGGGTCATTTAAGCCCTAAGTCGAGATTATTTGATCAAATATTACCCTAAATCGTTCCTTTTGTCATTTTAGGTACTTTGGAGAAGAAATCTGGAAAAGGAAGCATTTTGGACGTTTTTGGAGCCAAAAAGTGAAGAAAACGGCAAAGTCTCCAAATCATGCTGAATTTGGTACCTGATGGCATCAGGAATTGCATGTGACACCGTCACTCATGGACAAAGAGGTGGATAAATTAAATACACGTGACGCGCCAGAATGTTTTGGAGGATTTACACGTGACGGCGTCACCAAGGCCGTCACGTACAAAATACAAGAGACGGCCAAGAGATAAGTTACACATGACGGCGTCAGATCTGGATCTAGGCAATACGAGAGTTTTTATGGCAGCAAGTTGACGGCGTCAGGATTTACATGTGACACCGTCTGACGCAAAAATCTATATATAGTTTTCTAGTTTTCATTTGTTAGAGGAGGAGAACTTTGGGATAGTTTTGGAGAAACCCTAGCACGATTTTTACCTTACTTTTAAGGGTTCCAAACCCTTGTTTCATCCATGTTTGATTGAAGATAAGTTTTCCAATAATCATTCAATATGTCTATGTGTTGTTTGATTTTATCTTATGCTTGTCTTTACTTTATCATGCTAGGCTAGGTTTTCTTTGTGTTTGCTTAGATGTAATGAAACTTAGTTATTGATTGTTGATTGGTCAATTGTTTATAATTGTTGTGGATGATTGATTTCGATGTTAGGCTTAAGAAAACTGGCAGACTTCCAATTGGTAACATGCTTGAACGTCTTAAGAAACATGATCGGATGTGTACTACGATAAATTGGTTGTATTTAATGCATAAGTAACTACTAAGGAGGCCATGTTAAGAGCTAGTAGTCGGCTCGACATAGGAAGAGGTAGAAGCTTATAGAGTTAAGGAAGATCGTACACGGCCCTACGAATGGTATTAAGAAATATAACCCGTCATCCATGCAATTGTAACAAACTAATTAACTTGTAAAAGATAGCTAGGGAGTAGTGAAATCTAAGTAAACACATTTTCTCTTATTATTGATTTTCTCCACATTTACTTTCGTGTCATTTTATTTTATTTCTATTGCATTTGTAGTTATTTGGGTTAGTTGACTAGCAACTAATTCTGCCCTTTCTTCCAAAACCCGAGATTTTTACTTGCTTTACATAAAATATAAAAATACAATAAGAACTGATGAAGCAAAAAGTGTACCACTTTTGGGGGGTCATTTAAGGCCAAAGTCGAGATTATTTGATCAAATATTGCCCTAAATCGTTCCTTTTGTCATTTTAGGTACTTTTGAGAGGAAGTTTACAAAACGAAGCATTTTGGACGTTTTTGGAGCGAAAAAGTGAAGAAAAATACAAAGTCTCAAAATCATGCTGGAAATTGTACATGACGGCGTCACAGGATGCTAGTGATGGCGTCCAGTCTTGACAAAGAGGTAGATAAATCAATTACACGTGACACGCCAGAGAGTTTTCTAAAGTGTGCGTAACGGCGTCACCCTTTAGGGTCGCCAAGGCCATCACGTATTACACAAAGAGAGACGGCCCATAGTACATAAAAAGTGACGGCGTCAGAAGTGGATCTAGGCAATACGAGTATTATTTTGGCGGCGAGTTGACGGCGTCACACCTATCTCTTGATGCCGTCAGGATACAAAATCTATATATAGTTTTCTAGTTTTCATTCATTGTGTGCAACTTTGAAGGGATTAAACCCTAGACGAATTTTACGGATATTTTAAGGGTTTCAACCCCTTGTTTCATCCATGCTTAATTGAAGATAAGTCTTTCATCAAATCATTCAATATGTCTATGTGTTGTTTGATTATATCTTACGCTTGTCTTCTCTTTAACATGCTAGGCTAGGGTTTCTTTGTGTTTACTTTGATGTAATGAAACTTAGATATTGATTATGGGTTGATTGTTTATTTATAATTGTTGTGGATGAATGAATTCGATGTTAGGCTTAAGAAAACTGGCAGACTTCCATTTGGTAACTTGCTTGAACGTCTTAAGAAACATGATCGGAGGTGTACTACGATATATTGGTTGTATTTAATGCGTAGGTAACTACTAATGAGGCCATGTTAGGAGCTAGTAGTCGGCTCGACATAGGAAGAGGTAGAAGCTTATAGAGTTAGGGAAGATCGTACACGGCCCTACGAATAGTATTAAGGAATATAACGCGTCATCCATGCAATTGTAACAAACTAATCAACCGGTAAAAGATAGCTAGGGAGTAGTGAAATCTAAGTAAACACATTTTATCTCATTATTGTTTTCACCGTAATTTAGTTTAAGTTTAGTTTATTTTGATTTGCATTTTTTAGTTATTTAGGTTAGTTGATTTGCAACTAAATCCGCCCACTCCTTCCAAAACCGACATTTTACTTGCTTTTCATTTAAAATAAAAAAATAAAAAAAAGAATCATCTCTCATCTCTAGACCTAGTTTTAGTGAGTTTTAACCCTAGCGAACACTATTCTTTAAGTTGAACGATCAATCCCCCGGTACTTGTCACTATACTATAATACAACGGTCAGTGTTGGGAATTCTACTAAGAGAGAATTCTGCTGAAGAATCTGCTGATGGTTTCTGCTGAAGACACAGATTCTACTTATAGTTTAGTTTCTGCTGAAGTCTAGTTTCAGTATTAGTTGTTTCTGCGGATATAGTATTTCCGTGTTTTATGTAATATAGTTAGGATATGCATGAGTTTATTTAGGAAGTGATAATGCATATCTTTTAGAAGTTTTAGAATATACGTTTCTTGGGAAACGGTTTAGGGTTCCTTGTGTATAAAAGGAACACAAGATTATGTATTGAGTTACATTTTTTTTAGAAAACACTTTCATTGTTATTAAAAGATCCATAGAGGATCAACAGTTCTTAGTATTAAAACTTGTGTTTGTTTCCGCTTTAAAATACAAGTTACAGAGATTATCTATTAGTGTGTTGGTGATTACATTAACATAACTAACGATTCTAGAGTGCTCAGAAGATCTATCAAGGTCTTTGTTTCAACAAGTGGTATCAGAGCCTTGGAAGAGTCTCTGTGATACTGAGAAAAACAAATCTTACACCATCAAAATTCAAACCAATCAAAGAAAATGCCTGGATCAGACGATGAAGTTGATACAACCCAGAACCTAAACACCACTTCTCTCCAACAACTCAACCTCTCCAACAGTAATGCTAAATTTCCATACTTGAAGAATGCTGAAGACTATGATTTGTGGTCCATGAAGATGCAAAACTGGATCACAAACATAGACTGGAATCTTTGGGAGGTTGTCCGAAAGTGGAACAGCCTGAAGAAGCATGTTAAAGATGTTGATGGGATAGTTACAATTGTAGGTCCCAAAACTGCTGAAGAGGTTCTAGCCGTGCAAAGGGAGAATAAAGTAAGAACAATTCTACTCCAAGTTATACCAGATGACCACATGGGTGACTTCCACTTCATGGAAGATGCCAAGGACATTTGGATGGCAATAAAGGCTAGATTTGGTGGGAATGATGAATCAAGAAGGTTGAAGAAGTCAATGCTAAAGCAGCAGTTTCAAGAGTTTCAGATATCTGAGGAAGAAAGATTCCACAAAGGCTATGACAGGTTCCACTGGATCTTAAGTCAACTTAATCAGCTGAAGGCTAGGCCAGATAATGAGGACAGCAATGCTAAGTTTCTGAGATCTTTGCCACCATCTTGGTTGCAAGTCAGCATTGCTCCCAAAACAAATGGTGGATTGGACTTGATCTCCTTTGATGACCTATACAACAAGCTTAAATCTCTTGAACCTGATGTTAGAAGTCCCATTTGTCCATCCACTCACTCAGCCTTTGTCAGCACCACCACAAAACCTGTGCACAATGCCTCAAGTTCTTACACCTCAGGAGCATCTTCTCAAACCCAGACAAAATCAGCTCCTAAATCAAAATCCAGTAGTGTAATGGATGATATTGTTCATTCATTTGTGGCTGAATATGAACATAAGCAGTTTCTTGCTTATGAGGATTTTGAACAAGTGGATCCATTAGAGATGGAGGAGATGCACTTGAAATGGCAGCTAGCAATGATTTCTATGAACATTAAGAGGTTTGAGACTAAGTCTGGAAGAAAGTTTGGTTTTAATGGAAGAGAGGCAGCAAGGTTTGACAGAAGGAAGGTTAAATGCTACACTTGTGGTCAAGTGGGCCATTTTTCAAGAGAATGCAAGGAAAGAAAGTCTGGTGATGAAGTTAGATATGGTTCATATCCTTTGGAGTCGGGGACTTCTAAGGCTACACCTTCAAAAGCTTTGGTGACTCTGGATCACCAGATTGATTGGGCTGAACACGAACCTGCTGAAGAGGAAGCTTCTACTTCTACACAAGTGAATTTGCTAGCATACTCACCTTCAGAGGACAAGAAGGAACAAGTCTCCTTGATGGGAATCTCTCAGGTACACAACTGTGTGTTTGGATGTAGTGTAAGATACAATGAACTTAAACAAGAATATGATGAATTGAAACCTAAGTACAATGAGTGTTTTATAGAAGTTGAGGCCTATAAAAAGGCTTTAAAAACTTTAGAAAAACAAAAGGTCTGGTTTCAAAAGAATCAAGTTAAATATGATGAAAAGATAAGAGTTCTAGAAAGTGATTTAGAATGTGCTAAGATAGATTTAAGACGTACTGAAAAAGAGAAATATGATATAGAAAAGGAAAAACAAGAATTACAAGTTAAGTTAGATAAAGAGATAGCTGGTCGTATGAAATGGCAGGAAGGAGCATCTAATTTGAATAAATTGATTGATGGTCGCCAATCTGTTAGGTCTAGAAAAGCATTAGGATATGAGAAATATATAGATCCTGAAGAGTTAACTTATCTTGACATGTCTAGTGTTTTTAACCCTGAACCAGCCTTAGCATATCAAACACATGTTAAATTTGTTAAGGAAGGGGGAATGAATGCTGTCCCTGGACCTATAAGAGGGGAACATATGCCTATAGACCTGTCCATACCTGTTGACTTTGATGGATCACACCATCTCTATGGCAAAAAGTCAAGTGACTTGCCAGACCCTATTATTAAATCTACTGACTTTATCTCTTGTTGTGATAGTGACAAGTCTTCTGATGAAGGGTCTACTTCATTTGCCAGTTGTGATTCAAGTGAGAAGTCAGACCTGCCCAAGACCACTCCCAAGACCACTTTCAAGACCACACCCAAGACATCACCCAAGACTCCCCACAAGCCTTCTAGAGTTACTGCTGATACCAGGACAGTTTCTTCTGAAGACTTGTTTTTTAATTCTTTACAAAACAATATTTCTAGTTCTGTTAAAAACAATTCTGTTAATCATTGTGGTTTGAATACTTTTTCATGTTATGGAACTTCCTTCAGTTTGAATAAATCTTCTAAAAAGAAGAAATGTTTTGTGTGTGGAAGTAAATCTCATATGATTAAGGATTGTATTTTTCATGAGCAAATAATGGGTGTATGTTTTTGTCAAAGAAAACCTAGGCAAATGTGGAAGAATGTTAATAATATACCCTCTTTTATTCCACATCAGCAGAAATCCAATTCTGCTGAACCACATTCTTCATGGAGAAGAACCAGTACTAGACCTTATGTTCGACCCACTAGTTCTTTCTTTTCTAATAGTTATTGGCCTAGTCACTTTGACTCAATGTATTATGGTGGAGGGAATTGGGATATTGCTGTGAAGCCCTCAGCAGGTTGTTCTTGGACAAAGAAGGGACCTAATTTGCATTACAGGCCCAAGAACAATGGTGGATCTAAAACATCCACATGGCCTATCTCTAATGATCCACAAGGCAGGCTCAAGTCAGCAATGACTTGAGTCTCCAATGTGTACTAACTTTTGTATATTTTTGTTGTTGTTGTTGTAGGATCATCCTTTAAAAAGTACTGAAGTAGGTATAGTTGACAGTGGTTGTTCCAGAAGTATGTCAGGTAACAAGGACAAGATGCATGACTTTGTGCCTATAGAAGGATGAGGCAGTGTAACCTTTGGTGGTGGAGATGGCAAAATTACTGGGAAAGGAACCATTAAGACACCTCTGTTAGATTTTGAGAATGTTTATTATGTGAAGGAACTGGAGCATTTTAATCTGTTCTCTGTATCACAAATTTGTGACACTAAGAATAAGGTTTTCTTCTCTGAGGATGAATGTCTTGTGCTCTCCAAGGACTTCAAACTTCCAGAAGACACAATTGTTTTGCTGAGAGTTCCTAGAACCTTTAACTTGTACACATTCAATCTGAATGATGTTAAGCCAGAAGGTGATCTAACATGTTTGGTGGCCAAAGCTTCCCAGGACGAATCTACCAAGTGGCACAGGAGAATGGCTCATGTAAACTACAAGACTATCAATAAGTTGTCTAAACTTGGTCTTGTTCAGGGCCTACCTTCTAAACTCTTCACCAATGAACACAATTGTATTGCTTGCAACAAGGGAAAGCAACACAGAGCCTCTTACAAAGCCATAAAAGCTGTGAGCACCATCTCAGAACCTCTTCAGTTGCTACACATGGATCTCTTTGGTCCAACTCCCATCAGAAGTATTGATCATAAGTACTTCTGCCTGGTTATCACAGATGATTATAGCAGGTTTTGCTGGGTATTCGTTCTAAAAACTAAAGATGAAAAAACTCCTATTTTGAAAGAATTCATCACTTTAATTGAAAACCAGCTTAATAAAAAGCTTAAAGGCATTAGGTGTGACAATGGGACAAAATTCAAAAATGTTGTTTTCATAGAATTCTGTAAGTCTAAGGGGATTAGAAGGGACTATAGTACTCCAAGAACCCCACAACAAAATGGGGTTGCAGAAAGGAAAAATAGAACCTTAATTGAGGCAGCAAGATCCATGCTTGCAGACTCTAAATTACCCACTATGTTTTGGACTGATGCAGTAAGTACTGCTTGCTATGTCTTGAACAGGGTATCCATCACTAGACATCATGTCAAGACACCTTATGAACTTCTCATTGGGAAAGTTCCAGACATTCATTACCTTAAGCCTTTTGGTTGCAAAGTGACCATTTTGAATACTGCTGATACACTGGGTAAGTTTGATGGGAAAGCTGATGAGGGATACATTGTGGGTTATTCAGCTCATAGCAAGGCCTATAGGGTTTATAATCTGAATGCCAAAAGGATAGAGGAGACCCTTAACCTAAGATTTCTTGAAGATCAGCCTAATACTCAGGAACAAGGACATTCTTGGTATTTTGACCTAGATTATTTGACTGATTATTTGGGGTACACTAGACATGCTTCTAATCCTAATGCAGGTACCAAAGATCCAATTTCTAACCCTGCAGGTTCCATGGATGATGACTCAGAATGTGACTCTGAGCCAGATGAATATACCATTGTTGTACCATCTTTTCCACCTAACCATTTTGTAGGTAATCATTCTGCTGCTGAACAAGATGATGAGTCACATTATGTAGAGGATCTTGCAAGACTTAAGAAGCAAGAACATGCTGCTACACAGGAAGCTCAGAGACTCAGTACAAAGGTTGCACAAGAGACTGATGCCATTCTTCAACAATCAGCACAAGCAGTCAGTGGAAACAAGGATGTTGCTGACAGTTCTACTGAAGGCACTCCTATTCCCACTGATAGGCTCAAAGCTGCTGATACTCCTGCTGCACAATCTCCCATTTCTACTGAAGCTTCTACAGACTTTGAGAAGCCCTTTACAAGATTTCCAAGTCCTTCTGATCTTGGTAATTATCAGCCCAAGCCTGGCCTGTTTCACTCAGCTTCTTATGATACTGAGTTTGGGCCTACAGTCAACAACCATGATGCCACAATTGATGTTAACCCTACAGCAACAAAGAGGATTCATAATGACCATCCCCTTTCTAAGATTATTGGTGATCCTCAAGCACCTGTTAGAACAAGAAGTACTGTAAAGAACACTAAATATGGTGAAGTTGCTTTCATCTATTATGTCTACAATCAAAAGATTCGTTGTGCAAACAACAATTAATCAAAATATCAACAAACGTGAGGTTTAATTCGTCGTGAGACAAATAAACGTGAAGTAACACGAGTAAACCGTTTAGGAAAACGATTACCTCGCAAAACTTGTGAAAGTGATATTCAAATTGTGAGACCGGGAAGTGATTTCCCGAGTCGTACCCCAACGAGGTGTGAATGGAAAGCTTTGAATGAGATTGGGATTAAAATCTTGTATGATTGGAAAGGTTATTTTGTTTTGCGATACGTTAAACTAACGAATTTGACAATTAACAAACGAAGGTAAAAATAAATTATCCTAAGGCAACTAATTAACTAGGAAAAACCTAAAAACTATGGGAAAACATAATTAGTTATCGGGAATCCTAACACGTTAACTAAATCAAAAACGCGACGTTGAATTAAAATTACGCGAGTACGCAAAATAAAACGTGAATTTTGAGTTCCAAACGTCTTACGAGTTTCTAATAAATTTTCTAATGTACTACAAGACAAAATAAAATTTTAGAAAAAAAGAAAATTAATTTTTCGATAAAAACTCTATTTATTATGAATTTGATTCTAACTAAAACTAATTAATTCATAACGACCAATTTACAAAGCCTAAAAATTTGAAACTTTTTTTGGAAATTAGTTTGTACTAATATTAACCTAAGAAAAATGCAAAATCCCAAAAATCTTTTATCAATAAGCTATTATAAGCCGAAACAGTTTGAATAAGCTAAAAATGGTATTATAGATAAACTAGTATAAAAGGTTTAGTTGATAATAACAATTGACAAAAGACCCAAGGGCATAGTTGGGAAGGGTGTGTTGTGTGGGCTGTGAGACCAGGGTTCGACCCCTGGTTTTGCACCCTTTTTAATTTGAGATATGTTTTTCTTTTGCACACAATTGGACCAGCAATCTTTTACCACAAATAAGCTAAAAATGGTATTATAGATAAACTAGTACAAAAGGTTTAGTTGATAATAACAATTGACAAAAGACCCAGGGGCATAGTTGGGAGGGGTGTGTTGTGTGGGCTATGAGACCAGGGTTCAACCCCTGGTTTTGCACCCTTTTTTATTTGAGATATGTTTTTCTTTTGCACACAATTGGACCAGCAATCTTTTACCACAAATAAACTAGAGCTAAACAGATTTTTCAACGCAAACCAAATCAGTTTCGTAGTTTGAAATTCCTTTGCAAATTCTCACATAACAAACTGTAAATCTGATTTAAATAACCAAAATTTTTTAACATAACAACAACAAGTATTACTCAGATAATAACAAAAACATTTAAGGTTGCTACTGAGCTCAACTAAGTTCGGATAAGCTCCACTTATACAGGTCTATCAATTACAATAAACTAAGCACAAGTATCAATGATAGCAACAACTTGATTGAGCAACAAGCAAATCATCACTAAGTTCATACGCTGCTATTTGCAACAGCAGCAGCAGTGAGTAAAAGGGCTCAAAAGAGGGGCTAATTGTCACACCCCCATAATCGGGTCCAGCGGAAGCATACGTGTAGCTGGGGTGTAACTCAATTGGTATTACAACACAGGTTCAAAACTGGTTTTCACTTGAATTATTTAGAGTAAAATAGCTTAATCAAAAATGTTAAATTTACATTGTTAGAAGTAGTGCGGAAGTAGGCCCTAAAATAGTTTAAAACGGTTCCCAAATAAATAATCAGAGTCTTCTATGACCATGCCATACCCTGCCAAAACCTCCTGTAGCGTGCCATTGGTTAAAACCTGAAAATACATGCTAAAGTGTCAACACGAGGTTGGTGAGTTCATAGAGTTGTTTAACAAATAAAGTATATGGAAAAATGATCACACAGCAAAGGCATCGTAAATCCACTCAGTTGCAAGTCCCGCCATAAGAGACTTGTAACCTGTGTGTTCACAACCCACTGCCAAAAGTTATATGTCTGGTAGTCAAGCACATGTGGTCAATATAGTTCACGAATAAGGGCACATAGTACAACATAAGTCAAGGCCGCTCCGAACAAGGGAGACTTGAAGTCACTCCACCACCTAGGCAAAGAATTATTAGTCACTCCGCCGACTTGGCGAAGAATTATTAGTCACTCCACCATGGCGAGAATTATTAAGGATGCTCTGAACAGGAGAGACTTTATAGCGTTGCTCCGAACATGGGAGACTTTATAATGCTGCTCCGTAGACAGGGGAGACTTTGCACTGCTCCGAACATGGGAGACTTTAGGTTAAGAACGCTCCACCAAAAATGGCGAGACTTTAGGTCATAGTACGTACGGTACATTAGGGTCAAAAGTTTAAGTCAAGTTCAAAAGTCAAGTCAAGTTCAAAAGGTCAAGTAGTAATTCATGTAAAAAAAAAAACGAGCATGTATTCTTCCCCAAAAAGTTAACAAAACAATTTAAAAGAGTAGGGGCTATGACTCACCTGGTGCGAATAGCTACGAAGACAAAAGTGGTTACACAGAAATGAGGTTCGATCTCTAACCGCGACCTATAATGAACGAATGATACGATCTACTTAAATTATGAGGGGATGCGATGAATGTACATGCACATGAAGCCTATACCACTCGTAGTTTGAAAATAAGCGTTGGCGTTGATTTATAGTGTTTCCATAACTTAAGAGAATATGTGCTATTAGAAGTTGTCAAATATATATATAGTTCGCCTAGTTTCAAAAGTGTATATCTTGGTCGTTTTAAGCTCGTTTTCTATGTTCTTTACATTCCCGGAATCGTGGGACAACATACTAACATATTTTTGATAAGTCGGGACGGCTAGATCAAGTTTTATGCCCAAAACAGCCCGTGACAACTGTTCATCAGCAAGCAGTTTTTCAGAAAACTAGTTTTCGTCGCTAAATTCGGAAAATCATATCTCCTTCGTTATTAACTCGTTTTAATCCGTTCTTTCGCCCACGGCTTCGTTTTTGAAAGTATTTTCTAAATCTTTGGTCAAAAATTACCCATCATCTACTGATTTTCCCACGTTTTAAAAATAGCAACAGTAGGTATATCTATTGTTTCAAAAATCATTTTCCTAGTTTCAAACTTGTTTCAACTTCAACCAAATCACTTTCAATAACCACAAATCTAGTCTAACCTTACCATACACCTTCTTAGGGTGTCATGGGTTCCTAAACATCATAAATCAAGTGGATCTAACAAGGATCTAACAATAATCTATTTCTAGAGTTCAAAAGTTAGATATATATATAAATGAGTGGTGTATACTAACATATGCATGTAAACCTTGTATGAAATGATATGAACATTGTAGGAACTTGGTAAAACTATAGAGATGAGTTTGTTAAACTTACATGAAGATTGGCTGATTTTTGAGCAAGGAAGCTTAAGAATCTTGAAGTATATAAAATGAAAGAATGAGAAAATGATAGAGATATATGAGTATATATTTAGTCTAGGGAGCAAGATCCATAAATTAAGGAAGGATACATAGAGGGGGGGGGGGGGCGGCATTTTCAATGGGTAGGAAGAAATGAAGAGATTTTGTAAGAGTTGGTGATTATTTAGTGTATATTTTGTATATATTAGTAGTTTAAAGGTATACCGGGTACCGAGTTAACTAAAAGTAAACTTTAAAGAGGTGAAATAAAATAAGACAAAGTTGTAAAAGTTGTAAAATAATATTCCTGATGAGAATCGGGTGTCAAAATAATTATCTTGTTGAAATAACGCAAACCGACGGAGTAATAAGCTCCGACCGTAAAATGTACCAATTGGTTTCAAAACACTGGGTAAATTAATAATAAAATTTTTATTATTATTATTATGAGTATATATAAAAAAAATGTGTTAGGACTATAGTTGGGATTATCGGATCAATTATTAAAAATAATAGCTCATAAGATACGTTTATTAGGTAAATAACCGTACGTATACAGAAATGACGCAACTCACGCATAAATGACAAATTTTCTCCGGAGGTGAATAGTGTTTTATGAATAGTAAATGTGAAAGTTCGGGAAAAGACTAGATTTACGAGTTGTGACACTAATTAAGCATCCAAATAAGCACTAAGGGGAAATCTAACGGCACAGACCTAACCACTTCCTAGGACACTTCCAAAATCAAAAATAAACGACACAAACACCCCAGAGCTGACCCAAATATGAACACTTGAAATGTTGGACAAAATGGGGTACAAAGAAAAAACTCCTCTGCACGCCTGTTTGGCTGGGCGTGGAGACCACAGAAAAATTCCGAAAAATAAGTTACCTATGGGAATCTAAAGCTCAACTGTGATACTTCATACTCTAAAAATTTCAAGTCTCAAAACCTAACACAAAATTCGTGAAAATTCTTTGAACTTTTGGGTTTTCAGAAATCTTTGAACTTTGACTTTTGAAACTTTTGTGAAATACTAACTACCTAAACCTACTGAGCTTGTCATATTATTACTAAATTCAACTAGTTTAAGTAGTATGGACAGTTAGGGAGCTGGGTTACAACTTAGTTCCACTTAAACTTTTCAACAATTAAATTTCATAGGTTATAAAAATCAAATTGATCTTTTTATGCTATGAATGCTTACTTTTTATGATAACTATCACTCTAAATTGTCCTAAGTGTGCTAACAAATCAGTGACTAAACCACAAACTTTTGCAAGTCTGGCTTGAACCAAACACGCTCTTAACTAACTTTTTCAAAGTAAATTCCTATTTTGCTACTTCAACTAAGCGAATCCGTTTCTATTTAAACTTAATAAGACAGAAATAAACAAACATAAAAAGCAACTAACAGCCAATACAGATCATTATCAAAATAAATGGTGAAAACCTACTTGTTATCCAAAGTGATGCAGAATCTGAAAATCAAAGTACCAAGAACCACCTAAGGGCCCCCATAGGCTCTAAACCAAACTCCCATCCAAGCTGCAATTGCTAACCCTCTTCTCTTCATACAATTTTTTTTTTATTTTATTTTTTTTTCTTTTCTGGAATTTTTTTTACTTTTCTCTTTTCTTTTTCTGAGCTCTTGTTTTGCACGACTCAAATTAAATTCAAATACCAAGCAGAATTTAAATAAAAGTAGGAAACATAAACAGAGGTTTGAATAACTTTAAAACTTAACTTTCATTAAAACTTCAAATCCCAGATTACAAATTTAAAACTAACATTAAAAACAAAGACTAAAAATAAAATAGAAAGATAAGATGATATGATGCCCTAAGGCTTACAACAAGTATCTTATTTATACTAAAACCTAGAAGTGGTAGGTACACCTTAGCTTCCTTCTTGTCTTCTCCCTTGTGTGCTTCTCCACTGAGATGAAAGCTGAGCTGGAAAATCTTGTGTGCATCCTTGGGATAAATCTTGGCCTTTGATTAAAACTCCACTGATCCTAGCCCTTTAATTATATCTTTGGCCCCCAAAAGAGTGGTGGATTGCCAACATGTCTTCCCTTGACTGGTTAATGGTGTTAGGTACAAATTTAAGGGGATTAGTGGGATTGGGAGAAGGTTTTGAGGACAAAGGATGGAAAGTGATGGTGAGATGGTGATGGCTGTTGGAGGTACGTGGTCAAGGGGGGGGGGGGGGGGAAAGTGGTGTTATTTTATTCAGTGTTTGACTGGGGAGGAAGAAGGGTGTACGTTTAATAAAAACGTTTTAGGGTTTAGTTATTTGGGCTTGAGAGGGAACTTGGGCCAAAGTGTGTTTTATTAAAGAGTGGGCTGGTGAGAGGGTGTTGGTTTAAAAGGTTTGGTGGATTACAATAGCTTGGTCCGTTTGATGTTATACTTAAGGTTTCATAAGGACCATTTTGCAATGAGTTGAAACTTCGAGGACTATTCATGTCAATCTCACAAACTTTATCCAAAGGTCAATCATGTCAAGTTAGGTAAACCAAACGACCCAAAAACAAAATTCTCCACATTTGAAACACCGGGGACTAAAACTGTCAATTAGCCAAAGTATAGGGACCAATTGTGTAATTTTCCAAAACTTTTTACCCAAAGACCATTTGTGATTCATTTTGACTTTTAAAGAGCAAGGGTTGACTTTTCTTTGAAAATGATTGACCAGGGACTAGTTTTGTAAAACTTTGAAAGTTGGGAGACTGAAACTGCCATTTGTGCAAATTTTGTTCGTTTTCCGTTTGTTTTCACTCGTTTTGCATCAGAAACATATAAAATATGATCTTTGGGATTTTCTTCGCATTTTGGTGCGTTTTTGAGTATTTTTAATCGTTTTGCAGCTCAGATTTGACTAAAAATGATGAGTATTTACACACTCATCAATCCCCCACACTAAACTATTGCTAGTCCCTAGCAATCTTTTTGAGAAAAATTAATGGATTTGAAGTCTCTTTACCAAAAGCCATCACTTCTGGAGTAGCCAGGTGTAAGAACTGTGGCACACCTGATAACCGTGTGATTTTGAGCAAACCACCAGCTTTCAACGGTTTTGATTTGTCTTTACCAGAAGCCGTTTGCTCCTGGACTAGCCAACTCTTGATGGAATAGTCAACATCTTGGTGAGTTGATTACCAATTATGGTTTTTCCACTGCCTTTACCACAAGCCATAATCTTGCGGGCTAGCCAACTCTTTAGCTTTTGAGGATGATGGGGTGTTGAGGAACCATACAATTTTTGGCAAATTGCAAGCCATCAACGGGTTTGAGTTATCTTTACCAAGAGCCGTTTGCTCCTGGATTAGCCAATCCCTTTTGTCGTTTAGACACGGCGAATTGATAACCACAAAAAATTTTGAAATAAAGTGATTTTTTTTTTAATTTTTGGCCAAAAACGGGGGTACTAGACGGTATAATTTGATAAAATTCGCTAGAATTTTCCCCTCCCCCACACTCAGAGTTGAATATTGTCCTCAATATTCAAAGTCCCGGCGATTATGCCGAAATTTTGAATGAAAGACGAGAATATTAAAAGCTAATTGTGGGAATGTCATTTGTATTTTTCACTTTATTTATTCAAACACACATTTTTTTTTTTTGGGAAAGATATGTACATCTCAAGTAGCTGCGGGGGGTGGCCACTCCCCCACACTAGGGTGTTAGAAAATAGAAGGAAATCAGATACACAGGTGAAAACCCATGTTTGTTGTTACTTGTTTTTGTTTATCGAGTCGCTAGCTTGACTCGATCCCCGAATTCATTGGTCCATGGGGAAAGTTTGGAGGTCCGGGACAATAGGTGGCATGTCCCCTCCAAAATAGTGTTTCAACCGATGCCTATTTACTTTGAAATTTGGATCGTCGTCTTGAGATAACTCGACGGTGCCATAAGGAAAAACTTTGGCAACGGTGAAAGGTCCAGTCCAGCGGGTTTTAAGCTTACCCAAAAAGATCTTTAATCGAGAGTTAAAAAGAAGGACTCGGTCACCAACGTTGAAAACGCGGTTCTTAATTTTGGAGTCATGGATCTTTTTGGTTTTCTCTTTATAGATTAAAGAGTTTCGTAAGCTTGATCACGAAGTTCATTGAGTTCATTGAGTTGAACTTTCCTGTGATCACCCGCAGACTTAAGATAAAAATTTGCATTCTTCAAAGCCCAATAAGCTTTGTGCTCGAGCTCAATCGGTAGATGACAAGCCTTTCCATATACGAGCTTATAAGGAGTACACCCGATGGGTGTTTTATAAGCCGTGCGAAAAGCCCATAGAGCGTCATCTAACTTGTCCGACCAAGAGGCACGGTTTTCGCCTACGGTTCTTTCAAGAATTATTTTCAAACCACGGTTTGAAACCTCCACTTGCCCACTCGTTTTTGGGTGATAAGCGGTAGCAAGTCGGTGAGTGACACCGTACTTAAGCATGACTTTTGCAAATTGTTCGTTAAAAAAGTGAGTACCGCGATCGCTTATGATAGCGCGGGGAGTTCCAAACCTTGAGAATAACGATTTCAAAAACTTTACAACTACTCGGGCATCGTTGGTTGGGAGAGCTTTTGCTTCGACCCATTTTGACAAGTAGTCAACGGCCACGAGTATGTACTTGTTCCCTCGTGAAGACGGGAACGACCCCATAAAGTCTATGCCCCAAACATCAAAGATTTCACACACTTGGATGACGTTTTGAGGCATTTCATCCCGTTGTGTGATCTTTCCTTGACGTTGACACGAGTCGCAAGATTTGACTAGGTCATGGGAGCCTTTGTAAATGGAGGGCCAATAAAAACTGGACTCAAATACTTTTCGAGCGGTGTAGTTCAGGCCAGGATGTCCCCCGGTGGGTCCATTATGACAAGCCTTTAAGATTTCCATGGCTTCTTGGCCATGAACACACCTTCGAATAACCTGATCCGCACAAATTTTAAACAGATAGGGATCGTCCCAAAAGTAGTGATTAACATCTTTGAAAAACTTGCTCTTTTAGTGGGACGACATCCCTTTGACAACGAAGTTCCCCGCATGGTAGTTTGCAAAGTCGGCAAACCATGGGGTACTAGAATCACCACGAGAGGAAATCACATTGAGTGTCTCGAGAGGAAACGTTTCGTTTATTTCCTTTTTCTCGAGAACTCCTTGATGAGGATTCTCCAATCGGGAAAGATGGTCAGCAGCGAGGTTCTCGGCTCCCTTTTTATCACGAATGATGATATCAAATTCTTATAGGAGGAGAACCCAACGGAGCAATCTCGGCTTAACGTCTTGCTTGGAAAAGAGATATTTTAGTGCCGAGTGATCCGTGTACACTATGCATTTAGTCAAGATCAAATATGGCCGAAACTTCTCAAACGCATACACCACTGCTAGTAATTCTTTTTCCGTTGTGGTGTAATGAGCTTGAGCTTTGGTCAAAGTCTTGCTTGCATAATGAATCGGCTGAAAATGTTTGGTTTTTTGTTGCCCCAAGACCGCACCTATTGCAAAGTCACTTGCATCACACATGAGTTCGAAAGGTAGGTCCCAATCGGGGGCAACTAGAATGGGTGCCTCGGTAAGCTTTTTCTTGAGATTTTGAAAAGCTTTGATGCACTCATGGGAAAAGACAAATGGAGTCTCTTTTTCAAGAAGTCGGGTCATAGGCCTAGCTATCTTCGAGAAATCTTGAATGAATCTACGATAAAAGCCAGCATGACCCAGGAAACTCCGAACACCTTTAACAGTAGTGGGAGGAGGAAGCTTAGCAATGACATCGATTTTAGCTTTATCAACCTCAATCCCACTCTTCAAAATCTTATGGCCAAGGACAATCCCTTCCTTAACCATGAAATGACTTTTCTCCCAATTTAGACTAAGGTTGGTGTCTTTACACCTTTAAAGCATTTTGTCTAAATTGGAGAGACATGATTCGAATGAATTCCCAACGACCTAAAAATCATCCATGAAGACCTCCATTGTTTTCTCGATCATGTCGTGAAAAATGGCCATCATGCATCTTTGAAACGTGCCCGGAGCATTGCATAGGCTAAAAGGCATGCGTCGATAAGCAAATGTTCCGTATGGGCACGTAAAAGTCGTTTTTTCTTGATCTTGAGGATCGATGGGAATTTGGAAATAACCCGAAAAACCGTCAAGGAAACAATAGTATTCGTTTCCCGCCAATCTTTCGAGCATTTGATCCATGAAAGGTAATGGAAAGTGGTATTTACGGGTGGCGTCGTTTAATTTTTGATAATCAATGCAAACGCGCCAACCCGCTACCAATCGAGTCGGAATTAACTCGTTATCATCATTTTTTACAACCGTTATGCCACCCTTTTTTGGCACACAATGAACGGGACTCACCCAAGGACTATCCGAAATAGGGTAAATCAAACCGGCATCAAGAAGTTTAATGACCTCTTGCTTGATAACCTCATGAATTTTAGGATTTACCCGTCTTTGTTGTTGAACTGCTAGTTTAAAGTCATCCTCCATCAAAATTTTATGCATACAAAATTCCGGGTTAATACCCTTGATGTCGGAAAGTCTCCAAGCAATGGCTTGCTTGTGTGACTTTAAAACCTTGAGAAGAGCGGTTTTGTTTTCCTCATTCAAGTCTTTAGTGATTATGACGGGAAACTTATCGTCACCCTCCAAAAACGCGTACTCGAGATGAAGCGGAAGTTCCTTGAGTTTGACCTCAAGGAAGTCATCAGTTTCTTCAACATCTTTGACTTCCACATTATGAAGATCTTTTGGAGGAAGAGATGATGGATCATCATTGAGCAACTTCTCAAGTAGAAGTATGTCTTCCTCGGGATTGATAGAATCATAATCAACATGAGAATCACACGACAAACAAGCTTCGATTTCTTCCAAAATGAAGTCACCTCCCAAAAATGGAGTAAGAGAGGGGGAGAGACATCATTGGAAGGATTGATTGATCCTTGCACATTTAACACTTCTTCAAAGTAGTCATCGCATGCGACATCGATGACATCAATTTGGTTAATTGCCTCTCGTTCAAGTTCGAGAAGATCTTTAGAAGTGTTTTCAATGTTTATGACCAATTTTTCATCGCCAACTCTAAGAGTCATTTCTCCTTCGAAGACGTCGATTAATGCACGAGCCGTTTTTAAGAATGGTCTTCCCAAAATTAGGGGGACTCGGGGATCGGCATCAAAATCAACGACTACGAAGTCGGCAGGAAAATGGAACTTGCCAACTTTCACAAAGACATCTTCAGCAATACCTTTCGGAATAGTAACCGAACGGGTTGCTAATTCGAGAGTCATTCGTGTTGGTGTAAGCTCGGGAAGTGAAAGTTTTTGCCAAATAGAGAAAGGCATGAGGTTTATGTTAGCGCCAAGATCGGCCAAGGCAAAGCATTCCTCAAGCTTTTGGAAATCACATGGAATGAGAAATTTTTCGGGGTCCCCTAATTTTTCAGGAAGTTTCTTTAGGAGAACCGCCGAACAATTTTCGTTCAAACGAGTTTTGGTGAGTTCAAATAGTTTCTCTTTGTTACGTAGAAGACTCTTGAAAGTGGAAGCAAACTTGGGCATATAGAGAAGAGCATCCGCGAAACTAATGTCGAAGTGTAATTTTTGAAAAATTTCAAGAAACTTTTTTCATTTGATCATTAGTTTGCTCACGAAGTCTTTGATCATTTAAACGTGAAGGATATGGTATTGAAGCTTTTGGTTGAACGGGATTTTTCGAGGGTTCAAAAACAATTCCTGGTTTTGAGTTGGTTTTTGGGACAACATGAGGTTGGACGTGTGCGGTACTTCGTGAGCTTGTAATTTGCACTTTGTCCTTTGTTGCCTCATGTTCACATTCCACTACCTCGGGAGGAGAAGAAGATGAGGTAGTAGGGATCGCGGGTCCATCCTAAGAAACTCCACTACGGGTTGTGATCGCCTTTACATCGCCCTTCGGGTTGGCGATCGTGTTGCTTGGTAGCGTTCCCTATCCCGAAGGTCGATCATTTAAAGACTTCTTTAGTTCAGAAATTTGACTGATCAACAACCTATTAGTTTCTTCTTGAGCTTTCATAAATTGTTTCAATAACTCATCAGTGGGTGATGGAGTTTGAACAACGGTTTGATTTTGATGAGAAAAATTTTGAGCTCGGTTGTTTTGATTGAAACCTTGATTATGAAAATTTCCATGGTTTTGATTACCATGAAAATTGTTTCCTTGATTGAAATTACCATAACCTTGGTTTCTATTCAAGTTTCCTTGATTTTGAGAACCTTGATTGTAATTTCCCCCTTGATTTTGAAATTGGTTCATAGGGGCTTGAAATTGGTTTTGAACATTCGGGTTTCTTTGTTGTTGATTTTGATTGAATCGATTTGGATTATTGGGTTGAGAAAAACCAGGTGGACCACTTTGATTGTTAGCATGGTAATTTGGTTCCATTTGAGGACGGTATTGGTTACCTCCTTGATTAGAATTACCGACTATCGTGTTGATTTCAAATGGATTGCCATCGGTGGCAGTACAATTGTAGTAAGCGTGTGGACCACCACAAGTAACACAAACATCAACCTTTTTGACTTCCACAGGTAGAGAAGAAACTTTCTTCGTTTTGGTGAGAACCAAAGCATGAATAGCTTCCGTGAGCTTGTCAAGTCTAGCATCGGTGCTAGATTGAGCCACGGGTGATGAGGAAGAAGGACCAACATTAATTTGTGAAACAACCGATTTGCTTCGTGGAATGCGGACCTTAGATTTATTTTCAATGATCATCAAAGCATCTTTGGTGGTTCGATTCAAGAAGTTGCCTCCCGCGGAGGCATTAAGAGAGTCTTGATCGACTTGGCTCACGCCATTATAGAAGGTGTCGAGTTGCATCAACTCGGAAAAACCGTGATGAGGACATTTACGAAGCATGTCCTTGTAACGATCCCATGTCTCACCGAATGATTCATCAAATTTTTGAGTGAATTTCATGATCTCATTCTTGAGGGCGGTGGTTTTAGATGGAGGAAAGAATTCGTTCACAAACTCTTTGACTAAATCTTCCCACGTTTCAATCGATCGAGGGGGTTGTTTGTCTAGCCAATTTTTGGCAGCCCCATCGAGGGAAAACGGGAAGAGAAGAAGTTTGATAGCTTCCTCAGGGACATTTTTGCATTTGATGGTAGACGTGATTTTCTTGAACCATCGAATGTGATCTTGAGGATCGTCCCTCTCGAAACCATAGAATTGACGTGACGTGACTAAGTTAATCAACCCCGTCTTAAGTTCGAAATTGTCAGCCACGATGGCTGGAATGACGATAGCATCTCCATAACCCTCGATGGGTGCTTGGAGAAGCTCATTCATAGTGGGTTCGGCCGCCATGATTGGAATAGTATGAAGCTCGGGTTCGACTATTCGATTGGTACGTCGTCAATTACGCCTTCTTCTCGGGATGTTATTAAGCAATTGCAAAGGACTTGTTGACATAGACGAACGTGTGCGCATGCACCACAAAAAATATCAATTAAAACAATACCACTTTAAAGACAAGGGAACTTAAACCAATAATCAAGTAAGCAAGGTTAACTTCTAAAGAAAACGCACAAAGGAGCGGGAGAGAAGAATGGATCTCTCACTGGGCGAAGTTCGTTGGATCGCCACATACCGTTTTGACTCCTCTTAAAGTGTGTTTCTCGTTTAAAAGTTTTCCAAAACGCAAGTGATACAAAGGCAAGTTTTGATCTTTGGTTTGGGAACTTATTATGGTCACACCCCCAGATGGTAGGTGTTCTGCCTTGGTTTGCGGTTGTAAAATTTTAACGTTGTAATTATTAAACAATGAAACGGGAAAATCTTTTTGTGTTTTTCTTAACTTTTATAGATATAATACATATACTAGAAACAAAAGAAAAAATATTTTTGGTTTTTTATACATTTTATAAAAGCGTAACTTCTTGCGAAGGTTCTACAAGACTAATCGTCTAAACCTTATCGAGACTTTCGACACACAGCCTCCCCGGCAGTGGCGCCATTTGATTCGTTGTGCAAACAACAATTAATCAAAATATCAACAAACGTGAGGTTTAATTTGTCGTGAGACAAATAAACGTGAAGTAATACGAGTAAACCGTTTAGGAAAACGATTACCTCGCAAAACTTGTGAAAGTGATATTCAAATTGTCAAACCGGGAAGTGATTTCCGGGTCGTACCCCAACGAGGTGTGAATGGAAAGCTTCGAATGAGATTGGGATTAAAATCTTGTATGATTGGAAAGGTTATTTGGTTTTGCGATACGTTAAACTAACGAATTTGACAATTAACAAATGAAGGTAAAAATAAATTATCCTAAGGCAACTAATTAACTAGGAAAAACCTAAAAACTATGGGAAAACATAATTAGGTATCGGGAATCCTAACACGTTAACTAAATCAAAAACGCGACGTTGAATTAAAATTACGCAAGTGCGAAAAATAAAACGTGAATTTCGAGTTCCAAACGTCTTACGAGTTTCTAATAAATTTTCTAACGTACTACAAGACAAAATAAAATTTTAGGAAAAAAGAAAATTAATTTTTCGATAAAAACTCTATTTATTATGAATTTGATTCTAACTAAAACTAATTAATTCATAACGACCAATTTACAAAGCCTAAAAATTTGAAACTTTTTTTGGAAATTAGTTTGTACTAATATTAACCTAAGAAAAATGCAAAATCCCAAAAATCTTTTATCAATAAGCTATTATAAGCCGAAACAGTTTGAATAAGCTAAAAATGGTATTATAGATAAACTAGTACAAAAGGTTTAGTTGATAATAACAATTTACAAAAGACCCAAGGGCATAGTTGGGAGGGGTGTGTTGTGTGGGCTGTGAGACCAGGGTTCGACCCCTGGTTTTGCACCCTTTTTTATTTGAGATATGTTTTTCTTTTGCACACAATTGGACCAGCAATCTTTTACCACAAATAAACAAGAGCTAAACAGATTTTTCAACGCAAACCAAATCAGTTTCGTAGTTCGAAATTCCTTTGCAAATTCTCACTTAACAAACTGTAAATCTGATTTAAATAACCAAAATGTTTTAACATAACAACAACAAGTATTACTCAGATAATAACAAAAACATTTAAGGTTGCTACTGAGCTCAACTAAGTTCGAATAAGCTCCACTTATACAGGTCTATCAATTACAATAAACTAAGCACAAGTATCAATGACAGCAACAACTTGATTGAGCAACAAGCAAATAATCACTAAGTTCATACGCTGCTATTTGCAACAGCAGCAGCAGTGAGTAAAAGGGCTCAAAAGAGGGGCTAATTAAGCATCCAAATAAGCACTAAGGGGAAATCTAACGGCACAGACCTAACCACTACCTAGGACACTTCCAAAATCAACAATAAATGACACAAACACCCCAGAGCTGACCCAGATATGAACACTTGAAATGTGGGACAAAATGGGGTACAAAGAAAAAACTCCCATGCACGCCTGTTTGGCTGGGCGTGGAGACCACAGAAAAATTCCGAAAAATAAGTTACCTATGGGAATCTAAAGCTCAACTATGATACTTCATACTCTAAAAATTTCAAGTCTCAAAACCTAACACAAAATTCGTGAAAATTCTTTAAACTTTTGGGTTTTCAGAAATCTTTGAACTTTGACTTTTGAAACTTTTGACAACAAAATGACTTTTGTGAAATACTAACTACCTAAACCTACTGAGCTTGTCATATTATTACTAAATTCAACTAGTTTAAGTAGTATGGACAGTTAGGGAGCTGGATTACAACTTAGTTCCACTTAAACTTTTCAACAGTTAAATTTCATAGGTTATAAAAATCAAATTGATCTGTTTATGCTATGAATGCTTACTTTTTATGATAACTATCACTCTAAATTGTCCTAAGTGTGCTAACAAATCAGTGACTAAACCACAAACTTTTGCAAGTCTGGCTTGAACCAAACACACTCTTAACTAACTTTTTCAAAGTAAATTCCTATTTTGCTACTTCAACTAAGCGAATCCGTTTCTATTTAAACTGAATTAGACAGAAATAAACAAACATAAAAAGCAACTAACAGCCAATACAGATCATGATCAAAATAAATGGTGAAAACCTACTTGTTATCCAAAGTGATGCAGAATCTAAAAATCAAAGTATCAAGAACCACCTAAGTGCCCCCATAGGCTCTAAACCAAACTCCCATCCAAGCTGCAATTGCTAACCATCTTCTCTTCATACAATTTTTTTATTATTTTATTATTATTTTTTTTTTTGGAATTTTTTTTTACTTTTCTCTTTTCTTTTTCTGAGCTCTTGTTTTGCACGACTCAAATTAAATTCAAATACCAAGCAGAATTTAAATAAAAGTAGGAAACATAAACAGAGGTTTGAATAACTTTAAAACTTAACTTTCATTAAAACTCCAAATCCCAGATTACAAATTTAAAACTAACATTAAAAACAAAGACTAAAAATAAAATAGAAAGATAAGATGATATTATGCCCTAAGGCTTACAATAAGTATCTTATTTATACTAAAACCTAGAAGTGGTAGGTACACCTTAGCTTCCTTCTTGTCTTCTCCCTTGTGTGCTTCTCCACTGAGATGAAAGCTGAGCTGGAAAATCTTGTGTGCATCCTTGGGATAAATCTTGGCCTTTGATTAAAACTCCACTGATCCTAGCCCTTTAATTGTATCTTTGGCGCCCAAAAGAGTGGTGGATTGCCAACATGTCTTCCCTTGACTGGTTAATGGTGTTAGGTACAAATTTGAGGGGATTAGTGGGATTGGGAGAAGGTTTTGAGGACAAAGGATGGAAAGTGATGGTGAGATGGTGATGGGAGTTGGAGGTACGTGGTCACGGGGGGCGGGGGGGGGGGGGGGGAGTGGTGTTATTTTATTCAGTGTTTGACTGGGGAGGAAGAAGGGTGTACGTTTAATAAAAACGTTTTAGGGTTTAGTTATTTGGGCTTGAGAGGGAACTTGGGCCAAAGTGGGTTTTATTAAAGAGTGGGTTGGTGAGAGGGTGTTGGTTTAAAAGGTTTGGTGGATTACAATTGCTTGGTCCGTTTGATGTTATACTTAAGGTTTCACAAGGACAATTTTGCAATGAGTTGAAACTTCGAGGACTATTCATGTCAATCTCACAAACTTTATCCAAGGGTCAATCATGTCAAGTTAGGTAAACCAAAGGACCCAAAAACAAAATTCTCCACATTTGAAACACCGGGGACTAAAACTGTCAATTGGCCGAAGTATAGGGACCAATTGTGTAATTTTAAAAAACTTTTTACCCAAAGACCATTTGTGATTCATTTTGACTTTTAAAAAGCAAGGGTTGACTTTTCTTTGAAAATGATTGACCAGGGACTAGTTTTGTAAAACTTTGAAAGTTGGGAGACCGAAACTGCCATTTGTGCAAATTTTGTTCGTTTTCCGTTTGTTTTCACTTGTTTTGCATCAGAAACATATAAAATATGATCTTTGGGATTTTCTTCGCATTTTGGTGCGTTTTTGAGTATTTTTTATCGTTTTGCAGCTCAGATTTGACTAAAAATGATGAGTATTTGCACACTCATCAAAGATTATTGGTGATCCTCAAGCACCTGTTAGAACAAGAAGTACTGTATAGAACACTAAATATGGTGAAGTTGCTTTCATCTCTTATGTCTACAATCAAAAGAGGGACAATCACACAGACTTCAAACATTGTTTGTTTGCATGCTTTCTTTCTCAGATAGAGCCAACTAGTGTTCCTCAAGCACTTGCTGATTCAAGTTGGCTTGAAGTAATGCAAGAATAGATGCTACAATTTAAGAATCAGCAGGTTTGGATATTGGTTCCTCTCCCTGATGGTAAATACGTCATTGGGACAAAATGGATTTTGAAGAATAAAAGAGATGCAAGGGGGATTGTGGTGAAAAATAAAGCAAGAATAGTGGCTCAAGGGTTTAGGCAAGAAGAAGGCATTGACTATGATGAAGTCTTTACACCAGTGGCCAGAGTTGAAGCAATTAGGATATTTTTGGCCTATGCCTCATATATGG
Organism: Artemisia argyi; assembly: GCA_030686995.1. Taxonomy (NCBI): domain Eukaryota; kingdom Viridiplantae; phylum Streptophyta; class Magnoliopsida; order Asterales; family Asteraceae; genus Artemisia; species Artemisia argyi. The sequence goes on along the minus strand of CM060695.1, from coordinate 128,979,638 downwards.
GCTTTATGGTTTATCAGATGGATGTTAAAGGTGCTTTCTTATATGGTGAGATTGAAGAGGAGGTTTATGTGACTCAACCCAAGGGATTTGAAGATCCTGATCATCCTGAGTATGTGTACAAAGTTGTCAAAGCTCTCTATGGACTTCATCAGGCTCCCAGAGCTTGGTATGCTAGACTTTCCACATTTCTGCTGAAGCATGGATACAGAAGAGGTGCCATCGACAAGACTCTATTCCTCAAGAAAGATTCCAGGGATATTATTCTTGTGCAGGTTTATGTGGATGATATTATCTTTGGTTCCACCAAAGAAGCATGGTGTAGAGAGTTTGAGGATTTGATGAAGGGAGAATTTCAAATGAGTGTCATGGGGGAACTCACTTTCTTTTTGGGTTTACAGGTTCAGCAGAAACCTGATGGAATTTTTATTCATCAGGAGAAGTATGTAAAGGATATGTTGACAAAGTTTGATATGGAGAATGTCAGAACTGCCACTACTCCCTATGAAGGTCCCAAACCAAAGAACAATCATGATCCTGATCTTCCTGTGAATGTTCATTTATACAGGTCAATGATTGGTTCTTTGATGTATTTGACTGCCTCTAGACCTGATATTACATTTGCTGTGAGTGCATGTTCAAGGCACCAAGTCACTCCACTTACCTCTCACTTGAATGCTGTCAAAAAGATTTTTAAGTACCTGAAAGGCCAACCTAAATTAGGTCTTTGATATCCCAAAGAGTCTCCATTTCAGCTAGCAGCTTGTAGTGATAGTGACTATGCTGGTGCCAATATGGATAGAAGTTCCACAACTGGAGGTTGCCAATTCCTTGGAAGGAGACTGATTTCTTGGCAATGCACGAAACAGACCATTGTTGCTACCTCTACTACTGAAGCAGAGTATGTTGCTGCTGCCAATTGTTGTGGGTAGGTTCTATGGATTCGGAATCAATTGCTGGATTATGGGTATAATTTTATGAATACTACTATTTTCATTGACAATCAAAGTACCATTTGTATTGTTAAAAATCCAGTTTTTCATAATAGAACCAAACATATTGAAATCAGGCACCACTTTATCAGGGATGCTTATGAGAAACATTTAATTAAAGTGGTAAAAATTCACACAGATGAGAATGTGGCAGATTTGTTAAGCAAAGCATTTGATGGACCAAGGTTTCAATATTTGGTGGTCCATATTGGTATGCTTAACCCTTAAATGCAAAGTTTCAGGGGAGGCATATGCCTCAGAGGAGGATTGTGAGTGTAAACTTTGTAGAATTTGTATAAATTTGTATACTTTTTTTGTTCTTAACACTAACCAACTAATGAATTATTAGTTTGTTTGGTCTTTTTGTTAGTTTGTGTCTGTTTTGCAGAATGCCATTGCAAGTTGTTGATAAGTTTAACCATGATATGTCAATATGGTTGCTAAGATGTGTTTCTCCTGAAGTCTAAAAGAGGCTAAGATTGATTTCTACTGATTCACAAGATAAAGAGATCAAAATTAGCAAATGAGTTTTCATTCATTCTGAGAACATATTACAGCTTACAAACAATTTCAAATGAAATCACAAGATGCAATCCTATACAAGTCTAATTTAGTCTAGCTTCTATCATCTATTACAAAAGCTGGGGCATAACCAGTATGATGAAGAAGCTGAAGCTGAAGATGAAAATGGAAAGAGAAGAGGAGGAAGAATGGATTGATGAAAACGACGATGAAGATGCTCAAGAACCAAGTATTTTGGTCCCTGGCAACATCCCATCATCACCTACACCATCTTCCCTTTCCCTTTACCCACGACATCTGTCCTCTTCTCCTTTCCCTTGCTTCCATGGCATGAAGAACCAGGTCCTGGAGCAGGAAGACCTAACACCACACTTCGTGATGTTGGAAGAGATGGATTTCTCTTCCTAGGCCTTGTTTAGGGCCTCTTAGGTGTTGAAGGAGGAAGAAATAAGGGATCTTCGTCTTCATCCTCTGAAGAGTCTTCATCAGATGTGAAAATGAAGGGATAGACATCTTGCCTCTCAGCAGGAATGGGAGCATTACTTGCTTCCCCTTTCTCCAAGGCATTCCATCGCCTTTCCAACTCACGTGCATAATCAGAATCATCTATTTCTGAGGGACATGGTGGTCGATCATCAGATGAGGAGGAAGAGGAGGAGGATATGTCTATGATTTCAGGCTTGGAAGACATTATTTGAGGGAAAATTGAGGTTAATTGGGAAATTAGGGTTGTGAGATGATTTGGGGTTAATTGATGACTAAGTGTTATTTGGGGGTGATTAAATAAGCCAAGTTTAGGCATTATGATAATTAATGCGAGTTGGGTGGCCCAGTAAAAATCAAGATATTCACCGAAGATATTTTTACATTTGCTTGGTTTCTGCTGATGTTGACCATTCCTCAGCAGATTTGACTTTCATTTCTTCTGAAGGGTAATTTTGAATTTAAAAGTTTTTAATTTACACGTCAGACTTGGTTAATAATTAGGTTCGATAATTTTGACCACGATTAGGGAACTTCCAAATATAACCTACTTCGCATATCTCTTCCTAAACAAAATTATTCGCTTGTTACTCCATTTAAACCCATAATTCTTTGAGTAATTCATAACCGTCTCACGCAAATTCGTTCAAATGGCACAACTTTAATTGAAAAGAGATCATAACAAGTATGCTATTCTGAAAAAGGCTAAGGGACATGAAGAATTTGATTTAATGGTGGAGTTTCTACAGAGATCAAAGATTCATTATGCTTTGACACATTGTCCCAATCTGATATATGAATCAATGGTGACGCAATTTTGGGCATCTGCTGCAAAGAGATCTAACACAGAGATTGTAGCTGTAATTGAAGGTGTAGAGTATGCGGTGACAGAAGATTTGATAAGGACAAAGCTTCAGTTGGATGATGAGAATGGTGTATATCACTCCAACACTGCAGAGATTCTTGCTGGGCTAAGGGAAGCTAGATATCAAAGTACTGAAACGATTAAGTGGCAGAAGAATCAATTTTGTCCTAAGTGGAGGTATTTGGTGCATTTGCTGCTCCAATGTATAAGCAACAAGTGTGGTGGATGGGACCAATTCTCTCTACAATTGGGTTGTGGTATTGTTTGTCTCTCTAAGGGTCTAACTTATAATTTTTCAAAGTTTATTTTTGAAAATATGCTGGAAATTATTGATAAACAACAACATAAGTTGTTAATGTACCCTAGGTTCTTACAAATTATTTTAGACATAACCACTGAAGATAGAACCCATGTGCCTATTAAAAGTCTTGGTTCTAAGTTGTTTGCCTCAATGAAAACAAATTATACTGGGGAACATCACCCTATGTTAGCTGCTATGTTACCACATGGCAATGATAATGTAGTTGAGGGTGATGATGCTGGTACTATGCCTACTCAAAATGCTGCTGATGATGGTAATCCATCATCTTCTGGTGTTGCTGCTCATGGTAATCCTTCAGTGGTAATTGAGGAAGAGCCAGCTACAACTGCTGAACCATTACCTATTTCTTCTGACCTACCACCACCTTCCCCTGCACATATGTCACCTAGTCCTACCATTTCACCATCTCAGGTTGCTCCAGTTGAGTAAACTCATGAGATTGAAGATACATTTCAGTCTCTTGATCCTGAGATCACTAGACTACCTACACCTAGCCCTATGAGAGAGCCATTTGATGAAGGCTATCCCAATGTTGTACATGAGTCTGTTTCTCCTGCTGGGTTCAATGAAGCTCCACATACCACTGAGCCATCTGCTGGTGGAGCAGAGGACCCTGTTACTCTCACTTCTGTATATGATTCACTTTGCAGGTATATGAAAAAGATTGATGATCTCCAAAAGGAGCTTGCTGATACCAAGTCTACTCTTGGTAATGAAATTGAAAGGCTAAAAAGTAAAGTTAAGGATTTGGATGCACAGTTGAATCAGCAGAAGAAAAGTAAGGGTGGAATGGATACTACTGAAGTGCCTCAGGAGGAAAATTTGGATTCTCTTGATATTCTAGCTGAAGTTGCTAGACAGTCTCATGTTGCTTCTCCTAAAGCTACTGAAGTACTTCCATCTAAGCCAACAATTCACTTCAGCAGAAGAAGAAGTAGAAGACAATATTTGGCAAAGAAAGCTGCTGAATCTTCCAAGGTATCTAGTGGTGATGATATTCTTATGGCAGAAGCTACTGATATTCTTCAGGAGCAACAATTACCCAGTGCTATTGCTGCTGACAAATCTACTGATAAAGCTCATGCATCAGGAGATACATTCTTAGCAGGGAAAGAGTATTTTAATTCCCCTGTTCATAATTCATCTGGGATTAAGCAAGTTTCTCCTGATGACATCACTAAAACCCTCAAGCCTCAAGGATCTACTGATAACATACTTAATTTAGATGTTCAGGAATTAAATGATGATCCTATGGAAGATTTGGATGTTCCTCATGATGATTTTACTGAAGGAACTGAAGTGGCTGAGGATGAGATTGTTACAGCTAAAGAAAGAGTTGCACAAGAAAAACTCTTCAAAGAATGGAAAGATTATAAGAAGAGTTCTGAGATGGCTGAGGCACAGCAAGCCATGTTTGATTCAGAATACCAGTCGGCTACTCAAAGATATGTTTCTACCTTGCCTATTGAAAGACAGAAAGAATTGAATGCTGCTGTTCAAGATTTTGATGAGTCAGATTGGCAACATATTGGAGAACAAGTGATTGCTAATCCTGATTTAGCTGCAGAAATTCTTGGTGATAGGGTGGAGAAAAAGGACTGGGTTTCTTAAATTGTGAAAGAGATGAAGTTGAGGAAGAAAGTAGAAGATGAGCAAAAAGCCAAAGCTAAAAGAGACAAACCCATGACTCAAGCACAACAAAGGGATTACATGAGAACATATGTGAAAAGTCAAAGCAGTGCTTTATATAACAATGCTTGGACTAGGAAACAAGTGTGGGCACTTCTAGATGTATAATAAAATCAAGTCTAGGTGTGACAAAGATGGAATGGGTGCTACTAAAAATGTTCCTATAACTCTTGCTACTGCTGGTTCATCTGTTAACATGGATATTCCTGTTGCTGCTGAAAAGGTATCTTTACCTGCTACTTCTGTTGATGTACCACATGTTGCTGCTTCATCTTATGTGGATAAAGGTAAAGCTCAAGTGATAGCAGCAGATCCTCCATCTAGAAAGAGAACCAGGAAACAAATGGAGGAGGAAAGGTTGGGTGAAGAGGCTGCTAAAAGGATAGATGAGGAACAACAAGCTGATCTGGCAAGATTTCATGAGATTAAGGAAAGAGAGGTTGAATTTCAAGCTGCTAGAGCCAAACAGATGAGGAAGGCTATGGATGAACAATATGCATCTGTTGCACTTGAATCATCTCAGGATTCTACTGATGAACAATTGGATAATCCATCAGTGGAAACTGATGCTGCAGAGGGTGTATCTACTGAAGTTAAAGTTCCTGATGAATCTTCTCTACCTCATGATGCTATTTATGTTCCTGGAAGAAGAGCAAAGAGGATGGCTAGAGTCAGAACTTCACATTCCACACAAAGACTAATAGATGTGAATGCTTTTGATGCTTCATTTATCAGAGAAGGATCCCCTGATGATTGGCCTGAGGCAACTAGAGATGTATTGGTTCATTGGGAGTTAACTAAAAATGGACAGATCAATACCATTTATAGATTGGATAAAACTTCTAAATCCTTTACATTTCTCCAAGAAATTCTACATCTTGTTGATCATCAGGATTTGCTCACTCTAAATGATTTGGTTCACAAATTTTATGCAAACCATACTCCTACAGGGTCTGGATTGTATTTATTGGGTGATCTAAGAGTGTTGTTTGATTCTTCTACTCCCACTGGTGCTGGTTATGACATATGGAAAAACAATCAGAGATGGAAGGTTCGGAGTTGGAAATTTTATCCTATGCCATATGTTCATGTGTTGGAAACTACAACTGGTCTAAGGCTTATTATGGATCTTGGCAAAAGATATCCTCTGGCAGTGGCTTTGATGGAGAAAATGCTTCAACAAAAGTTGGAAATTCCTCCTGATCCAGTTGGGAATGCAAGATTGTTTGCTGAATCTTTGGTGAAAGTCTTCAAACTCAGAATTAGGACTTCCAAAATAGCTTCTGTTTGATGGTATAATGTTGTATATTTGTTTTTCTAATTTAGTATTAAAAAAAACTAACTAACATTTTTTGTATAGTATTGTGTAAATTATATGCAGGTTTGGTGTTCCTCACACTCTTCTTTGGTTATCAACTTACCTGATGTTGACTATTTCATCAAAAAGTTGGCTAGTCCAAAGGGTACAGCTTTGGTAAAGACACATCAAATCTGTTGATAGCTATAATGGTTTGCTCAAAACCATAGGGTAATTAACTCACCCATGCTTCATTGTTGAGCGTTGAAATGGTTGTCAATTGACCATGGATTTTTCCTTTATGGATTCCAAATAATTGGCTAGCCCACATGTATATGGCTGTGGTAAAGGCAGTGGAAAACCATATTTGGTAATCAGTTAACCAAGATGATTTTTCATCAAAATAATTGGCTAGTCCTGAGCAAACGGCTACAGGTAAAGACATCTCAAATCCGTTTATAGCTGATGATTTGCTAAAAATCATGTGGTTATCAATGTACCTTAAAACATTTTGCTACTCCAGTAGTGATGGCTATTGGTAAAGAGACATCAAATCCATTATTTTCAATGATTCGCCTCTCACAGGAGTTAACACACATGGATGTGATGAGAATAGTATGAAACTAATTTGTTTTGATGCACATTTAGTCATTTGTTGCTGCAAGGAATGGAGTTTTCACGTATGTACTGATCATAGAGATCCTGCTGATAATGATTCTTTGCTGATGCTGTGTCATTTCAATCCTCTTGGTATGTAACTTCAAAGATCTATCAAGAATCTTGAACTTAACCCTGTCAAATTCAAGATTAGGGGAGGATTGTTGAGAATTCTGCTGAAGAATCTGCTGATGGTTTCTGCTGAAGACACAGATTCTACTTATAGTTTAGTTTCCTCTGAAGTCTAGTTTCAGTATTAGTTATTTTTGTGGATATAGTATTTCCGTGTTTTATGTAATATAGTTAGGATATGCATGAGTTTATTTAGGAAGTGATAATGCATATCTTTTAGAAGTTTTAGAATATACGCTTCTTGGTAAATGGTTTAGGGTTCCTTGTGTATAAAAGGAACACAAGATTATGTATTGAGTTACATTTTTTTTAGAAAACACTTTCATTGTTATTAAAAGATCCATAGAGGATCAACAGTTCTTAGTATTAAAACTTGTGTTTGTTTCCGCTTTAAAATACAAGTTACAGAGATTATCTATTAGTGTGTTGGTGATTACATTAACATAACTAACGATTCTAGAGTGCTCAGAAGATCTATCAAGGTCTTTGTTTCAACAGTCAGGTACACTGCCTGGTGGGGATTGCAAGCTTCTCAAGATCCCTTGAGAGGTAAAACCTTTTGCGAGGGTGCAATTCCACTTATCAAGAATCATCCCTCATCTCTAGACCTATTTTAATTGAGTTTTAACCCTAGCGAACACTATTCTTTGAGTTGAATGATCAATCCCCCGGTACTTGCCACTACACTATACTACATCGGCCAGGTACACTTCCTGGTGGGGATTGCAAGCTTCTCAATATCCCTTGAGAGGTAAAACCTTTTGCAAGGTTGCAAAACCATGCATCAGCTCACAACTGTTGGGAATTCTGTGAAGTAAGAATTCTGCTGTTGTTTCTGCTAAAAGGATCCTGCTGAAGTGTTGGTTTCTGCTGAAGCAGTGTATCTGCTGAAGACTAGTTTCAGCATTATTAGTTTCTACGGATATAGTATTTCCGTATTTTATGTAATTTAGTTTGGATATGCATGAGTTTATTTAGGAAGTGATAATGCATATCTTTTAGAAGTTTTAGAATATACGTTTCTTGAGAAACGGTTTAGGGTTCCTTGTGTATAAAAGGAACACACGGTTTATGTATTGAATAACTTTTCGTGAATACTCTTAATATAATTAAAAGATCCATAGAGGATCAAGAGTTCTTAGTATCAAGCTTGTGTTTTGTTTCCGCTTTATAAATACAAGTTGCAGAGATTGTCTATTAGTGTGTTATTGATTACAGTGACATTACTAACGATTCTAGAGTGCTCAAGAAGATCTATCAAGGTCTTATAGTTTCAACAAGTGGTATCAGAGCCTAGAGAGAGTCTCTGTCATACTAAGAAACACACATCTTACACCTTAAGAATCCAAACAAATCTACAAACATGCCTGGATGTGATGATGATGTTGATACAACCCATAACATTAACACCACTTCTCTTCAACAACTCAATCTCTCCAACAGTAATGCTAAGTTTCCATACTTGAAGAATGCTGATGAATATCATCTGTGGTCCATGAAGATGCAGAACTGGATCACTAACATAGATTGGAATCTATGGGAGATTGTCAAAAAGGGGAATAGTCTGAAGAAGCATATTACTGATACCGATGGAGTTTTTACTATTGTATGTCCCAAAACTGCTGAAGAGATTTTGGCTGTGCAAAGGGAGAGTAAAGTCAGAACAATTCTGCTCCAAGCTATTCCAGATGACCACATGGGTGACTTCCACTTTATGGAGGATGCCAAGGACATTTGGATGGCTATAAAAGCAAGATTTGGTGGAAATGATGAATCAAGAAGGTTGCAGAAGTCTATGCTGAAACAAAAGTTCCAAGAATTTCAGATATCTGAAGAAGATGGAATTCATAAGGGATATGACAGGTTTCATCGAATATTAAGTCAACTTAATCAGTTGAAGGCTAGACCCGATAATGAGGACTGTAATGCTAAATTTCTGAGATCTCTGCCGCCATCTTGGTTACAAGTTTATATTGCTCTCAAGACCAAAGGTGGGTTGGACATGATGTCCTTTGATGACCTCTACAATAGGCTTAAAGCCCTTGAGCCTGATGTTAGAAGTCCCATTCGTCCATCCACTCATTCTGCATTTGTTGGTGCCTCTACAAAACCTGTGCATCAAGCCTCAAGTTCATATTCATCAGGAGCATCTTCTCAAACCCATACTCAATTTGCTCCTAAATTAAATTCCAGTAGTGTGTTGGAGGATATTATTCATTCATTTGTGGCTGAATATGAGCATCAGCAGTTTCTTGCTTATGAGGATTTTGAACAGGTGGATCCATTGGAGATGGAGGAGATGCACTTGAAATGGGAGCTTGCAATGATCTCCATGAACATTAAGAGGTTTGAAGCCAAGTCTGGAAGGAAGTTTGGTTTTAATGGAAGAGAGGCAGCAAGGTTTGATAGAAGGAAGGTTAAATGCTACACTTGTGGTCAAGTGGGACATTTTTCAAGAGAATGCAAGGAGAGAAAGGCTGGAGATGAAGTTAGATATGGCTCTTATCCAGTGGAAGCAGGGAATACCAAGACTGTACCTCCAAAGGCTATGGTGACTCTGGATCACCAAATTGATTAGGCTGACCATGAACCTGCTGGAGAGGAAGCTTCTACTTCTTCACAAGTGAATCTGCTGGCATACTCACCTTCAGAAGACAAGAAAGAGCAAGTCTCCTTGATGGGAATCTCTCAGGTACACAACTGTGTGTTTGGATGTAGTGTAAGATACAATGAGCTTAAACAAGAACTTGATGAATTGAAACCAAAATACAATGAGTGTTATGTTGAATCAGAGTCTTATAAAATGGCTTTAAAAACTTTAGAGAAACAAAAAGTATGGTTTCAAAAGAATCAAGTTAAATATGATGAAAAGATAAGAGTTCTAGAAAGTGATTTAGAAATTGCTAAGATAGACTTAAAACGTACTGAAAAAGAGGAGTCTGATCTAGAAAAGGAAAAACAAGAGTTACAAGCTAAATTAGATAAAGAGATAGCTGGTCGTATGAAATGGCAGGAAGGGGCATCTAATTTAGGTAAATTAATTGATGGTCGTCAATCTGTTAGGTCTAGAAAGGCATTAGGATATGAGAAATATATAAACCCTGAAGAGTTAACCTATCCTGATATGTCTAGTGTTTTTGACCCTGAACCAGCCTTAGCTTATCAAACACCTGTTAAATATGTTAAGGAAGGGGGAATGAATGTTGTACCTGGACCTATAAGAGGGGAACACATGCCTATAGACTTGTCCATACCTGTTGACTTTGATGGATCACACCATTTATATGGAAAAAAGTCAACTGACTTGCCAGACCCTATTATTAAATCTACTGACTTTGTCTCTTGTTATGACAGTGACAAGTCTTCTGATGAAGGGTCCACCTCATTTATCAGCTGTGATTCAAGTGAGAAGTCTGACCTGCCCAAGACCACTCCCAAGACCACCACCAAGACCATACCAAAGACATCACCCAAGACTCCCCACAAGCCTTCTAGAGTTGTTGCTGATAACAAGACAGTTTCTGCTGAAGACTTGTTTTTAAATTCTTTGCATAATAATACTTTTGGTTTTGTTAAAAACAATTCTGTTTGTCATGGTGATTTGAATACTTTTTCATGTTATGGAAATTCTTTTGGTTTGAATAAATCTTCTAAAAGGAAGAAGTGTTTTGTGTGTGGAAGTAAATATCACTTGATTAAGGATTGTACATATCATGAGCAAAGAATGGGTGAATGTGTTAGTCAAAGAAAATCTAGGCACATGTGGAAGAATGTTAGTGAAATACCCCCTTTTGTTCTACATCAGTAGAAACCCAATTCTGCTGAATCTCATTCTTCATGGAGAAGAACCAGTACTAGACCATATGTTCGACCCACTAGTTCTTTCTTTTATAATGGTTATTGGCCTAATCACTTTGACTCAATGTATAATGGTGGTGGGAAATGGAATACTGCTGTGAAGCCCTCAGCAGGTTGTTCTTGGACAAAGAAGGGACCTAATATGTGTTACAGGCCCAAGAACACTGGTGGATCTAAAACATCTACATGGCCTATCACTAATGATCCACAAGGCAGGCTCAAGTCAGCAATGACTTGAGTCTCCAATGTGTACTAACTTTGTATAAATTTTTGTTGTTGTTGTAGGAACATCCTTTGAAAAGTACTGAAGTTGGGATTGTTGATAGTGGTTGTTTTAGAAGTATGTCAGGGAACAAGGATAAGATGCATGACTTTGAGCCCATAGAAGGAGGATGCACTGTAACCTTTGGTGGTGGAGATGGCAAGATTACAGGGAAAGGAACAATTAAGACACCCTTGTTAGATTTTGAAAATGTTTATTATGTGAAGGAACTGGAGCATTTTAATCTATTCTCTGTATCACAAATTTGTGACACTAAGAATAAGGTTTTCTTCTCTGAAGATGAGTGTCTTGTACTTTCCAAGGACTTCAAACTCCCAGAAGACACAACTGTATTGCTGAGAGTTCCAAGAACCTTCAACTTATACACATTCAATCTGAATGATGTCAAGCCAGAAGGTGATCTAACATGTTTGGTATCCAAAGCTTCCCTGGATGAATCTAATAAATACCATAGGAGAATGGCACATGTGAATTACAAGACTATCAACAAGTTGTCCAAACTTGGTCTTGTTAAGGGCCTTCCTTCTAAACTCTTCACCAATGAACACAATTGCATTGCTTGCAACAAGGGAAAGCAACACAGAGCCTCTTACAAAGCAGTCAAAGCTGTGAGCACCATTTCTGAACCTGTTCAGTTGCTGCACATGGATGTCTTTGGTCCAACTCCCATTAGAAGTATTGATCGCAAGTACTTCTGCCTGGTTATCATAAATGATTATAGCAGGTTTTGCTGGGTATTCTTTCTCAAAACTAAAGATGAAACAACTCCAATTCTAAAAGAATTCATTATCTTAGTTGAGAACCAGCTGAATAAAAAGGTTAAAGGAATTAGGTGTGACAATGGTACAGAATTCAAAAATGTTGTCTTTATAGAATTCTGTAAGTCTAAAGGGATTAGAAGGGACTATAGTACTCCTAGAACCCCACAACAAAATGGGGTTGCTGAAAGGAAAAATAGGACCCTCATTGAGGCAGCAAGATCAATGCTTGCAGACTCCAAACTACCCACAATGTTTTGGACTGAAGCAGTAAGTACTGCTTGTCATGTCTTGAACAGGGTATCCATTACTAGACTTCATGTCAAGACACCTTATGAACTTCTCACTGGGAAAGTTCCAGACATACATTACCTTAAGCCTTTTGGATTCAAAGTAACTATTTTGAATATAGCTGATATACTGGGTAAGTTTGATGGGAAAGCTGATGAGGGATATATAGTTGGTTATTCAGCTCATAGCAAGGCCTATAGGGTTTATAATCTGAATGCTAAAAGGATTGAAGAGACCCTTAATCTAAGATTTCTTGAAGATCAGCCTAATATTCAGGGACAAGGCCATTCTTGGTATTTTGACCTAGACTATTTGACTGACTATTTGGGTTATACTAGGCATACTTCTAATCCTGATGCAGGTTCCAAAGATCCAAATTCTAACCCAGCAGGTTCCATGGATGATGACTCAGAATGTGAGTCTGAGCCAGAAGAGAATACCATTGTTGTACCATCTTTTCCACCTAACCATTTTGTAGGTAATCACTCTGCTGCTGAACAAGATGATGAGTCACATTATGTAGAGGATCTTGCACGATTGCAGAAGCAAGAACATGCTGCTACTAAGGAAGCTCAGAAACTCAATGACAAGGTTACACAAGAGACTGAAGCTCTCCTCCATCAATCAGCACAAGCAGTCAGTGGAAACAAGGATACTGCTGATGATTCTACTGAAGGCATACCTCTTCCCACTGATAAGATCCCAGATGCTGATTCTGCTGATCCTCACTCTCCCATCTCTAATGAAGTATCAGCAGACTTTGATAAGCCATTTACAAGATTTCCAAGTCCTTCTGATCTTGGGAATTATCAGCCCAAACCTGGCTTGTTTCACTCAGCTTCTTATGATACTGAGTTTGGGCCTACAGTCACCAACCTTGATGCCAAAATTGATGTTCCACCTACAACTACAAAAAGGATTCATAATGCTCATCCCCTATCAAAGATTATTGGAGATCCTAAAGGCCCTGTTAGAACTAGAAGCACTGTCAAGAATACAAAATATAGAGAAGTTGCTTTCATCTCTTATGTCTACAATCAAAAGAGGAACAATCACCCAGACTTCAAACATTGTCTGTTTGCCTGCTTTCTTTCTCAGATAGAACCAACTAGTGTTCCTCAAGCACTGGCTGATTCCAGTTGGCTTGAGGCAATGCAAGAGGAGATGCTACAATTTAAGAATTAGCAGGTTTGGATTTTGGTTCCTCTTCCTGATGGTAAATATGCCATTGGGACAAAATAGATTCTGAAGAATAAAAGAGATGCACGGGGTATTGTGGTGAAGAACAAAGCAAGACTAGTGGCTCAAGGTTTTAGACAAGAGGAAGGCATTGACTATGATGAGGTCTTTGCACCAGTGACCAGAGTTGAAGCTATAAGGATCTTTTTGGCCTATGCCTCTTACATGGGCTTTATGGTTTATCAGATGGATGTTAAAGGTGCTTTCTTGTATGGTGAGATTGAAGAGGAGGTTTATGTGACTCAACCCAAGGGATTTGAAGACCCTGATCATCTTGAGTATGTGTACAAGGTTGTTAAAGCTCTCTATGGACTTCATCAAGCTCCACAAGCTTGGTATGATAGACTTTCCACATTTCTGCTAAAGAATGGTTACAGAAGAGGTGCCATTGACAAGACTCTATTCCTCAAGAAAGATTACAGGGATATTATTCTTATGCAAGTGTATGTGGATGATATTATCTTTGGTTCAACCAAAGAAGCATGGTGTAGAGAGTTTGAAGATCTGATGAAGGGTGAATTTCAGATGAGTGCCATGGGAGAACTCACTTTCTTTTTGGGTTTACAGGTTCAGCAGAAACCTGATGGTATTTTCATACATCAGGAGAAATATGTAAAAGATATGTTGTCCAAGTTTGCTATGGAGAATGTCAGGACTGCCACTACTCCCTATGAGGCTCCCAAACCAAAGAACAATCTTGCTCCTGATCTCCCTGTGAATGTTCATTTATACAGGTCCATGATTGGTTCTTTGATGTACTTGACTGCCTCAAGACCTGATATTACATTTGCTGTGAGTGCATGTTCGAGGCACCAAGTCACTTCACTTACATCTCATATGAATGCTGTTAAAAAGATTTTTAAGTACCTAAAAGGCCAACCCAAATTAGGTCTTTGGTATCCCAAAGAGTCTCCATTTCAGCTAGCAGCTTATAGTGACAGTGACTATGCTGGTGCAAATTTGGATAGAAGATCCACAACTGGAGGTTGCCAATTCCTTGGTAGAAGACTGATTTCTTGGCAATGCAAGAAACAGACCATTGTTGCTACCTCTACTACTGAAGCAAAGTATGTTGCTGCTGCCAATTGTTGTGGACAGGTTCTATGGATTCAAAATTAATTGTTGGATTATGGGTATAACTTTATGAATACTACCATTTTCATTGACAATCAAAGTACCATTTGTATTGTTAAAAATCCAGTTTTTCATAATAGAACCAAACATGTTGAAATCAGGCACCACTTTATCAGGGATGCTTATGAAAAACATTTGGTTAAAGTGGTCAAAATTCACACAGATGAAAATGTGGCAGATTTGTTAACTAAAGCATTTGATGGACCAAGGTTTCAATATTTGGTGGTCCATATTGGAATGCTTAACCCTTAACTGTAAATTTTAAGGGGAGGCATATGCCTCAGGGGAGGATTGTGAGTGTAAACTTTGTAGATTTGTATAAGTTGAATAATTTCTGAGTTTTAACACTAACCCATTAACTGTTTTGCAAGTTGTTTGGTGTATTTGCTTGTTTGATGTCTGTTTTGCAGATGTTCTCAGAATGTAAGTTTCATGTTAAAGTCACCAAGAGCAGAAGTCAAAGGAAAGTGGTCAAAAAATGCTGAAACATGGTTTCTACTGATAAGTCGATTATGCTGAAGGTCTTACAAAGTTGATAAATTAAGAAGATCTTTTCATTCATTCATAGAAACAAGTTACAACATACATTCAAAGTTTCAACTGAATTACAATGATCATTCCTAAACATTTGGCTAATTAAGTACTACTATTTGGCTAATTAAGTACTACTAGCTTCTATCACTTATTACAAAATACTTGAGGCTATGACAAGTACAATGATGAAGCTGAAGATGAAAATGGAAAAAGAAGAGAAGGAAGACTGTGAAGATGCTCATGAATCAAAGTCAAGAAAACACTCAAGAACTTTGTTCCATGGCAACATTCCTCAATCATCTACTTCAGCTTCTCCTTTCCCTTACGTATGATTTCATCCTTCTTGCTCTGTCCAATATGTTCTTGATGTGGAAGACCAGGTTCTGGAGCAGGAAGATCCAACACCAAATTTTGTGATGTTGGAAGAGATGGATCCCTCTTACTTGATCTTGGTTGGGATCTCTCTGGTGTGGAAGGAGGAAGAAAGGTTGGATCTTCATTTTCTTCCTCTGAAGAGTCTTCATCAGAGGTATAGATGAAGGGAGAGACAAGCTCTCTCTCAGCAGGAATGGGTACATTGCTTGGTTCACCCTTCCTATGAGCATTCCATTATCTTTCTTGTGCATCCCATCGTTTCTCCAGTTCCCTTTCAAAGTCAGAACCATCAAGCTCCCATGGATATGGTGGTAAATCTTCTTCGGCTGATGGGGAAGAGGAATTTGGATCTGAGTTTTCTGGAAGTGATGACATGGTTTTGGTGAAGAATTGGGGTTAATTGGAAAATTAGGGTTTGAAAGATGATTTGGGGTAAATTGATGACTGAGATGTGTTGTTTGGGGGTGATTAAATAAGCCAAGTTTAGGCGTTACGATAATTAATGCGAGTTGGGTGGCACAGTAAAACCAAGATATTGACCGAAGATATTTTTACTTTTGGTTGATTCTGCTGATGGTTGACCATTCTTCAGCAGATTTGACTTTCATTTCTGCCGAAGGGTTAATTCAAAATCGGAAGTTTTTGAATTGTTTGTCAGACTTGGTCAATAAGTTGTTCCGATAATTTTGACCACGATTGGGGAACTTCCAAATTTAACCCACTTTGCATATCTTTTACGAATCAAAATTATTCGCTTATCACTCCAAATAAACCCATTATTCTCTGGAGTAATTCATAACCATCTCACACAAGTTCATTCAAATGGCTCAACTTGAATTGAAGGGTGACCATAACAAATATGCTATTCTGAGAAAGGCAAAGGGACATGAAGAATTCGATTTAATGGTGGAATTTCTACAAAGGTCAAAGATTCACTATGCTTTGACACATAGTCCCGATTTGGTGTGTGAATCTTTGGTGAAGCAATTTTGGGCATCTGCTACTAAGAGGTCGGATACAGAGATTGTGGCTGAAATTGATGGTGTAAAATATGTGGTGACAGAAGGGTTGATTAGGACAAAGCTTCAGCTGAATGATGAGAATGGTGTATATCATTCCAACACTGCAGAGATTCTTGCTGGGCTAAGAGAGGCTGGTTATCAAAGTACTGATACATCCAAGTGGCACAAGAATCAATTTTGTCCTAAGTGGAGGTATTTGGTGCATCTGTTGCTTCAATGTATCAGCAACAAGTGTGGTGGATGGAACCAATTCTCTCTGCAATTGGGTTGTGGTATTGTTTGTCTTTCTAAGGGTCAAACTTATAATTTTTCTAGGTTTATTTTTGATAATATGCTAGAAAATATAGATAAGCAACAGCATAAGTTCTTAATGTACCCTAGATTCTTACAAATAATTTTAGACATAACCACTGTAGATAGAACCCATGTACCTATTAAAAGTCTAGGTTCTAAGTTGTTTGCCTCAATGAAAACTAATTATACTGGGGAACATCATCCTATGTTGGAAGCTATGTTGCCACAAGGCAATGCCAATGTAGAGGGTGATGATGCTGGAAATATGCCTGCTCCCAGTGCTGCTGATGATGATAATCCATCCTCATCTGGTGTTGCTGCTGATGGTAATCCTTCAGTGGTAATGGAGGAAGAGCCAGCTACAACTGCTGAACCATTACCTGATTCTACTGACTTACCACCACCTACCCCTGTACATATGTCACCTAGTCCTACCATTTCATAAACTCAGGATGCTCCAGCTGAGCAAATTCATGAGTTTGAAGATAACTTACAGACTCTTAAACCTGAGCTTACTAGACTATCTTCACCCAGTCCTTTGGGAGAGCAAATTAATGCAGGTTCTCCTAATGTTGTACATGAGTCTGTTTCTCCTGATGGGTTCAATGAAGCTCCACATACCACTGAGCAATCTGCTGGTAGAGCAGAGGAGCCTATTACTCTCACTTTTGTATATGATTCCCTTAGCAGGTACATGAAAATGACTGAAGATCTCCAGAAAGAGCTTGCTGAGACCAAGACTACTCTTGGTAATGAAATTAAAAGTTTGAAAAACAAGGTTCAAGATTTGGAGGCACAGCTAAGTCAGCAGAAGCAAAGTAAAGATGGATTGGATTCTACTGAAGTAGCAAAGGAGGCAAATTTGGATTCTCTTGAGATTCTAGCTGAAGTTTCTAGACAGTCTCATGTTGTTCCTCCTACAGTTGCTGAAGTACCTCAATCTAAACCAAAGATACTAGTCCACAGAAGAAGAAGTACAAGACAGTATTTGGCAAGGAAAGCTGCTGAAACTTCAAAAGTGACTGGTGGTGATAATGATGTGCTGATGACTGAAGCTGTGGATATACTTCAGGAAAAAACAATCATTAAGTAGGGTTGTTGCTGATCAATCTGCTGATAAAGGAAATACATTAGGAGAAGCATACTTTGTAGCAGGGAAAGAATATTTGAATTCTCCTGTTCATCATTCATCTAAGAATCAACAAGTTTCTTCTGATAGAGAGGTTCAAGATGTACATGATGAACCTATGACAGATGTGAATGTTTCTCATGATGATATTACTGCAGATAATGTTCCTCATGATGATTTGGATGAGCTTGTAATAGCTGAAGATAGAGCTGTACAAGAAAACCTATTTCAAGAATGGGACGATTATAAGAAGAGTGCTAATCTAGCTGAGGAAGTACAAGCCAAGTTTGATGCAGAATTAGATACAGTCACTCAAAGATATGTTTCTACCTTACCCATTGAAAGACAAAGGGAATTGGATGCAGCTGTTCTAGAGTTTGATGAGTCAGATTGGCAGCAGATTGGACAACTGATGCTTGATAATCCTGTTGTAGCTGCTGAAATTATTGGTAAAAGGGTAGAGGAGAAAGACTATGATTCTGAGATTGTGAAAGTGTTAAAGATGAGGAAGAAGGTCGCAGATGAGTTAAAAGCCAAAGCTAAAAGAGATAAACCTATGACTCAAGCACAGCAGAGAGATTATATGAGAACATATGTGAGAAGTCAAAGCAGTTCATTATTTAATACTGCTTGGTCCAAATCAAAAGTGTGGGGACTTCCATTTGACAAACTAGTTGAGATTTATAACAAGATCAAGGCTAGGAATGACAAAGCTGGAATGGGTGCTTCCAAGAATATTCCTCTCCTCAATGCTGATGTTGTTTCATCTGTGAATATTCCTATTGCTGCTGAACAAGTATCTTTACCTGATACTTCTGCTGATTTACCACATGTTGCTGCTTATGTGGATAAAGGTAAAGCAAAAGTGATAACATCAGATGCTCCAACTAGAAAGAGAACTAGGAGACAATTGGAGCAGGAAAGATTGGGTGAAGAGACTGCTAGGAGGTTGACTGAGGAACAAGAAGCTGAGCTTGCAAGATTTCATGAACTGAAGACAAGAGAAGTTGAAATTCAAGCTGCTAGATACAAACAAATAAGGAAGGCTATGGATGAACAATATGCCTCTGCTGCACTTGAATCTTCTCAAGATTCTACTGATGAACAATTAGATACTCCATCAGTGGAAACTGATGCTGCAGAAGGTGATTCTGCTGAAGCAGCAGTTCATGATGCTATTTATGTTCCTGGAAGAAGAGGCAAGAGAATGGCTAAAGTCAGATCATCACATTCAAACCAAAGTCTAATTAATGTGAATGATTCTGATGCTTCATTTATAAGGGAAGGATCCTCTGATGATTGGCCTGAAGGAACTAGGGATGTTTTGGTTCATTGGGAGTTAAGTAAAGATGGTCAAGTGAATATCATTTACAGATTGAATAAAACTTCCATATCCTTTACATTTCTTCAACAGATTCTTCATCTTGTGAATCATCAAGATTTAGTCACTCTATATGAGTTGGTTATTAAGTACTATGCAACTCATACTCCTGAAGGGTCTGGATTGTATTTTTTGGGTGATCTTCAAGTGTTGTTTGATTCTTCTACTCCCACTGGTGCAAGCTATGATATCTGGAAGAATAATCAGAGATGGAAAGTTCAGAGTTGGAAGTTCTATCCTATGCCTTATGTTCATGTGCTGGAAACTACCACTGGTCTTAGGCTTATTATGGATCTTACCAACAGATATCCTTTGAAGGTATCTCTGATGGAGAAAATGTTACAACAGAAGTTGGAGATTCCTCCTGATCCAGCTGGAAATTCAAGATTGTTTGCTGAATCTTTGGTGAAGGTTTTCAAACAAAGGATTAAGACTTCCAGAGCAGCATCTGAATAGGGATATCATATTGTATATTTGTTTTATTTTATTTTATTAAAAAAAATAAAAATAAAAATAAAAAAATAAAAAAACGTCTTGTTGTATAGTATTTGTATGCAGGTTTGGTTATCAACTTACCTGATGTTGACTATTCCATCATAAAGTTGGCTAGTCCAAAGGGTACAGCTTTGGTAAAGACACATCAAATCTGTTGATAGCTGTAATGGTTTGCTCAAAACCATATGGTTTTCAACTCACCCATGCTTTGTTGCTGAGTAGTTGAAATGGTTGTCAATTGACCATGGATTTTTCCTATATGGATTCTGAATAATTGGCTAGCCCACATGTATATGGCTTGTGGTAAAGGCAGTGGAAAACCATATTTGGTAATCAGTTAACCAAGATGATTTTCATCAAAATAATTGGCTAGTCCTGAGCAAACGGCTACAGGTAAAGACATCTCAAATCCGTTTATAGCTGATGATTTGCTAAAAATCATGTGGTTATCAGTGTACCTTAGAACACTTGGCTACTCCAGTAGTGATGGCCATTGGTAAAGAGATATCAAATCCATTATTTTCAATGATTCACCTTTCACAGGAGTTAACACACCTGGAAGTGATGAGAATAGTATGAAACTAATTTGTTTTGAGAATAGTATGAAAGGATCCTGCTGAAGAGTTGGTTTCTGCTGAAGCAGTGTAACTGCTGAAGACTAGTTTCAGCATTATTAGTTTCTGCGGATATAGTATTTCCGTATTTTATGTAATGTAGTTTGGATATGCATGAGTTTATTTAGGAAGTGATAATGCATATCTTTTAGAAGTTTTAGAATATACGTTTCTTGAGAAACGGTTTAGGGTTCCTTGTGTATAAAAGGAACACACGGTTTATGTATTGAATAACTTTTAGAAGTTTTAGAATATACGTTTCTTGAGAAACGGTTTAGGGTTCCTTGTGTATAAAAGGAACACACGGTTTATGTATTGAATAACTTTTCGTGAATACTCTTAATATAATTAAAAGATCCATAGAGGATCAAGAGTTCTTAGTATCAAGCTTGTGGTTTGTTTCGGCTTTATAAATACAAGTTGCAGAGATTGTCTATTAGTGTGTTATTGATTACAGTGACATTACTAACGATTCTAGAGTGCTCAAGAAGATCTATCAAGGTCTTATAGTTTCAACAACAACCAAGCTCATGATACCACTTGTTGGAAGAAACAACCAACAAACCTGGAAATCTAGATAGCGGATTACTCGATACTCGAAGACAAACAAACAAGCAAATATAGATATCGACAGAAAAGTAAACCTTGCACAAGTTAACCCTTAACAAAACGTTTATTGATTAAATACGAAAAGAATGAAAACGGTACCATGACCCCTCCCCCCTCACCTCATTATTATAGAGATGAGGGGGG
The DNA here is from genome assembly GCA_030686995.1 of Artemisia argyi. Classification (NCBI taxonomy): domain Eukaryota; kingdom Viridiplantae; phylum Streptophyta; class Magnoliopsida; order Asterales; family Asteraceae; genus Artemisia; species Artemisia argyi. Next base: position 128,958,522 of record CM060695.1, on the reverse strand, counting down.
AGAAAACTAAACCCTAAAGGGAGTTTAAACCGGCTGCAACAAAGGGAGAAAAAAGACTCACGAATGGCTTGTACTATGAATTGTTTGTCCCCTCTAATGCTATATATAGAGTTTCATGCATAAACCAACATATGCATTCATTCATTCCTATTTGACTAAAACTAGAACTAAAGTTTCACTAAACACCCCTATACTTATTAATAATTGCTAATATGTATACTATATTACAACATCATTCTATTAGCTTAAGTATGTTATAAAAAACGCAATTTCATATATATACTTGCAAAGATGAAATGTTACATATATATCAGTAGTAGATATCTAGCATAATATCTATTTTCGTTAAACATAAAAAGAAATCTAGCATGATACTTACATGATGCAACAGAGAAAAAAGCTAAGTTGCAGGGGACGGAAATGGAAACGGAAAGGGGACCGGTACGGGTATCGGAAAGAGGCAACATCATAAAATTCAAAAAACGGGTACGGCGAGAAAACGTCTATTTATTTTATAATATTTTTGTATATGACAAATTGTCTTCCATAAAAAATCACACAACATTCAAAAATCCGAACAATTATTACTCATAATCATCAATTAAAAACTCTATAACCACCAAATTGTCTTCTCAAAAAAAATTTAAGTGAAACAACATCAATCAGTTGTGGTATTCTCGGAGAAAAAAACACTCTCCAATTTTGGCTCATCAAGTGAGAGGCTCGCAAACTCTAAAAACCTTTTATCATCCAATTATACTAATACAAAACTAATTACTAATTAGAACTAATATACAATCAATATACAAAACTACAGAAATAATGAAGAATGAAGATCAAAGATTGCAGTTTAGCAACATTTAATTTTTTTACATATATAATATAAAGATTAGAACGATTTTTTTTTTATTATTATTTTTTTTACCTTTCCGGAGAACAATCAAATACTCATGTAACCGATAATGATATAAAAGCAATCAATTTTAGTATTTTACTCCCCTGATGAGATTCCATAAATTTCACGATGAAGAATTAGAGATTGAGAGACGAAGAATCACGATTTGTGTACTATAAATTAGATAGACTAATTAAAATTAAAGGATTTTAGTTATTGGGCCATAGAAAACGTCAAATTCTGGGGACATTTCCCCATGTTTGAGGTATGTGATATGGCATCCCAGCGGAGTTTCCGCGTGTCTATGATAAAGTATTTTGGCAAGTCATATTTTCTTACCATTACAAGCTTTTTAGGATGATATCATAATGATTTTCGCTAAACAACTTTAACAATAACAGTAATACAAACGATTACTTTAGAAAGGAAACATAAGCTTGTACTATAAATAAGTGCATGCATTTCAATTTAATTCATAAGTATATAATCTAAAATATTTCAATTTAATTCATAAGTATACAATCTACAATATTTCAATTTAATTCATAAGTATACAAAAAAACATGTTGTCTGTCAGACAACCATGTAACCATCCAAGAACCATTTTACATGGGTTAACAACGATCCTTCACTAAGCCATGGCTAAGACTATAAGACTCGGTTAATCACGCTCTAGTTACATGGTCATGATGTGCATCAACCGAACATGATTTTCTATCTTCTTAGTAATCAAGATTACAGAGGTACGAGCCTATAGAACAGTTCAAGTAATGTCATGCTTGGTTGCCTATTTGTTGTCTATATATACTGCGTAGCTTTTCTACTCTCCAGCAATGTGGGACAAGAACAAAATAGTTGATACAAAAATACAAAACAATACTAGTCCCACCTGTTGGAAATTCTGCTAAGAGAGAATTCTGTTGAAGAATCTGCTGATGGATTCTACTAAAGAGACAGATTCTGCTGAAGAAGTGAATCTGCTGAAGTAGAGATTCAGCATATTATGTTTCTACGGATATAGTTATTCTGTGTTATTTATTAGTTTGTTAGAATATGCATGAGCTATTTTAGGTAGTCATATGCATTTATTTTATATTTTATTATTGTATTAGGGTTCCTTGTGTATAAAAGGAACACTAGGCTTTTATTTTAGGTACGCTTCCTGAATAAAAACTCCAGGAAAAACACCTTTAGTGTGTGTAATATTGATCCATAGAGGATCATTGTTCTTAATAGAAAAACCTTGTGGTAACTTTGATTGTGTTCTTTATTATTATTCCGATGTGCAATCAATCATTGTTATTATATCCTAGATAGGCTTGATCTTGGTTCAACACCACCACACCCAGCTTTTATGTATACCAACAATTATTAAGAAGAGCAACATTTAGTTAATGTTTGGTACATATGACTATGAATAAGCTAAATTATATTGTAGTGTATGTTAGTGACTTTTATCGCATTGCTAATTTCATTGACCGTTTGTTATTAAATGTAGGATCTAAGATGGTAGACAACGAGGTTTAAGATTTAGTGACTGGTAAATTGGCAACTTATTTAGTAATTAAGTGAATGACAAAACACAATAAAAACAAGTCATATAGATTAGTTGGGTACTTAAATCTATCACTCACGACCGTCGGGATATATAGTTATAGGATAAAGTGTGTATGGACTAGCAACCAATATTAGATTAATTTGCATTACAAATGACCCATTATATTGTATGTTTTTCAGTTATTAGTCAAAACCTTTGTTCATGCAGAACTAAAACGATTTCTTGCTTTATTAGGTAGATAGTTAATTTTGATAAATATCTTAGAATTATCACTTCACTCCCTAATGAACGATACCTGGACTTACCAATTCTATTTTATGCATGATGGAATACACATGACAGATTTATTTTGTGGTTAGCAATCCAAGGTAAATTGACTACTCATGACAGATTAAGTAAATGGGGATCTTATGATTTGATGGTATGTTCTTTGTGCTATAAGGAGATGGATCCACATAATCACTTATTTTTCAAATGTAAGTTCTCTAATGGGGTATGGAATAAGGTACTAAAGAAAATCCATGGAGATCAATGGGCTGTGGTGGATTGGAAGGATCTTATTGAGCAATTTTCTAATATGAATAATGGCAATACTATTGATAGTGTAGTCAGAAGATTATGCTTGGCAACTTGTGTATACATGGTATGGCAGGAAAGAAATTTTAGGATATTCAGAGAATAGAAAAGATATATGGAAGTGCTAGTTCAAAATATTTGTGACATTGTTAAGTGCAGATTGAGCAGTTTATCTGTTAAGAAAACCAATACTACTCTTGGTGTTGAGAAGATTTGGGATGTGAAGTTTAAGTATTCATCAAAGTGATACAAGGAGGTGATAGATGGTTCTGGTATGGATGGTTAGAATAGTGATGTTGTTCTATTAGGTACTATTTTAAGGGGTGTTTGGCAGAGTGAATATGGGTGGCTTATGGGTCAATTTCTACATGCTGAACAACTTTGCTATCAAAAGAATGATCTCTATTTGTAAAAGATCATTACTTTTTCTGATCTTAGATGTGGAATTTTGATGTTACTGATATAGAAGTATGAAGTTTTTGCAGATGGCTAGTATCTTGGTGGTATTCCTAATGGTTGAAGAGATAGGGAGCTATTAATGTGGATCCAGTTAGGGTAACATTTTTGGGTCAGTATACTTTTAGTTGTTAGGTAATACTTCCATAAAGTAGTTTCCTGCACCAGAATGGGAAGTATGTATCTGAATTATGATCATTGATAGTCTCATCCAGAGTAATCAATATGTATGTGCAGAGGTGTTGGTTCTTGGTATCTCTGCAGACATTAAGATTTGTAACCTTCTCTTCAGTTTCTGAATTTCTAGGAACTAAATGAGATGTTTTCACTTAAAGATGATGGCTCTGTATCTTGGGGTTCTAATTGTTCATAGGTGTTTTTTGATTTAAACTCTTTGTTATAGGCCTTTGTTAGGTAATAAAAGAGGTGTTTGGGTCAAAGGCAGCCTATGTTCTATTTTGAACAGGTGTGGTGGTGCATGTTTATAGGAATTGTGAGGAGTGAAAGATGAACCGACATGGTCCTAGATATGCATTGCTAAGGAGGTAAGGGTTGGTACTCACTGCAAGGTTGTGTTCCTGTTGTTCCAATAATATCACGTCTACAAGAACTAATCTATATGAAGTAAAGTGGGTGTGAGCACTTTAGAAGTGAGAGAGAGAGAGAGAGAGAGAGAGAGAGAGAGAGAGAGAGAGAGAGAGAGAGAGAATATAAGAAAGTTTTGCATTGCATATGATAAGAACACACACCTTATAACTCATGAGGTAGGGGTATTTATACCCAATGTCTAGCCAAGCATGCCATCGCGGATATACAAGTTCGGCGCTGGTAACTTGTTATCGCATTACAAAATATACACAACATACCCTAAACTATGATAAAATATAAATAGAAGTCCCTAACAAATGATTTACACTTTTTGTGTTCCAACAGTTCCCAACTGTCTGAGGCCATTGTTGTAGTTGGAAATTTAGCACAGTTGGTATAGCACTTGCTGTGGAGAGGTTATAGGTTCCTAGTGAAGCCACTAATCTAGCTCATCATGGTTATTGTGTTGGCAGGTTGAATGATCATATTGGGTAGATAAGGTGGAAATGTAGCTAGATGGTTTTTCGTGCATAAAAGGTGAATATTGGTTGCTGCAGCATGGTTGCCAGAATGCTAGTTTGGCTGCAGGATTGAATGGAATTTGAAGATTGTATGTTACAAGTTTTATGTTCTTGTTTCAATGACTTGGTTGTATGAAATAACTTTTGTTATTTGATGAACATTTCTATTTTAAGAACTATAGGCTTGTCTATAGTTTTGTATATGATTATAGGAGGATCTTGTGTTTAATAATATATGTTCATCTTTTGCACTAAAAAAATGATAGGAATACACTCACTTTTAGTGTGAATCTAAAAAGGTATTTCTACATTTGTAAATTTAAGACTCCCATTCCACACATCCTATATACGTGGCCAAAACTTGTTCGTATATAGTACGACTACGACTAGTTAAAGTTTTTCTTCAAATAAAACTAAATAGACGATAACTAGATAACCATTCTATACAACGAGGCTTTATCCAACCCGTGCGATGCACGGTCTGTTGGTTGATTAATTATGTGTTTTTTCATAATGTTGGTGCAGACGCTTGTATAAGCATATGACGGTATTTAGATGCTTATGGCAGATTTTGAGTTGTTAGAGAATTTGATGAATGTTTCAAGATCTTTTAAATTGCATGATTGTATGTGTTTATTGTTTGTGCAACAGGCATGTGAAGATGACGCATTTTCAAAGTTGCTTTTTTGTTTGTTGTCAACATTTGCTTTGAGAAATTTAGATGCAGACGGTTGAATGAGCATATGACGGAATATAGATGCCTTTTAGAAAAGTTTATAATTTTTTTTAATAGCTAAATGGTTGGTTTGTGTTTATTATATTTGAAATAAATTTAAGTATCAATTTTGCTATTGACTCTATTGTTTATTATTTGAACTAATATTGTTTTATTTATGGTTTTCGTAGTTAAATGGTTGGCACTAATTAGGTATCCACTAAAAACCCCCTCCCTCCTATAACACCAGTTTCTGGTTTTGTCATGCACCCTTGGACCCCACATATATATCTTTTACTTTTTTTTTTCATTTATTTAAATAAATTAACACATTTAATTAAAATTAAAATTTCATTAATTAAAGAATTACATTAAAAAAAAAAAAAAAAAAAAAAAAAAAAAAAAAAAAAATAGAATAAAATGGTGGGTGTTTGAGGTGACGGAATTTGCGGATGATGGTGTGTTTGGGTTAGAAGAAGATGAGGAATTTAGCATTTGAAGAGGCGGTATTTGATTTTGCGGATCGTTGAGCATGTTGTTGACCCATTGATTGGGATTCATTTTTGTAACTTAAATAAGGAAAAATAGAGAAGTATAGAGATATAAGTGAAGTTGAAAGTGTGTAACAATATTGAGTTATAAGGTATTTATAAAAGTTTTAAAGGGTAAAAAATTGAATAAAGAACGGATGTAATTGAGTGCAGTTTATGACTAATAGGTGAAAAAAATTTGAACGGGCAAGTTTAATTTATTTCACAACTACCAAACAGTTACATTTAAAAAAAAAATATTTCACATATAGGACTCTATCAACCCAAATTTATTACTCTGAATTCTGAAACTATATTTACTCTGAAATCCCAATTTTGTTTCACGAAGCAAATGTTGTAGTATTAACCAAGTCACAACCACATTTCAAGGCCCATGTAATATTAACAAAGCCCATGGAGTATAATAATACTTTACCCTAATAAATGTTTTCATATATTTTGCAGCCACTGCTTTTTGCTTCTTCCTCACCCAACAAATATCAAGACAACACTTGGTTTCTTTACTTCCTGCTCAAACGAAGTCACAACCAGCGAAAAAAAAAAACATGAAAACACCATGAACATCTTTTATCAAACACCATGAACATTTTTTATTCTCAAACAAATTGAAAAAACCGGATAACGCCAAGAAAAAAACGGGAAAACACGAGGCTCGGTATCGTGGTTGCGCCATCGTGTCGCGTTTTCCGGGATGATTTGAGTTGTTCGTGATGGCTCGGGACGCGAAAACGTGAGCCACGGTATGGAGATGGCGCCGTCCGGTCGCGTTTTGCCGGAAAACACAAGCGTTGGCGCAGGGTACCCGACCCTCTAAGGTATATATCTCAAAACATAATTAGTAAGCTTATAAAGCTACAAATTAGCTTAAACATGTTAAGTTTCAGTTAGAAGAATATTTGGATTCTTCACCGTTTTGCTTACATGTTATTCATGCATGGTGCGATATTCGGTATCAACCATAGTTTTGGGCGTCAAACAAGGATATGTTTATGAACCTTAGATTAAGTAATTACTACATACTTTGATGGATTAATTTAATATATTATCCTATTTTCGTGATTAATTTCATATATACTTAAACTTAAAGTACTTTGAATTTAACGTTATATAACATCTCGTAGATTAAAATACTCTTTGAGTATAAAGGAGTTGATTTTAAATTCATATTAACTTTTATTTCTCTAACATCCTTGATTTTGTCCTCTTCGCCTTACTAATAGGTGTCACTGTTATTATAAAAGACATTGTTTTCAATACTCAAACAATATACTTTGAATTCTATGTTTTGGTCTGGCTATAGGTTCATGTAGGGTTTTTTGTTTGCATAACTTCATGTTTTGGAAAAATGTTTGCAAAAATAGTTATTTATAAACTTTGGACACTATTTAATATATGCATATGTTATATATATTTATATTGGTTAGTAACGTTGTGTTATCTTTGAAGAGAGCTTCGCAGTGAGCTAAAAAGTTTCTAAAATATAGTTAATATTTAATGACATGTCGTGTCTTAAAGTGAGACACTTGAAACGCAAAATCTGAGAAAAATAGTGCATCCCAGATATATCACCTAGTAAAGGAAGTGTGAAGGTGTTTAAATAGAAGTCTTGATTTTCATGATTTTTCAGGCAAGTTTGTTATGTCCAGCAGTGCATCTGATTTGACTGTTATATCAGGAGAAACAAATGGCGAATCAATTTTAAATGATTGGTGTTAAACACGAGCCTTGTGTCTCAACGTTTTATTATTTCTTTAATTATAGTTATTTAGAATTAGTCTTCTGCTTCTACCTTATTTTGTCTGTTTAACTTTTGTTCTTTAATTATTGTTAGTTTTTATTATTGTTATTATTATAATCTGATTTTATTATTAATAAAAGTGTAAAAATGTCCTTACACACTTTTTTATGTGGTCTTCTATGGTGGTGGATCTATTGCAAAGTATGACAAAATTAAAAAGTGTAGAAAGCCATTCATAAAGTGATACTTGTCCCCCACCTTAAATTATACAATAATTTCGTCAAGGGTATAATGTTCTTTTGACCCTTTTTTGCTTTTCCACCTCAAATTTCAAACGCATATATCTCTTAAACGATAAACTTTTTGAAAGAAAACCGATTTCCCCATAATTTTTAAAATTTACTCATCTTTAATTTGATATAAATCTTGTTTAATATTACGAATTTTTTTTCTGCATATCAAATGGGTCTTTTTTTTTCTTTTTTTTTTTTTTAACAATTTTGGACCTATTTTTTACCATCATAAATTTTGAATCGTGAAAAACTTAAAACATGAAAATTATAGATTTTAGTTTACTCTTTACAAAGGTTTTTGAATTACTCAAATCCAATATCATATGAGTAAAAACTTAAATGTGAAAAACACAACGTGTTTGATGAAATGTCTATCTTAGATTTTGTGTTTTAAAATCGAGTTAAATGCACTAATTTTTGTAAAACAATGCACCTACAACGTGTTTGATGAAATGTCTATATTAGTGTGTTGGTGATTACATTAACATAACTAACGATTCTAGAGTGCTCAGAAGATCTATCAAGGTCTTTGTTTCAACAGTCAGGTACACTGCCTGGTGGGGATTGCAAGCTTCTCAAGATCCCTTGAGAGGTAAAACCTTTTGCGAGGGTGCAATTCCACTCATCAAGAATCATCCCTCATCTCTAGACCTATTTTAATTGAGTTTTAACCATAGCAAACACTATTCTTTGAGTTGAATGATCAATCCCCCGGTACTTGCCACTACACTATACTACATCGGCCAGGTACACTTCCTGGTGGGGATTGCAAGCTTCTCAATAACCTTTGAGAGGTAAAACCTTTTTCAAGGTTGCAAAACCATGCATCAGCTCACAACTGTTGGGAATTCTGTGAAGTAAGAATTCTGCTGCTGTTTCTGCTAAAAGGATCCTGCTGAAGAGTTGGTTTCTGCTGAAGCAGTGTATCTGCTGAAGACTAGTTTCAGCATTATTAGTTTCTGCGGATATAGTATTTCCGTATTTTATGTAATTTAGTTTGGATATGCATGAGTTTATTTAGGAAGTGATAATGCATATCTTTTAGAAGTTTTAGAATATACGTTTCTTGGGAAACGGTTTAGGGTTCCTTGTGTATAAAAGGAACACACGGTTTATGTATTGAATAACTTTTCGTGAATACTCTTAATATAATTAAAAGATCCATAGAGGATCAAGAGTTCTTAGTATCAAGCTTGTGTTTTGTTTCCGCTTTATAAATACAAGTTGCAGAGATTGTCTATTAGTGTGTTATTGATTACAGTGACATTACTAACGATTCTAGAGTGCTCAAGAAGATCTATCAAGGTCTTATAGTTTCAACAAGTGGTATCAGAGCCTCGAGAGAGTCTCTGTCATACTAAGAAACACACATCTTACACCTTAAGAATCCAAACAAATCTACAAACATGCCTGGATCTGATGATGATGTTGATACAACCCATAACATTAACACCACTTCTCTTCAACAACTCAATCTCTCCAACAGTAATGCTAAGTTTCCATACTTGAAGAATGCTGATGAATATCATCTGTGGTTCATGAAGATGCAGAACTGGATCACTAACATAGATTGGAATCTATGGGAGATTGTCAAAAAGGGGAATAGTCTGAAGAAGCATGTTACTGATGCCGATGGAGTTTTTACTATTGTATGTCCCAAAACTGCTGAAGAGATTTTGGCTGTGCAAAGGGAGAGTAAAGTCAGAACAATTCTGCTCCAAGCTATTCCAGATGACCACATGGGTGACTTCCACTTTATGGAGGATGCCAAGGACATTTGGATGGCTATAAAAGCAAGATTTGGTGGAAATGATGAATCAAGAAGGTTGCAGAAGTCTATGCTGAAACAAAAGTTCCAAGAATTTCAGATATCTGAAGAAGATGGAATTCATAAGGGATATGACAGGTTTCATCGAATATTAAGTCAACTTAATCAGTTGAAGGCTAGACCCGATAATGAGGACTGTAATGCTAAATTTCTGAGATCTCTGCCGCCATCTTGGTTACAAGTTTGTATTGCTCTCAAGACCAAAGGTGGGTTGGACATGATGTCCTTTGATGACCTCTACAATAGGCTTAAAGCCCTTGAGCCTGATGTTAGAAGTCTCATTCGTCCATCCACTCATTCTGCATTTGTTGGTGCCTCTACAAAACCTGTGCATCAAGCCTCAAGTTCATATTCATCAGGAGCATCTTCTCAAACCCATACTCAATCTGCTCCTAAATTAAAATCTAGTGGTGTGTTGGAGGATATTATTCATTCATTTGTGGCTGAATATGAGCATCAGCAGTTTCTTGCTTATGAGGATTTAGAACAGGTGGATCCATTGGAGATGGAGGTCAATGATTGGTTCTTTGATGTATTTGACTGCCTCTAGACCTGATATTACATTTGCTGTGATGCATATTCAAGGCACCAAGTCACTCCACTTACCTCTCACTTGAATGCTGATAAAAAGATTTTTAAGTACCTGAAAGGCCAACCTAAATTAGGTCTTTGGTATCCCAAAGAGTCTCCATTTCAGCTAGCAGCTTGTAGTGATAGTGACTATGCTGGTGCCAATATGGATAGAAGATCCACAACTGGAGGTTGCCAATTCCTTGGAAGGAGACTGATTTCTTGGCAATGCAAGAAACAGACCATTGTTGCTACCTCTACTACTGAAGCAGAGTATGTTGCTGCTGCCAATTGTTGTGGGTAGGTTCTATGGATTCAGAATCAATTGCTGGATTATGGGTATAATTTTATGAATACTACTATTTTCATTGACAATCAAAGTACCATTTGTATTGTTAAAAATCCAGTTTTTCATAATAGAACCAAACATATTGAAATCAGGCACCACTTTATCAGGGATGCTTATGAGAAACATTTAATTAAAGTGGTAAAAATTCACACAGATGAGAATGTGGCAGATTTGTTAACCAAAGCATTTGATGGACCAAGGTTTCAATATTTGGTGGTCCATATTGGTATGCTTAACCCTTAAATGCAAAGTTTAAGGGGAGGCATATGCCTCAGAGGAGGATTGTGAGTGTAAACTTTGTAGAATTTGTATAAATTTGTATACTTTTTTTGTTCTTAACACTAACCAACTAATGAATTATTAGTTTTTTGGTCTTTTTATTAGTTTGTGTCTGTTTTGCAGAATGCCATTGCAAGTTGTTGATAAGTTTAACCATGATATGTCAATATGGTTGCTAAGATGTGTTTCTCCTGAAGTCTAAAAGAGGCTAAGATTGATTTCTACTGATTCACAAGATAAAGAGATCAAAATTAGCAAATGAGTTTTCATTCATTCTGAGAACATATTACAGCTTACAAACAATTTCAAATGAAATCACAAGATGCAATCCTATACAAGTCTAATTTAGTCTAGCTTCTATCATCTATTACAAAAGCTGGGGCATAACCAGTATGATGAAGAAGCTGAAGCTGAAGATGAAAATGGAAAGAAAAGAGGAGGAAGAATGGATTGATGAAAACGACGATGAAGATGCTTAAGAACCAAGTATTTTGGTCCCTGGCAACATCCCATCATCACCTACACCATCTTCCCTTTCCCTTTACCCACGACATCTGTCCTCTTCTCCTTTCCCTTGCTTCCATGGCATGAAGAACCAGGTCCTGGAGCAGGAAGACCTAACACCACACTTCGTGAAGTTGGAAGAGATGGATTTCTCTTCCTATGCCTTGTTTAGGGCCTCTTAGGTGTGGAAGGAGGAAGAAATAAGGGATCTTCGTCTTCATCCTCTGAAGAGTCTTCATCAGATGTGAAAATGAAGGGAGAGACATCTTGCCTCTCAGCAGGAATGGGAGCATTACTTGCTTCCCCTTTCTCCAAGGCATTCCATCGCCTTTCCAACTCACGTGCATAATCAGAATCATCTATTTCTGAGGGACATGGTGGTCGATCATCAGATGAGGAGGAAGAGGAGGAGGATATGTCTATGATTTCAGGCTTGGAAGACATTATTTGAGGGAAAATTGAGGTTAATTGGGAAATTAGGGTTGTGAGATGATTTGGGGTTAATTGATGACTGGGAAGTGTTATTTGGGGGTGATTAAATAAGCCAAGTTTAGGCGTTATGATAATTAATGCGAGTTGGGTGGCACAGTAAAAATCAAGATATTCACCGAAGATATTTTTACATTTGCTTGGTTTCTGCTGATGTTGACCATTCCTCAACAGATTTGACTTTCATTTCTTCTGAAAGGCAAGGATTCATTATGCTTTGACACATTGTCCCAATCTGATATATGAATCAATGGTGATGCAATTTTGGGCATCTGCTGCAAAGAGATCTAACACAGAGATTGTAGCTGTAATTGAAGGTGTAGAGTATGCGGTGACAGAAGATTTGATAAGGACAAAGCTTCAGTTGGATGATGAGAATGGTGTATATCACTCCAACACTGCAGAGATTGTTGCTGGGCTAAGGGAAGCTAGATATCAAAGTACTGAAACGATTAAGTGGCAGAAGAATCAATTTTGTCCTAAGTGGAGGTATTTGGTACATTTGCTGCTCCAATGTATAAGCAACAAGTGTGGTGGATGGGACCAATTCTCTCTACAATTGGGTTGTGGTATTGTTTGTCTCTCTAAGGGTCTAACTTATAATTTTTCAAAGTTTATTTTAGAAAATATGCTGGAAATTATTGATAAACAACAACATAAGTTGTTAATGTACCCTAGGTTCTTACAAATTATTTTAGACATAACCACTGAAGATAGAACCCATGTGCCTATTAAAAGTCTTGGTTCTAAGTTGTTTGCCTCAATGAAAACAAATTATACTGGGGAACATCGCCCTATGTTAGCTGCTATGTTACCACATGGCAATGATAATGTAGTTGAGGGTGATGATGCTGGTACTATGCCTACTCAAAATGCTGCTGATGATGGTAATCCATCATCTTCTGGTGTTGCTGCTCATGGTAATCCTTCAGTGGTAATTGAGGAAGAGCCAGCTACAACTGCTGAACCATTACCTATTTCTTCTGACCTACCACCACCTTCCCCTGCACATATGTCACCTAGTCCTACCATTTCACCATCTCAGGTTGCTCCAGTTGAGCAAACTCATGAGATTGAAGATACATTTTAGTCTCTTGATCCTGAGATCACTAGACTACCTACACCTAGCCCTATGAGAGATCCATTTGATGAAGGCTATCCCAATGTTGTACATGAGTCTGTTTCTCCTGCTGGGTTCAATGAAGCTCCACATACCACTGAGCCATCTGCTGGTGGAGCAGAGGACCCTGTTACTCTCACTTCTGTATATGATTCACTTTGCAGGTATATGAAAAAGATTGATGATCTCCAAAAGGAGCTTGCTGATACCAAGTCTACTCTTGGTAATGAAATTGAAAGGCTAAAAAGTAAAGTTAAGGATTTGGATGCACAGTTGAATCAGCAGAAGAAAAGTAAGGGTGGAATGGATACTACTGAAGTGCCTCAGGAGGAAAATTTGGATTCTCTTGATATTCTAGCTGAAGTTGCTAGACAGTCTCATGTTGCTTCTCCTAAAGCTACTGAAGTACTTCCATCTAAGCCAACAATTCACTTCAGCAGAAGAAGAAGTAGAAGACAATATTTGGCAAAGAAAGCTGCTGAATCTTCCAAGGTATCTAGTGGTGATGATATTCTTATGGCAGAAGCTACTGATATTCTTCAGGAGCAACAATTACCCAGTGCTATTGCTGCTGACAAATCTACTGATAAAGCTCATGCATCAGGAGATACATTCTTAGCAGGGAAAGAGTATTTTAATTCCCCTGTTCATAATTCATCTGGGATTAAGCAAGTTTCTCCTGATGACATCACTGAAACCCTCAAGCCTCAAGGATCTACTGATAACATACTTAATTTAGATGTTCAGGAATTAAATGATGATCCTATGGAAGATTTGGATGTTCCTCATGATGATTTTACTGAAGGAACTGAAGTGGCTGAGGATGAGATTGTTACAGCTAAAGAAAGAGTTGCACAAGAAAAACTCTTCAAAGAATGGGAAGATTATAAGAAGAGTTCTGAGATGGCTGAGGCATAGCAAGCCATGTTTGATTCAGAATACCAGTCGGCTACTCAAAGATATGTTTCTACCTTGCCTATTGAAAGACAGAAAGAATTGAATGCTACTGTTCAAGATTTTGATGAGTCAGATTGGCAACATATTGGAGAACAAGTGATTGCTAATCCTGATTTAGCTGCAGAAATTCTTGGTGATAGGGTGGAGAAAAAGGACTAGGTTTCTTAAATTGTGAAAGAGATGAAGTTGAGGAAGAAAGTAGAAGATGAGCAAAAAGCCAAAGCTAAAAGAGACAAACCCATGACTCAAGCACAACAAAGGGATTACATGAGAACATATGTGAAAAGTCAAAGCAGTGCTTTATATAACAATGCTTGGACTAGGAAACAAGTGTGGGCACTTCTAGATGTATAATAAAATCAAGTCTAGGTGTGACAAAGATGGAATGGGTGCTACTAAAAATGTTCCTATAACTCTTGCTACTGTTGGTTCATCTGTTAACATGGATATTCCTGTTGCTGCTGAAAAGGTATCTTTACCTGCTACTTCTGTTGATGTACCACATGTTGCTGCTTCATCTTATGTGGATAAAGGTAAAGCTCAAGTGATAGCAGCAGATCCTCCGTCTAGGAAGAGAACCAGGAAACAAATGGAGGAGGAAAGGTTGGGTGAAGAGGCTGCTAAAAGGATAGATGAGGAACAACAAGCTGATCTGGCAAGATTTCATGAGATTAAGGAAAGAGAGGTTGAACTTCAAGCTGCTAGAGCCAAACAGATGAGGAAGGCTATGGATGAACAATATGCATCTGTTGCACTTGAATCATCTCAGGATTCTACTGATGAACAATTGGATAATCCATCAGTGGAAACTGATGCTGCAAAGGGTGTATCTACTGAAGTTAAAGTTCCTGATGAATCTTCTCTACCTCATGATGCTATTTATGTTCCTGGAAGAAGAGCAAAGAGGATGGCTAGAGTCAGAACTTCACATTCCACACAAAGACTAATAGATGTGAATGCTTTTGATGCTTCATTTATCAGAGAAGGATCCCCTGATGATTGGCCTGAGGCAACTAGAGATGTATTGGTTCATTGGGAGTTAACTAAAAATGGACAGATCAATACCATTTATAGATTGGATAAAACTTCTATATCCTTTACATTTCTCCAAGAAATTCTACATCTTGTTGATCATCAGGATTTGCTCACTCTAAATGATTTGGTTCACAAATTTTATGCAAACCATACTCCTACAGGGTCTGGATTGTATTTATTGGGTGATCTAAGAGTGTTGTTTGATTCTTCTACTCCCACTGGTGCTGGTTATGACATATGGAAAAACAATTAGAGATGGAAGGTTTGGAGTTGGAAATTTTATCCTATGCCATATGTTCATGTGTTGGAAACTACAACTGGTCTAAGGCTTATTATGGATCTTGGAAAAAGATATCCTCTGGCAGTGGCTTTGATGGAGAAAATGCTTCAACAAAAGTTGGAAATTCCTCCTGATCCAGTTGGGAATGCAAGATTGTTTGCTGAATCTTTGGTGAAAGTCTTCAAACTCAGAATTAGGACTTCCAGAACAGCTTCTGTTTGACGGTATAATGTTGTATATTTGTTTTTCTAATTTAGTATTAAAAAAAACTAACTAACATTTTTTGTATAGTATTGTGTAAATTATATGCAGGTTTGGTGTTCCTCACACTCTTCTTTGGTTATCAACTTACCTGATGTTGACTATTTCATCAAAAAGTTGGCTAGTCCAAAGGGTACAGCTTTGGTAA
Organism: Artemisia argyi; assembly: GCA_030686995.1. Lineage (NCBI taxonomy): Eukaryota > Viridiplantae > Streptophyta > Magnoliopsida > Asterales > Asteraceae > Artemisia > Artemisia argyi. The sequence goes on along the minus strand of CM060695.1, from coordinate 128,942,811 downwards.
AGACACATCAAATCTGTTGATAGCTATAATGGTTTGCTCAAAACCATAGGGTAATCAACTCACCCATGCTTCATTGTTGAGCGTTGAAATGGTTGTCAATTGACCATGGATTTTTCCTTTATGGATTCCAAATAATTGGCTAGCCCACATGTATATGGCTGTGGTAAAGGCAGTGGAAAACCATATTTGGTAATCAGTTAACCAAGATGATTTTTCATCAAAATAATTGGCTAGTCCTGAGCAAACGGCTACAGGTAAAGACATCTCAAATCCGTTTATAGCTGATGATTTGCTAAAAATCATGTGGTTATCAATGTACCTTAAAACATTTTGCTACTCCAGTAGTGATGGCTATTGGTAAAGAGACATCAAATCCATTATTTTCAATGATTCGCCTCTCACAGGAGTTAACACACATGGATGTGATGAGAATAGTATGAAACTAATTTGTTTTGATGTACATTTAGTCATTTGTTGCTGCAAGGAATGGAGTTTTCAAGTATGTACTGATCATAGAGATCCTGCTGATAATGATTCTTTGCTGATGCTGTGTCATTTCAATCCTCTTGGTATGTAACTTCAAAGATCTATCAAGAATCTTGAACTTAACCCTGTCAAATTCAAGATTAGGGGAGGATTGTTGAGAATTCTGCTGAAGAATCTGCTGATGGTTTCTGCTGAAGACACAGATTCTACTTATAGTTTAGTTTCCTCTGAAGTCTAGTTTCAGTATTAGTTATTTTTGTGGATATAGTATTTCTGTGTTTTATGTAATATAGTTAGGATATGCATGAGTTTATTTAGGAAGTGATAATGCATATCTTTTAGAAGTTTTAGAATATACGTTTCTTGGTAAATGGTTTAGGGTTCCTTGTGTATAAAAGGAACACAAGATTATGTATTGAGTTACATTTTTTTTAGAAAACACTTTCATTGTTATTAAAAGATCCATAGAGGATCAACAGTTCTTAGTATTAAAACTTGTGTTTGTTTCCGCTTTAAAATACAAGTTACAGAGATTATCTATTAGTGTGTTGGTGATTACATTAACATAACTAACGATTCTAGAGTGCTCAGAAGATCTATCAAGGTCTTTGTTTCAACAGTCAGGTACACTGCCTGGTGGGGATTGCAAGCTTCTCAAGATCCCTTGAGAGGTAAAACCTTTTGCGAGGGTGCAATTCCACTCATCAAGAATCATCCCTCATCTCTAGACCTATTTTAATTGAGTTTTAACCCTAGCGAACACTATTCTTTGAGTTGAATGATCAATCCCCCGGTACTTGCCACTACACTATACTACATCGGCCAGGTACACTTCCTGGTGGGGATTGCAAGCTTCTCAATATCCCTTGAGAGGTAAAACCTTTTGCAAGGTTGCAAAACCATGCATCAGCTCACAACTGTTGGGAATTCTGTGAAGTAAGAATTCTGCTGCTGTTTCTGCTAAAAGGATCCTGTTGAAGAGTTGGTTTCTGCTGAAGCAGTGTATCTGCTGAAGACTAATTTTTGCATTATAAGTTTCTACGGATATAGTATTTCCGTATTTTATGTAATTTAGTTTGGATATGCATGAGTTTATTTAGGAAGTGATAATGCATATCTTTTAGAAGTTTTAGAATATACGTTTCTTGAGAAACGGTTTAGGGTTCCTTGTGTATAAAAGGAACACACGGTTTATGTATTGAATAACTTTTCGTGAATACTCTTAATATAATTAAAAGATCCATAGAGGATCAAGAGTTCTTAGTATCAAGCTTGTGTTTTGTTTCCGCTTTATAAATACAAGTTGCAGAGATTGTCTATTAGTGTGTTATTGATTACAGTGACATTACTAACGATTCTAGAGTGCTCAAGAAGATCTATCAAGGTCTTATAGTTTCAACAAGTGGTATCAGAGCCTCGAGAGAGTCTCTGTCATACTAAGAAACACACATCTTACACCTTAAGAATCCAAACAAATCTACAAACATGCCTGGATCTGATGATGATGTTGATACAACCCATAACATTAACACCACTTCTCTTCAACAACTCAATCTCTCCAACAGTAATGCTAAGTTTCCATACTTGAAGAATGCTGATGAATATCATTTGTGGTCCATGAAGATGCAGAACTGGATCACTAACATAGATTGGAATCTATGGGAGATTGTCAAAAAGGGGAATAGTCTGAAGAAGCATGTTACTGATGCCGATGGAGTTTTTACTATTGTATGTCCCAGAACTGCTGAAGAGATTTTGGCTGTGCAAAGGGAGAGTAAAGTCAGAACAATTCTGCTCCAAGCTATTCCAGATGACCACATGGGTGACTTCCACTTTATGGAGGATGCCAAGGACATTTGGATGGCTATAAAAGCAAGATTTGGTGGAAATGATGAATCAAGAAGGTTGCAGAAGTCTATGCTGAAACAAAAGTTCCAAGAATTTCAGATATCTGAAGAAGATGGAATTCATAAGGGATATGACAGGTTTCATCGAATATTAAGTCAACTTAATCAGTTAAAGGCTAGACCCGATAATGAGGACTGTAATGCTAAATTTCTGAGATCTCTGCCGCCATTTTGGTTACAAGTTTATATTGCTCTCAAGACCAAAGGTGGGTTGGACATGATGTCCTTTGATGACCTCTACAATAGGCTTAAAGCCCTTGAGCCTGATGTTAGAAGTCCCATTCGTCCATCCACTCATTCTGCATTTGTTGGTGCCTCTACAAAACCTGTGCATCAAGCCTCAAGTTCATATTCATCAGGAGCATCTTCTCAAACCCATACTCAATCTGCTCCTAAATTAAAATCCAGTAGTGTGTTGGAGGATATTATTCATTCATTTGTGGCTGAATATGAGCATCAGCAGTTTCTTGCTTATGAGGATTTTGAACAGGTGGATCCATTGGAGATGGAGGAGATGCACTTGAAATGGGAGCTTGCAATGATCTCCATGAACATTAAGAGGTTTGAAGCCAAGTCTGGAAGGAAGTTTGGTTTTAATGGAAGAGAGGCAGCAAGGTTTGATAGAAGGAAGGTTAAATGCTACACTTGTGGTCAAGTGGGACATTTTTCAAGAGAATGCAAGGAGAGAAAGGCTGGAGATGAAGTTAGATATGGCTCTTATCCATTGGAAGCAAGGAATACCAAGATTGTACCTCCAAAGGCTATGGTGACTCTGGATCACCAAATTGATTGGGCTGACCATGAACCTGCTGGAGAGGAAGCTTCTACTTCTTCACAAGTGAATCTGCTGGCATACTCACCTTCAGAAGACAAGAAGGAGCAAGTCTCCTTGATGGGAATCTCTCAGGTACACAACTGTGTGTTTGGATACTGTGTAAGATACAATGAGCTTAAACAAGAACTTGATGAATTGAAACCAAAATACAATGAGTGTTATGTTGAATCAGAGTCTTATAAAATGGCTTTAAAAACTTTAGAGAAACAAAAAGTATGGTTTCAAAAGAATCAAGTTAAATATGATGAAAAAATAAGAGTTCTAGAAAGTGATTTAGAAATTGCTAAGATAGACTTAAAACGTACTGAAAAAGAGAAGTCTGATCTAGAAAAGGAAAAACAAGAGTTACAAGCTAAATTAGATAAAGAGATAGCTGGTCGTATGAAATGGCAGGAAGGGGCATCTAATTTAAGTAAATTAATTGATGGTCGTCAATCTGTTAGGTCTAGAAAGGCATTAGGATATGAGAAATATATAGACCCTGAAGAGTTAACCTATCCTGATATGTCTAGTGTTTTTGACCCTGAACCAGCCTTAGCTTATCAAACACCTGTTAAATATGTTAAGGAAGGGGGAATGAATGTTGTACCTGGACCTATAAGAGGGGAACACATGCCTATAGACTTGTCCATACCTGTTGACTTTGATGGATCACACCATTTATATGGCAAAAAGTCAACTGACTTGCCAGACCCTATTATTAAATCTACTGACTTTGTCTCTTGTTATGACAGTGACAAGTCTTCTGATGAAGGGTCCACCTCATTTATCAGCTGTGATTCAAGTGAGAAGTCTGACCTGCCCAAGACCACTCCCAAGACCACCACCAAGACCATACCAAAGACATCACCCAAGACTCCCCACAAGCCTTCTAGAGTTGCTGCTGATAACAAGACAGTTTCTGCTGAAGACTTGTTTTTAAATTCTTTGCATAATAATACTTTTGGATTTGTTAAAAACAATTCTGTTTGTCATGGTGATTTGAATACTTTTTCATGTTATGGAAATTCTTTTGGTTTGAATAAATCTTCTAAAAGGAAGAAGTGTTTTGTGTGTGGAAGTAAATATCACTTGATTAAGGATTGTACATATCATGAGCAAAGAATGGGTGAATGTGTTAGTCAAAGAAAATCTAGGCACATGTGGAAGAATGTTAGTGAAATACCCCCTTTTGTTCCACATCAGTAGAAACCCAATTCTGCTGAATCTCATTCTTCATGGAGAAGAACCAGTACTAGACCATATGTTCGACCCACTAGTTCTTTCTTTTATAATGGTTATTGGCCTAATCACTTTGACTCAATGTATAATGGTGGTGGGAAATGGAATACTGCTGTGAAGCCCTCAGCAGGTTGTTCTTGGACAAAGAAGGGACCTAATATGTATTACAGGCCCAAGAACACTGGTGGATCTAAAACATCTACATGGCCTATCACTAATGATCCACAAGGCAGGCTCAAGTCAGCAATGACTTAAGTCTCCAATGTGTACTAACTTTGTATAAATTTTTGTTGTTGTTGTAGGAACATCCTTTGAAAAGTACTGAAGTTGGGATTGTTGATAGTGGTTGTTTTAGAAGTATGTCAGGGAACAAGGATAAGATGCATGACTTTGAGCCCATAGAAGGAGGATGCACTGTAACCTTTGGTGGTGGAGATGGCAAGATTACAGGGAAAGGAACAATTAAGACACCCTTGTTAGATTTTGAAAATGTTTATTATGTGAAGGAACTGGAGCATTTTAATCTATTCTCTATATCACAAATTTGTGACACTAAGAATAAGGTTTTCTTCTCTGAAGATGAGTGTCTTGTACTTTCCAAGGACTTCAAACTCCCAGAAGACACAACTGTATTGCTGAGAGTTCCAAGAACCTTCAACTTATACACATTCAATTTGAATGATGTCAAGCCAGAAGGTGATCTAACATGTTTGGTATCCAAAGCTTCCCTGGATGAATCTAATAAATGGCATAGGAGAATGGCACATGTGAATTACAAGACTATCAACAAGTTGTCCAAACTTGGTCTTGTTAAGGGCCTTCCTTCTAAACTCTTCACCAATGAACACAATTGCATTGCTTGCAACAAGGGAAAGCAACACAGAGCCTCTTACAAAGCAGTCAAAGCTGTGAGCACCATTTCTGAACCTGTTCAGTTGCTGCACATGGATCTCTTTGGTCCAACTCCCATTAGAAGTATTGATCACAAGTACTTCTGCCTGGTTATCATAAATGATTATAGCAGGTTTTGCTGGGTATTCTTTCTCAAAACTAAAGATGAAACAACTCCAATTCTGAAAGAATTCATTATCTTAGTTGAGAACCAGCTGAATAAAAAGGTTAAAGGAATTAGGTGTGACAATGGTACAGAATTCAAAAATGTTTTCTTTATAGAATTCTGTAAGTCTAAAGGGATTAGAAGGGACTATAGTACTCCTAGAACCCCACAACAAAATGGGGTTGCTGAAAGGAAAAATAGGACCCTCAGTGAGGCAGCAAGATCAATGCTTACAGACTCCAAACTACCCACAATGTTTTAGACTGAAGCAGTAAGTACTGCTTGTCATGTCTTGAACAGGGTATCCATCACTAGACTTCATGTCAAGACACCTTATGAACTTCTCAATGGGAAAGTTCCAGACATACATTACCTTAAGCCTTTTGGATGCAAAGTAACTATTTTGAATATAGCTGATATACTGGGTAAGTTTGATGGGAAAGCTGATGAGGGATATATAGTTGGTTATTCAGCTCATAGCAAGGCCTATAGGGTTTATAATCTGAATGCTTAAAGGATTGAAGAGACCCTTAATCTAAGATTTCTTGAAGATCAGCCTAATATTTAGGGACAAGGCCATTCTTGGTATTTTGACCTAGACTATTTGACTGACTATTTGGGTTATACTAGGCATGCTTCTAATCCTGATGCAGGTTCCAAAGATCCAAATTCTAACCCTGCAGGTTCCATGGATGATGACTCAGAATGTGAGTCTGAGCCAGAAGAGAATACCATTGTTGTACCATCTTTTCCACCTAACCATTTTGTAGGTAATCACTCTGCTGCTGAACAAGATGATGAGTCACATTATGTAGAGGATCTTGCACGATTGCAGAAGCAAGAACATGCTGCTACTAAGGAAGCTCATAAACTCAATGACAAGGTTACACAAGAGACTGAAGCTCTCCTCCATCAATCAACACAAGCAGTCAGTGGAAACAAGAATACTGCTGATGATTCTACTGAAGGCATACCTCTTCCCACTGATAAGATCCCAGATGTTGATTCTGCTGATCCTCACTCTCCCATCTCTAATGAAGTATCAGCAGACTTTGATAAGCCATTTACAAGATTTCCAAGTCCTTCTGATCTTGGGAATTATCAGCCCAAACTTGGCTTGTTTAACTCAGCTTCTTATGATACTGAGTTTGGGCCTACAGTCACCAACCTTGATGCCAAAATTGATGTTCCACCTACAGCTACAAAAAGGATTCATAATGCTCATCCCTTATCAAAGATTATTGGAGATCCTAAAGGCCCTGTTAGAACTAGAAGCACTGTCAAGAATACAAAATATGGAGAAGTGGCTTTCATCTCTTATGTCTACAATCAAAAGAGGAACAATCACACAGACTTCAAACATTGTCTGTTTGCTTGCTTTCTTTCTCAGATAGAACCAACTAGTGTTCCTCAAGCACTGGCTGATTCCAGTTGGCTTGAGGCAATGCAAGAGGAGATGCTATAATATAAGAATCAGCAGGTTTGGATTTTGGTTCCTCTTCCTGATGGTAAATATGCCATTGGGACAAAATGGATTCTGAAGAATAAAAGAGATGCACGGGGTATTGTGGTGAAGAACAAAGCAAGACTAGTGGCTCAAGGTTTTAGACAAGAGGAAGGCATTGACTATGATGAGGTCTTTGCACCAGTGACCAGAGTTGAAGCTATAAGGATCTTTTTGGCCTATGCCTCTTACATGGGCTTTATGGTTTATCAGATGGATGTTAAAGGTGCTTTCTTGTATGGTGAGATTGAAGAGGAGGTTTATGTGACTCAACCCAAGGGATTTGAAGACCCTGATCATCATGAGTATGTGTACAAGGTTGTTAAAGCTCTTTATGGACTTCATCAAGCTCCACAAGCTTGGTATGCTAGACTTTCCACATTTCTGCTGAAGAATGGTTACAGAAGAGGTGCCATTGACAAGACTTTATTCCTCAAGAAAGATTCCAGGGATATTATTCGTATGCAAGTGTATGTGGATGATATTATCTTTGGTTCAACCAAAGAAGCATGGTGTAGAGAGTTTGAAGATCTGATGAAGGGTGAATTTCAGATGAGTGCCATGGGAGAACTCACTTTCTTTTTGGGTTTACAGGTTCAGCAGAAACCTGATGGTATTTTCATACATCAGGAGAAATATGTAAAAGATATGTTGTCCAAGTTTGCTATGGACAATGTCAGGACTGCCACTACTCCCTATGAGGCTCCCAAACCAAAGAATAATCTTGCTCCTGATCTCCCTGTGAATGTTCATTTATACAGGTCCATGATTGGTTCTTTGATGTACTTGACTGCCTCAAGACCTGATATTACATTTGCTGTGAGTGCATGTTCGAGGCACCAAGTCACTTCACTTACATCTCATATGAATGCTGTTAAAAAGATTTTTAAGTACCTAAAAGGCCAACCCAAATTAGGTCTTTGGTATCCCAAAGAGTCTCCATTTCAGCTAGCAGCTTATAGTGACAGTGACTATGCTGGTGCAAATTTGGATAGAAGATCCACAATTGGAGGTTGCCAATTCCTTGGTAGAAGACTGATTTCTTGGCAATGCAAGAAACAGACCATTGTTGCTACCTCTACTACTGAAGCAAAGTATGTTGCTGCTGCCAATTGTTGTGGACAGGTTCTATGGATTCAGAATCAATTGTTGGATTATGGGTATAACTTTATGAATACTACCATTTTCATTGACAATCAAAGTACCATTTGTATTGTTAAAAATCCAGTTTTTCATAATAGAACCAAACATATTGAAATCAGGCACCACTTTATCAGGGATGCTTATGAAAAACATTTGGTTAAAGTGGTCAAAATTCACACAGATGAAAATGTGGCAGATTTGTTAACTAAAGCATTTGATGGACCAAGGTTTCAATATTTGGTGGTCCATATTGGAATGCTTAACCCTTAACTGTAAAGTTTAAGGGGAGGCATAAGCCTAAGGGGAGGCATATGCCTCAGGGGAGGATTGTGAGTGTAAACTTTGTAGATTTGTATAAGTTGAATAATTTATGAGTTTTAACACTAACCCATTAACTGTTTTGCAAGTTGTTTGGTGTATTTGCTTGTTTGATGTCTGTTTTGCAGATGTTCTGAGAATGTAAGTTTCATGTTAAAGTCACCAAGAGCAGAAGTCAAAGGAAAGTGGTCAAAAAATGCTGAAACATGGTTTCTACTGATAAGTCGATTATGCTGAAGGTCTTACAAAGTTGATAAATTAAGAAGATCTTTTCATTCATTCATAGAAACAAGTTACAACATACATTCAAAGTTTCAACTGAATTACAATGATCATTCCTAAACATTTGGCTAATTAAGTACTACTATTTGGCTAATTAAGTACTACTAGCTTCTATCACTTATTACAAAATACTTGAGGCTATGACAAGTACAATGATGAAGCTGAAGATGAAAATGGAAAAAGAAGAGAAGGAAGACTGTGAAGATGCTCATGAATCAAAGTCAAGAAAACACTCAAGAACTTTGTTCCATGGCAACATTCCTCAATCATCTACTTCAGCTTCTCCTTTCCCTTATGTATGATTTCATCCTTCTGGCTCTGTCCAATATGTTCTTGATGTGGAAGACCAGGTTCTGGAGCAGGAAGATCCAACACCAAATTTTGTGATGTTGGAAGAGATGGATCCCTCTTACTTGATCTTGGTTGGGATCTCTCTGGTGTGGAAGGAGGAAGAAAGGTTGGATCTTCATTTTCTTCCTCTGAAGAGTCTTCATCAGAGGTATAGATGAAGGGAGAGACAAGCTCTCTCTCAGCAGGAATGGGTACATTGCTTGGTTCACCCTTCCTATGAGCATTCCATTATCTTTCTTGTGCATCCCATCGTTTCTCCAGTTCCCTTTCAAAGTCAGAACCATCAAGCTCCCATGGATATGGTGGTAAATCTTCTTCGGCTGATGGGGAAGAGGAATTTGGATCTGAGTTTTCTGGAAGTGATGACATGGTTTTGGTGAAGAATTGGGGTTAATTGGAAAATTAGGGTTTGAAAGATGATTTGGGGTAAATTGATGACTGAGATGTGTTGTTTGGGGGTGATTAAATAAGCCAAGTTTAGGCGTTACGATAATTAATGCGAGTTGGGTGGCACAGTAAAACCAAGATATTGACCGAAGATATTTTTACTTTTGGTTGATTCTGCTGATGGTTGACCATTCTTCAGCAGATTTGACTTTCATTTCTGCCGAAGGGTTAATTCAAAATCGGAAGTTTTTGAATTGTTTGTCAGACTTGGTTAATAAGTTGTTCTGATAATTTTGACCACGATTGGGGAACTTCCAAATTTAACCCACTTTGCATATCTTTTACGAATCAAAATTATTCGCTTATCACTCCAAATAAACCCATTATTCTCTGGAGTAATTCATAACCATCTCACACAAGTTCATTCAAATGGCTCAACTTGAATTGAAGGGTGACCATAACAAATATGCTATTCTGAGAAAGGCAAAGGGACATGAAGAATTCGATTTAATGGTGGAATTTCTACAAAGGTCAAAGATTCACTATGCTTTGACACATAGTCCCGATTTGGTGTGTGAATCCTTGGTGAAGCAATTTTGGGCATCTGCTACTAAGAGGTCGAATACAGAGATTGTGGCTGAAATTGATGGTGTAAAATATGTGGTGACAGAAGGGTTGATTAGGACAAAGCTTCAGCTGAATGATGAGAATGGTGTATATCATTCCAACACTGCAGAGATTCTTGCTGGGCTAAGAGAGGCTGGTTATCAAAGTACTGATACATCCAAGTGGCACAAGAATCAATTTTGTCCTAAGTGGAGGTATTTGGTGCATCTGTTGCTTCAATGTATCAGCAACAAGTGTGGTGGATGGAACCAATTCTCTCTGCAATTGGGTTGTGGTATTGTTTGTCTTTCTAAGGGTCAAACTTATAATTTTTCTAGGTTTATTTTTGATAATATGCTAGAAAATATAGATAAGCAACAGCATAAGTTCTTAATGTACCCTAGATTCTTACAAATAATTTTAGACATAACCACTGTAGATAGAACCCATGTACCTATTAAAAGTCTAGGTTCTAAGTTGTTTGCCTCAATGAAAACTAATTATACTGGGGAACATCATCCTATGTTGGAAGCTATGGTGCCACAAGGCAATGCCAATGTAGAGGGTGATGATGCTGGAAATATGCCTGCTCCCAATGCTGCTGATGATGATAATCCATCTTCATCTGGTGTTGCTGCTGATGGTAATCCTTCAGTGGTAATGGAGGAAGAGCCAGCTACAACTGCTGAACCATTACCTGATTCTACTGACTTACCACCACCTACCCCTGTACATATGTCACCTAGTCCTACCATTTCACAAACTCAGGATGCTCCAGCTGAGCAAATTCATGAGTTTGAAGATAACTTACAGACTCTTGAACCTGAGCTTACTAGACTATCTTCACCCAGTCCTTTGGGAGAGCAAATTAATGCAGGTTCTCCTAATGTTGTACATGAGTCTGTTTCTCCTGATGGGTTCAATGAAGCTCCACATACCACTGAGCAATCTGCTGGTAGAGCAGAGGAGCCTATTACTCTCACTTTTGTATATGATTCCCTTAGCAGGTACATGAAAATGACTGAAGATCTCCAGAAAGAGCTTGCTGAGACCAAGACTACTCTTGGTAATGAAATTAAAAGTTTGAAAAACAAGTTTCAAGATTTGGAGGCACAGCTAAGTCAGCAGAAGCAAAGTAAAGATGGATTGGATTCTACTGAAGTAGCAAAGGAGGCAAATTTGGATTCTCTTGAGATTCTAGCTGAAGTTGCTAGACAGTCTCATGTTGTTCCTCCTACAGTTGCTGAAGTACCTCAATCTAAACCAAAGATACTAGTCCACAGAAGAAGAAGTACAAGACAGTATTTGGCAAGGAAAGCTGCTGAAACTTCAAAAGTGACTGGTGGTGATAATGATGTGCTGATGACTGAAGCTGTGGATATACTTCAGGAGAAACAATCATTAAGTAGGGTTGCTGCTGATCAATCTGCTGATAAAGGAAATACATTAGGAGAAGCATACTTTGTAGCAGGGAAAGAATATTTGAATTCTCCTGTTCATCATTCATCTAAGAATCAACAAGTTTCTTCTGATAGAGAGGTTCAAGATGTACATGATGAACCTATGACAGATGTGAATGTTTCTCATGATGATATTACTGCAGATAATGTTCCTCATGATGATTTGGATGAGCTTTAACAGCTGAAGATAGAGCTGTACAAGAAAACCTATTTCAAGAATGGGACGATTATAAGAAGAGTGCTAATCTAGCTGAGGAAGTACAAGCCAAGTTTGATGCAGAATTAGATACAGTCACTCAAAGATATGTTTCTACCTTACCCATTGAAAGACAAAGGGAATTGGATGCAGTTGTTCTAGAGTTTGATGAGTCAGATTGGCAGCAGATTGGACAACTGATGCTTGATAATCCTGCTGTAGCTGCTGAAATTATTGGTAAAAGGGTAGAGGAGAAAGACTATGATTCTGAGATTGTGAAAAGTGTTAAAGATGAGGAAGAAGGTCGCAGATGAGTTAAAAGCCAAAGCTAAAAGAGATAAACCTATGACTCAAGCACAGCAGAGAGATTATATGAGAACATATGTGAGAAGTCAAAGCAGTTCATTATTTAATACTGCTTGGTCCAAATCAAAAGTGTGGGGACTTCCACTTGACAAACTAGTTGAGATTTATAACAAGATCAAGGCAAGGAATGACAAAGCTGGAATGGGTGCTTCCAAGAATATTCCTCTCCTCAATGCTGATGTTGTTTCATCTGTGAATATTCCTATTGCTGCTGAACAAGTATCTTTACCTGATACTTCTGCTGATTTACCACATGTTGCTGCTTATGTGGATAAAGGTAAAGCAAAAGTGATAACATCAGATGCTCCAACTAGAAAGAGAACTAGGAGACAATTGGAGCAGGAAAGATTGGGTGAAGAAACTGCTAGGAGGTTGACTGAGGAACAAGAAGCTGAGCTTGCAAGATTTCATGAACTGAAGACAAGAGAAGTTGAAATTCAAGCTGCTAGAAACAAACAAATAAGGAAGGCTATGGATGAACAATATGCCTCTGCTGCACTTGAATCTTCTCAAGATTCTACTGATGAACAATTAGATACTCCATCAATGGAAACTGATGCTGCAGAAGGTGATTCTGCTGAAGCAGCAGTTCATGATGCTATTTATGTTCCTGGAAGAAGAGGCAAGAGAATGGCTAAAGTCAGATCATCACATTCAAAACAAAGTCTAATTAATGTGAATGATTCTGATGCTTCATTTATAAGGGAAGGATCCTCTGATGATTGGCCTGAAGGAACTAGGGATGTTTTGGTTCATTGGGAGTTAAGTAAAGATGGTCAAGTGAATATCATTTACAGATTGAATAAAACTTCCATATCCTTTACATTTCTTCAACAGATTCTTCATCTTGTGAATCATCAAGATTTAGTCACTCTATATGAGTTGGTTATTAAGTATTATGCAACTCATACTCCTGAAGGGTCTGGATTGTATTTGTTGGGTGATCTTCAAGTGTTGTTTGCTTCTTCTACTCCCACTGGTGCAAGCTATGATATCTGGAAGAATAATCAGAGATGGAAAGTTCAGAGTTGGAAGTTCTATCCTATGCCTTATGTTCATGTGCTGGAAACTACCACTGGTCTTAGGCTTATTATGGATCTTACCAACAGATATCCTTTGAAGGTATCTCTGATGGAGAAAATGTTACAACAGAAGTTGGAGATTCCTCCTGATCCAGCTGGAAATTCAAGATTGTTTGCTGAATCTTTGGTGAAGGTTTTCAAACAAAGGATTAAGACTTCCAGAGCAGCATCTGAATAGGGATATCATATTGTATATTTGTTTTATTTTATTTTATTAAAAAAAAAAAAAAAAAAAAAAAAAAAAAAAAAAAAAAGTCTTGTTGTATAGTATTTGTATGCAGGTTTGGTTATCAACTTACCTGATGTTGACTATTCCATCATAAAGTTGGCTAGTCCAAAGGGTACAGCTTTGGTAAAGACACATCAAATCTGTTGATAGCTGTAATGGTTTGCTCAAAACCATATGGTTTTCAACTCACCCATGCTTTGTTGCTGAGTAGTTGAAATGGTTGTCAATTGACCATGGATTTTTCCTATATGGATTCTGAATAATTGGCTAGCCCACATGTATATGGCTTGTGGTAAAGGCAGTGGAAAACCATATTTGGTAATCAGTTAACCAAGATGATTTTCATCAAAATAATTGGCTAGTCCTGAGCAAACGGCTACAGGTAAAGACATCTCAAATCCGTTTATAGCTGATGATTTGCTAAAAATCATGTGGTTATCAGTGTACCTTAGAACACTTGGCTACTCCAGTAGTGATGGCCATTGGTAAAGAGACATCAAATCCATTATTTTCAATGATTCACCTCTCACAGGAGTTAACACACCTGGAAGTGATGAGAATAGTATGAAACTAATTTGTTTTGAGAATAGTATGAAAGGATCCTGCTGAAGAGTTGGTTTCTGCTGAAGCAGTGTATCTGCTGAAGACTAGTTTCAGCATTATTAGTTTCTGCGGATATAGTATTTCCGTATTTTATGTAATGTAGTTTGGATATGCATGAGTTTATTTAGGAAGTGATAATGCATATCTTTTAGAAGTTTTAGAATATACGTTTCTTGAGAAACGGTTTAGGGTTCCTTGTGTATAAAAGGAACACACGGTTTATGTATTGAATAACTTTTAGAAGTTTTAGAATATACGTTTCTTGAGAAGCGGTTTAGGGTTCCTTGTGTATAAAAGGAACACACGGTTTATGTATTGAATAACTTTTCGTGAATACTCTTAATATAATTAAAAGATCCATAGAGGATCAAGAGTTCTTAGTATCAAGCTTGTGGTTTGTTTCCGCTTTATAAATACAAGTTGCAGATATTGTCTATTAGTGTGTTATTGATTACAGTGACATTACTAACGATTCTAGAGTGCTCAAGAAGATCTATCAAGGTCTTATAGTTTCAACAACAACCAAGCTCATGATACCACTTGTTGGAAGAAACAACCAACAAACCTGGAAATCTAGATAGCGGATTACTCGATACTCGAAGACAAACAAACAAGCAAATATAGATATCGACAGAAAAGTAAACCGTGCACAAGTTAACCCTTAACAAAACGTTTATTGATTAAATACGAAAAGAATGAAAACGGTACCATGACCCCTCCCCCCTCACCTCATTATTATAGAGATGAGGGGGGAGAAAACTAAACCCTAAAGGGAGTTTAAACCGGCTGCAACAAAGGGAGAAAAAAGACTCATGAATGGCTTGTACTATGAATTGTTTGTCCCCTCTAATGCTATATATAGAGTTTCATGCATAAACCGACATATGCATTCATTCATTCCTATTTGACTAAAACTAGAACTAAAGTTTCACTAAACACCCCTATACTTATTAATAATTGCTAATATGTATACTATATTACAACATCATTCTATTAGCTTAAGTATGTTATAAAAAACGCAATTTCATATATATACTTGCAAAGATGAAATGTTACATATATATCAGTAGTAGATATCTAGCATAATATCTATTTTCGTTAAACATAAAAAGAAATCTAGCATGATACTTACATGATGCAACAGAGAAAAAAGCTAAGTTGCAGGGGACGGAAATGGAAACGGAAAGGGGACCGGTACGGGTATCGGAAAGAGGCAACATCATAAAATTCAAAAAACGGGTACGGCGAGAAAACGTCTATTTATTTTATAATATTTTTGTATATGACAAATTGTCTTCCATAAAAAATCACACAACATTCAAAAATCCGAACAATTATTACTCATAATCATCAATTAAAAACTCTATAACCACCAAATTGTCTTCTCAAAAAAAATTTAAGTGAAACAACATCAATCAGTTGTGGTATTCTCGGAGAAAAAAACACTCTCCAATTTTGGCTCATCAAGTGAGAGGCTCGCAAACTCTAAAAACCTTTTATCATCCAATTATACTGATACAAAACTAATTACTAATTAGAACTAATATACAATCAATATACAAAACTACAGAAATAATGAAGAATGAAGATCAAAGATTGCAGTTTAGCAACATTTAATTTTTTTACATATATAATATAAAGATTAGAACGATTTTTTTTTATTATTATTTTTTTTACCTTTCCGGAGAACAATCAAATACTCATGTAACCGATAATGATATAAAAGCAATCAATTTTAGTATTTTACTCCCCTGATGAGATTCCATAAATTTCACGATGAAGAATTAGAGATTGAGAGACGAAGAATCACGATTTGTGTACTATAAATTAGATAGATTAATTAAAATTAAAGGATTTTAGTTATTGGGCCATAGAAAACGTCAAATTTTGGGCCAGAAATGTTTCCCCTTTTGAAAAAACGTTTCCACTTTTTCTGGGGACATTTCCCCATGTTTGAGGTATGTGATATGGCATCCCAGCGGAGTTTCCGTGTATCTGTGATAAAGTATTTTGGCAAGTCATATTTTCTTACCATTACAAGCTTTTTAGGATGATATCATAATGATTTTCGCTAAACAACTTTAACAATAACAGTAATACAAACGATTACTTTAGAAAGGAAACATAAGCTTGTATTATAAATAAGTGCATGCATTTCAATTTAATTCATAAGTATATAATCTACAATATTTTAATTTAATTCATAAGTATACAATTGATGAGTGCTCAAACACTCATCATTTTTGGTCTAATCTGAACTGCAAAACATACAAAAACACTCAGAAATGCATCAAAATACCAAAAATATTTCAAAATTGTGTTTTATATGCTTTAGATGCAAAACAAGTAAAAACAAATGAAAAACGTACAAAGTTTGCAAAATTGGCAGTTTCAGTCCCTCAACTTTCATAAAATTACAAATCTAGTCCCTGGATATTCAAAATATAGAAAATTATCACCAAAGGTCCTTTTTAAATCATAAGTGGTCATATTTAGTCCTTTGGTGAAAAATTAGAAAAGTTTTGGAAATTTACAATTTAGCCCCTGGAGTTACAGATTTTGGCAGATTTAGTCCCTGGTGGGAATTTTTGGATGAAAAATCATTTTTGGTTCCTGGAAAATCATAAGTTATCACAAATAGCCCTTGGATCATAAGTTTGGGAAATTTACAGAAAAAGTCCCTCAACTTTTAAATTTTACAAAAATGGTCCTCGGGTATTTTTAAATGAAAAATATTATTTGTGGTCTTTGTACAATTGACAAATGGCAGGTTTGATCCTTATGGTTACTTGGGTAAAACACCACAGCACCCCCCCCCCCCAACTTTCACTAAATTACAAATTTGGTCCTTGTGATGTTTGCAAATTTACCAAACGGATCCCTTTTTATTACAAATACCCAAAACCAAATCCAATAAACAAACCCACCCATTACCCCTTTTGGTCTGATCCAACACCCAAGCCCACCAAAAATCTGGCCCACCTCCCTAAACTAATACCCCTGGCTTATTTGACCGGTCAACCCCAACACCCTCACCCCTAACCTCAGACTTCCCACCATTAACACCCCCTAATTACCAGGTTCATGCCCCCCCCCCCCTCTCCTCTCCTATCCCACAAAACACTCACCAACTTACACCTTTCCCCCTCCTCAATAAATGCACACCAACTCCACTCTCAACTGCCAAAGTTCCCTTTCCCGCCAAAACCGTTTTGAACGGTTGAGATCACATGAAGCTAATCCAAGGGTCCAACAAGTGTGGGAAAGTCAAAGCAGCTTCTGAGGGCTTATAAAAGTAAAGAAGAAAAGAAGAAAAATTATTAGAGTAGCAGTAGTTGTAGAGTAGTTGTAGGATAGTTTGAGTTGTCGTTTTTATTAGTTTTCAGTTTCCAAGTGTAATCTTTGGTTGAAAGGAATTGTAATCTATGTTTTAAGCATAACTAAACTTATTTTAATCAAGAATTTTAGTTCTAAGTTAAAATTTCAGTTTTTACCATTTTGAATTTGCAATTCTCAAATTGATTCTTATGATTGATGTAAGTGGTTGTTTTCTGTGTACTTAAACTTGTTTCAGCTCATGTACAAGCTTTCCAAAGCTCTCAAAACATTTGAGGTAGTTTAAGACATTAAACTCAAGAAAATAAAATAAATAGAGAAAAATAAGTAGAAAATAAAAAAGTTAGTTGCAGAGATAATGGAAGCAGTTAGAATGGTAGCTTGTGGATTCTTTTGGTATTAGAGCCTCAGGTGAGGCATTAGGTTGTGTTGGTGGCTCTTGATTCTTGGTTCCACAGCTTACAGGGCACTTGTAAGATTTTCTTTCATAAATTTTTGCATAATCTGTTTCAAGTATCCATAGTTGTAGTTCATTATTTATTTTTGTTCATTTATGCTTAATTAAGTTTAGAAGGCATGTTAGATTCAACTTCATGGTGAAAATCTTCTAGTTGCTTTGTTAATCTGTCAATTCAGTTTATAAGGGAGTGTTTGGACATAGCTTGAATGGGGTACTGTTGATGTTGTTTTATTGTGGTTTTGTTGTAGACAACCTGTATTAGGCTTAGTTAGGATTTAGGAGTCACAAAATTGGTACCTTACTTTACAAAAAGTCAATCCACCACTAAATCAACCACAACAGTTAACTGTTGTGGTTCTTTGTTCTCAAAACCCACCATTTAGTTTAAAAGTCATCATTATACTCTAGTTTAATCTTAATACATCCCAAAACATCCATTTCAGTAAGATTTGTTCATCCAAAATTGGCTAAAGTCAACTTTCCAAGTTTATTTACAAAAGTCAAATTGCATATCATCAGATTTTTCTAAAAGTTCAAACATTTGTTTTGATTTTTGTGTATTGAATTGGATTGTGAAATTTGTTTCTAATTGTTCTCCCCCAGCTAGTCTTCAAGTTTCCATCCTTGTTATATTTTTAAAATTTTTCTTGTGGGCCCCACAAAGCCACAAAGTGACTTGCAGGGCACACCTCTGCTCTGTCTCAGCAGACACACCACCACCACCACCACTTGGTGGTGGTTTTCCAGCCAACCCAGTGGGCCCCAGCTCATCCTCCTTGCACCTTTCAACCCCCCCTCCTAGTAGGGATCATCTATTGACCATTTGGTTGACCTCAATCTCCCTAGGCCCCACCTGAATCAGCACCTAAAACTTGTCCCAGTTTCTGAATTCACACAAGTTTCTTAGAGCTTATTTTGTAGCTTATAGCTTATTCTGTGGGTACAAATTGCTTTTTCTTGCTCACACATGCTCAATTAACTGATTTGGACCAGATTTCACCATAGTGGGTCCCACTTAGGTCCATTTTTGCTTATTTCTCTCCACAATTGACCAAAGTCAACTGTGTGGCTTTTTCTTTCATAATTAGCTTAATTTTAAGTTCCATAAAAGTTGTTTTTATAAAAAGTTTCTATTTTTAGTTGTAAAATAAGTTTCCAAAAGAAAAATCCAGAAAATCAAATTAATTTTTAAGTGATAGTTTCTATTTAATTTTATTTAAATTTTATTTTTCATTTTTAGATTTTAATTAAGTACTTGTCATTTTTATATTTTTATTAATTTCCTCTTATATTAAAGTAATTATAATAATTTTCTCAGATTTTTATTTTATCTTTTAGTATTTATTAGAATTAATTTTAGTTTTATTAATTATTAATTAATATTAAGTTTAAAATAGCATAATTAGTTTTTATTAATCAAAACCTAGTTTTTATATTTTTTATAGCTTTTATAAGTTGTAAAATAATTTTAGAAATTTTCTTAGAATTTTTACTGCTCATTTAGTAATTTTCTTAATTTAAAATAGTTAATTAGATAATTAGTATTTAATTAGTAATTAATTAATAGAAAAACCACAAAAAGACAAAAACACTTATTTTTAATTTTAAAACTTATTTTTAGTTATTTTATAATTTTAGAAATTTTATTTTCACCTTTTTAGAAATTAAATAATATTATATTGTATTTTAGTTATTTAAGTATTAATAATAAGTATTAAATAGTTTTTAATTAATATTAAATAATCAAATAGTGTAAAAAGTAATTTTAATTTTCTAAAAAGTTTCTTTTATTATTAGGATTGTAAAAATGTGATTTTCACTTTTGTAAGTATTTTATTTTGTTAAAACTCGCGTTTTATTTTGTACGTTCACGTTACATAAAACTGAACGTACGCGTTTTTAAGTTTTAAACGTTTCTGGGTTTTCAAACCTTCCCGTCTTGTTTATATAGCTTATTTAAGCTATTCTTTTGTAGATTCCATAGTTCAATCACTCAAAACCCCTTTCTGTCCAAATTCACCCGATCACGAAACCCGTTTTTATACCATCCACACCTCGTCGGGACATAACGACCCGGGGAAACCCTATACTTCCGCGGAGCATTGATCTAGGCTATTTGACTTTGTTGACCATTCCCTGGTCAATATAAGTTAGGTGGTTTAGGCTCAATCAAAATTTTGGCGCCGTTGCCGGGGAGGTTGTGTGCGTATCTAAACGGTTTTTCTGATTAGTGTCTTTGGAATTCGTTCCATTGTACATTTATCCATCCTTTGCTCTTATTTTCTATTTATCAAAACAAAACCGTTCACGAAAACTTTTTAAACTCAGTTTTCAACGAACACAAAAAAACACAAAAGCATTTTCTTTCCCATTTGTATAAAATGTTTATCCAAAAATCCAAAAACATTCACCTTTACCCTCTCACATCTTTGATTCTTCATCCCTACCCCTCTCAAACCTTTTGATTCTTTCTATGTCTCATCCACACTTTCTGGTTTGCCAGTGGTGTGGTAGTTCTCATAATGGTGGTAATTGCCCCGGTTGTGGCATGGTAGAGTCAGGAAACGGGTCTGTCTATAACCAAGATCCCTATTCTTACCATGACACGACTGATTTATTCCATCAGCTACCACACCATGATACTCAGCAGTTTTACTGTTGTGAGTACTGTGGTGGTTCACACTACAGTTCTGATTGTCAATCGGGAAACACGCTTGTCTATGAGCAGTTTCCTGATAACGATTATGACTCTAGCACGTACAACCCACAGCCTCAACAGTTTTACTGTTGTGATTTCTGTGGAGGTCCACACTTCAGTTCAGATTGTCAAAAGGGGAATCCATATCCTTGTGACAATTTTGACACACCTTGTTACGACCAACCTCCACAGTACGATATGAATCAAGCACTTCTTCCAGAAATGCAAAATCTGATGAAAATCGTTGATGAGCTTAAGGGTTTAGTTGACGACTTTGCCCAAAGACATACTCATCAAAAATCCATGGAAGAATTGTTTGCTGAAGAGCAGGCTGCTAGAATAAATTCCCAAGATAAATATGAAAAATCTATTCGGGAATCCATTGCAAGAGAAAAAGCAGCCAAGTCTAGCTCTTTGTTCCGTTTCATTCCTGATGACAGTGATGATGAGGATACATTTGACATCCTTGAATTTTATAAAACTTCAAGTTCATCAGTTGATACCCCAGCAGTTGAGATTCCATCTCAAACAACTGCTATCACACCCGAAGTTCACACTCACTCTCTGAACATGGGGGATGAGCATCTTAGCATTGTTCCTAATAAGGAATCGGACGAATTAATAAAGTCTAGTGTTGAGAACCTTGTCCCAATCCCAGGAGAGTCACATGGAACTTTGGATGATATGTGTGATATTCCTTCACCTCTTGAGTGTTCAAACGATCATTTTGAGACTTTCTCAGATTTTAATGATGATTGTACATCTCATGGAGACATTGAGTATATCAAGGCACCACTGCCTCATTCTGATGTTGATCCTCTTCTTGAGGAGTTCGCTGATGAACTTGCTCACATCGATCCACTTTCATTGGAAGGTGATGATGGTCTCCTTGACTTCGAAGCCGATCTGGGAGAAATTGAAAGTCTCCTATATCATGATCCGTCACTCACTTCTGATCCCAGCAGTCCAATAGAGAATGATAATCACTTTGTTCCCGAAACATTCGAACGACTCTCACCAATCCTCTATTTGAATTCGATTCTGAATTCACTATGATTTCTAATAATCTAATCTTTGACGAGGATTGTGATGAGTCCACAATGGAACATGAGTCCACAGATTCACATCTTGTGAATGATTCTCTTCATGAGGAGTTCTCCGGTGAACTCGCTCATCAGTTTGATAGCCCGGGGGGAGATGCTCTCAATCTTGAGAATTTGCAAAATCCCACCCACCCTCCCGGGTTGTTTACGAGCTTACCCTTTGAAATCCAAACTCAGGCTATTGAGCCTCCTCTTGAGGAAGAAGATCAAATCATGCTTTTTATCATGATTTTCTTCCTTTTCTTCACCTACAGGGTGACTTCTTCTCTTCTTCACTCCTTCGGGAGTGAGGACACCATATTTGATCCCGGCATTCTCATGTATCATTATCTTGAGCCGGACACTTATCTCATCGGTGTGGAACTTTCACGTGCTTCATATGTTTGTCCAAACATTTTGAATGGAAGTCCGATGGAGATCACTTCTTCCACATCATGCTTCCCCAATGACAAATGAATTAGGGGTCGAGTCAAGCTAGCGACTCGGTAAACAAAAACAGTAGCATTCATATAGGGTTTTCACCCTAAGTGTGGGGGAGTCCCCCATGCTATGGTTACAAGAGTGAAAATACAAATTGGTGTTTTCCATGCTTAGCTTGTAATGTTGCCCTTTTACGTTCAAAATGTCGGCATAATAGCCGGGATTTTGAATATTGAGGACAATATTCATGCTTAGTGTGGGGGGGGGGGGGTATTCGCTATTCTAGCGAATTTTATCACATTTTACTATATAATACCCCCGTTTTTGCCAAAATTTCAAAATTTTCAAAAAATTTTCACTGGTGCTTCAAAATTTTTGTGGTAATCAGTCCGCCTTGTCTAAGAGACAAAAGGGATTGGCTAGTCCAGGAGCAAACGGCTCTTGGTAAAGACATATCAAATCCGTTTATGGCTTGCAATTTGCCCAAAATTGTATGGTTCCTCAACTCCCCAAAAACAAATGAGTTGGCTAGCCCGCAAGATTATGGCTTGTGGTAATGGCCGTGGAAAATCCATAATTGGTAATCAGCTCACCAAGATGTTGACTATTCCATCAAGAGCTGGCTAGTCCAGAAGCAAACGGCTTTTGGTAAAGACTACTCAAATCCGTTGACAGCTGGTGGTTTGCTCAAAATCACACGGTTATCAGGTGTGCCACAGTTCTTACACCTGGCTACTCCAGAAGTCATGGCTTTTGGTAAAGAGTTTTTCAAATCCATCAAGTTTTCAAAACAGTATTGCTAGGGACTAGCAATAGTTTAGTGTGGGGGATTGATGAGTGCTCAAACACTCATCATTTTTTGTCTAATCTGAACTGCAAAACATACAAAAACACTCAGAAATGCATCAAAATACCAAAAATATTTCAAAATTGTGTTTTATATGCTTTAGATTCAAAACAAGTAAAAACAAATGAAAAACGTACAAAGTTTGCAAAATTGGCAGTTTCAGTCCCTCAACTTTCATAAAATTACAAATCTAGTCCCTGGATATTCAAAATATAGAAAATTATCACCAAAGGTCCTTTTTAAATCATAAGTGGTCATATTTAGTCCTTTGGTGAAAAATTAGAAAAGTTTTGGAAATTTACAATTTAGCCCCTGGAGTTACAGATTTTGGCAGATTTAGTCCCTGGTGGGAATTTTTGGATGAAAAATCATTTTTGGTTCCTGGAAAATCATAAGTTATCACAAATAGCCCTTGGATCATAAGTTTGGGAAATTTACAGAAAAAGTCCCTCAACTTTTAAATTTTACAAAAATGGTCCTCGGGTATTTTTAAATGAAAAATATTATTTGTGGTCTTTGTACAATTGACAAATGGCAGGTTTGATCCTTATGGTTACTTGGGTAAAACACCACAGCACCCCCCCCCCAACTTTCACTAAATTACAAATTTGGTCCTTGTGATGTTTGCAAATTTACCAAACGGGTCCCTTTTTATTACAAATACCCAAAACCAAATCCAATAAACAAACCCACCCATTACCCCTTTTGGTCTGATCCAACACCCAAGCCCACCAAAAATCTGGCCCACCTCCCTAAACTAATACCCCTGGCTTATTTGACCGGTCAACCCCAACACCCTCACCCCTAACCTCAGACTTCCCACCATTAACACCCCCTAATTACCAGGTTCATGCCCCCCCCCTCTCCTCTCCTATCCCACAAAACACTCACCAACTTACACCTTTCCCCCTCCTCAATAAATGCACACCAACTCCACTCTCAACTGCCAAAGTTCCCTTTCCCGCCAAAACCGTTTTGAACGGTTGAGATCACATGAAGCTAATCCAAGGGTCCAACAAGTGTGGGAAAGTCAAAGCAGCTTCTGAGGGCTTATAAAAGTAAAGAAGAAAAGAAGAAAAATTATTAGAGTAGCAGTAGTTGTAGAGTAGTTGTAGGATAGTTTGAGTTGTCGTTTTTATTAGTTTTCAGTTTCCAAGTGTAATCTTTGGTTGAAAGGAATTGTAATCTATGTTTTAAGCATAACTAAACTTATTTTAATCAAGAATTTTAGTTCTAAGTTAAAATTTTAGTTTTTACCATTTTGAATTTGCAATTCTCAAATTGATTCTTATGGTTGATGTAAGTGGTTGTTTTCTGTGTACTTAAACTTGTTTCAGCTCATGTACAAGCTTTCGAAAGCTCTCAAAACATTTGAGGTAGTTTAAGACATTAAACTCAAGAAAATAAAATAAATAGAGAAAAATAAGTAGAAAATAAAAAAGTTAGTTGCAGAGATAATGGAAGCAGTTAGAATGGTAGCTTGTGGATTCTTTTGGTATTAGAGCCTCAGGTGAGGCATTAGGTTGTGTTGGTGGCTCTTGATTCTTGGTTCCACAGCTTACAGGGCACTTGTAAGATTTTCTTTCATAAATTTTTGCATAATCTGTTTCAAGTATCCACAGTTGTAGTTCATTATTTATTTTAGTTCATTTATGCTTAATTAAGTTTAGAAGGCATGTTAGATTCAACTTCATGGTGAAAATCTTCTAGTTGCTTTGTTAATCTGTCAATTCAGTTTATAAGGGAGTGTTTGGACATAGCTTGAATGGGGTACTGTTGATGTTGTTTTATTGTGGTTTTGTTGTAGACAACCTGTATTAGGCTTAGTTAGGGTTTAGGAGTCACAAAATTGGTACCTTACTTTACAAAAAGTCAATCCACCACTAAATCAACCACAACAGTTAACTGTTGTGGTTCTTTGTTCTCAAAACCCACCATTTAGTTTAAAAGTCATCATTATACTCTAGTTTAATCTTAATACATCCCAAAACATCCATTTCAGTAAGATTTGTTCATCCAAAATTGGCTAAAGTCAACTTTCCAAGTTTATTTACAAAAGTCAAATTGCATATCATCAGATTTTTCTAAAAGTTCAAACATTTGTTTTGATTTTTGTGTATTGAATTGGATTGTGAAATTTGTTTCTAATTGTTCTCCCCCAGCTAGTCTTCAAGTTTCCATCCTTGTTATATTTTTAGAATTTTTTTTGTGGGCCCCACAAAGCCACAAAGTGACTTGCAGGGCACACCTCTGCTCTGTCTCAGCAGACACACCACCACCACCACCACCACTTGGTGGTGATTTTCCAGCCAACCCAGTGGGCCCCAGCTCATCCTCCTTGCACCTTTCAACCCCCCTCTTAGTAGGGATCATCTATTGACCATTTGGTTGACCTCAATCTCCCTGGGCCCCACCTGAATCAGCACCTAAAACTTGTCCCAGTTTCTGAATTCACACAAGTTTCTTAGAGCTTATTTTGTAGCTTATAGCTTATTCTGTGGGTACAAATTGCTTTTTCTTGCTCACACATGCTCAATTAACTGATTTGGACCAGATTTCACCATAGTGGGTCCCACTTAGGTCCATTTTTGCTTATTTCTCTCCACAGTTGACCAAAGTCAACTGTGTGGCTTTTTCTTTCATAATTAGCTTAATTTTAAGTTCCATAAAAGTTGTTTTTATAAAAAGTTTCTATTTTTAGTTGTAAAATAAGTTTCCAAAAGAAAAATCCAGAAAATCAAATTAATTTTTAAGTGATAGTTTCTATTTAATTTTATTTAAATTTTATTTTTCATTTTTAGATTTTAATTAAGTACTTGTCATTTTTATATTTTTATTAATTTCCTCTTATATTAAAGTAATTATAATAATTTTCTCAGATTTTTATTTTATCTTTTAGTATTTATTAGAATTAATTTTAGTTTTATTAATTATTAATTAATATTAAGTTTAAAATAGCATAATTAGTTTTTATTAATCAAAACCTAATTTTTATATTTTTTATAGCTTTTATAAGTTGTAAAATAATTTTAGAAATTTTCTTAGAATTTTTACTGCTCATTTAGTAATTTTTTTAATTTAAAATAGTTAATTAGATAATTAGTATTTAATTAGTAATTAATTAATAGAAAAACCACAAAAAGACAAAAACACTTATTTTTAATTTTAAAACTTATTTTTAGTTATTTTATAATTTTAGAAATTTTATTTTCACCTTTTTAGAAATTAAATAATATTATATTGTATTTTAGTTATTTAAGTATTAATAATAAGTATTAAATAGTTTTTAATTAATATTAGATAATCAAATAGTGTAAAAAGTAATTTTAATTTTCTAAAAAGTTTCTTTTATTATTAGGATTGTAAAAATGTGATTTTCACTTTTGTAAGTATTTTATTTTGTTAAAACTCGAGTTTTATTTTGTACGTTCACGTTACATAAAACTGAACGTACGCGTTTTTAAGTTTTAAACGTTTCTGGGTTTTCAAACCTTCCCGTCTTGTTTATATAGCTTATTTAAGCTATTCTTTTGTAGATTCCATAATTCAATCACTCAAAACCTCTTTCTGTCCAAATTCACCCGATCACGAAACCCGTTTTTATACCATCCACACCTCGTCGGGACATAACGACCCGGGGAAACCCTATACTTCCGCGGAGCATTGATCTAGGCTATTTGACTTTGTTGACCATTCCCTGGTCAATATAAGTTAGGTGGTTTAGGCTCAATCAAAATTTTGATACAATATTTCAATTTAATTCATAAGTATACAAAAAAACATGTTGTCTGTCAGATAACCATGTAACCATCCAAGAACCATTTTACATGGGTTAACAACGATCCTTCACTAAGCCATGGCTAAGACTATAAGACTCGGTTAATCACGCTCTAGTTACATGGTCATGATGTGCATCAACCGAACATGATTTTCTGTCTTCTTAGTAATCAAGATTACAGAGGTACGAGCCTATAGAACAGTTCAAGTAATGTCATGCTTGGTTGCCTATTTGTTGTCTATATATACTGCATAGCTTTTCTACTCTCCAGCAATGTGGGACAAGAACAAAATAGTTGATACAAAAATACAAAACAATACTAGTCCCACCTGTTGGGAATTCTGCTAAGAGAGAATTCTGCTGAAGAATCTGCTTATGGATTCTACTAAAGAGACAGATTCTGCTGAAGAAGTGAATCTGCTGAAGTAGAGATTCAGCATATTATGTTTCTACGGATATAGTTATTCCGTGTTATTTATTAGTTTGTTAGAATATGCATGAGCTATTTTAGGTAGTCATATGCATTTATTTTATATTTTATTATTGTATTAGGGTTCCTTGTGTATAAAAGGAACACTAGGCTTTTATTTTAGGTACGCTTCTTGAATAAAAACTCCACGAAACCACCTTTAGTGTGTGTAATATTGATCCATGGAGGATCATTGTTCTTAATAGAAAAACCTTGTGGTAACTTTGATTGTGTTCTTTATTATTATTCCGTTGTGCAATCAATCATTGTTTCTATAATCCTAGAAGAGCTCAAAGATCTTGGTTTAACAATTGGTATCAGAGCCTGGGGGCTCGTGATATCTAGGGTTTGTTCAAGGTTTTGTTGGAGCATAAAAGGACTAGCTAGCCCAAGAGTGAGTAGCTACTTGGTAAAGGCTTATCAAATCTACTCTTGTTGCTGCTGTTTCTGTTGCTGCTCATACTTAGGAGTTGCTTATGGTACCTTGTTCTTCAAAGATGGTTTCTAGTTGCTGCTATAGAAGTTGCTGCTAGTTCTCATATTCTGCTGCACACTTATTATGTTACAATCCTCAAGCTTCATATGTTCAAAGATTTATCCAGGAATCTTGAAGTTAACACAGTCAACATCAAGATTAGGGGAGGATTGTTGGGAATTCTGCTGATGGATTCTACTGAAGAGACAGATTCTGCTGAAGAAGTGAATCTGCTGAAGTAGAGATTCAGCATATTATGTTTCTACGGATATAGTTATTCCGTGTTATTTATTAGTTTGTTAGGATATGCATGAGCTATTTTAGGTAGTGATATGCATTTACTTTATATTTTATTATTGTATTAGGGTTCCTTGTGTATAAAAGGAACACTAGGCTTTTATTTTAGGTACGCTTCCTGAATAAAAACTCCAGGAAAAACACCTTTAGTGTGTGTAATATTGATCCATAGAGGATCATTGTTCTTAATAGAAAAACCTTGTTGTAACTTTGATTGTGTTCTTTATTATTATTCCGCTGTGCAATCAATCATTGTTATTATATCCTAGATAGGCTTGATCTTGGTTCAACACCACCACACCCAGCTTTTATGTATACCAACAATTATTAAGAAGAGCAACATTTAGTTAATGTTTGGTACATATGACTATGAATAAGCTAAATTATATTGTAGTGTATGTTAGTGACTTTTATTGCATTGCTAATTTCATTGACCGTTTGTTATTAAATGTAGGATCTAAAATGGTAGACAACAAGGTTTAAGATTTAGTGACTGGTAAATTGGCAACTTATTTAGTAATTAAGTGAATGACAAAACACAATAAAAACAAGTCATATAGATTAGTTGGGTACTTAAATCTATCACTCACGACCGTCGGGATATATAGTTATAGGATAAAGTGTGTATGGACTAGCAACCAATATTAGATTAATTTTCATTACAAATGACCCATTATATTGTATGTTTTTCAGTTATTAGTCAAAACCTTTGTTCATGCAGAACTAAAACGATTTCTTGCTTTATTAGGTAGATAGTTAATTTTGATAAATATCTTAGAATTATCACTTCGCTCCCTAATGAACGATACCTGGACTTACCAATTCTATTTTATGCATGATGGAATACACATGACAGATTTATTTTGTGGTTAGCAATCCAAGGTAAATTGACTACTCATGACAGATTAAGTAAATGGGGATCTTATGATTTGATGGTATGTTCTTTGTGCTATAAGGAGATGGATCCACATGATCACTTATTTTTCAAATGTAAGTTCTCTAATGGGGTATGGGATAAGGTACTAAAGAAAATCCATGGAGATCAATGGGCTGTGGTGGATTGGAAGGATCTTATTGAGCAATTTTCTAATATGAATAATGGCAATACTATTGATAGTGTAGTCAGAAGATTATGCTTGGCAACTTGTGTATACATGGTATGGCAGGAAAGAAATTTTAGGATATTCAGAGAATAGAAAAGATATATGGAAGTGCTAGTTCAAAATATTTGTGACATTGTTAAGTGCAGATTGAGCAGTTTATCTGTTAAGAAAACCAATACTACTCTTGGTGTTGAGAAGATTTGGGATGTGAAGTTTAAGTATTCATCAAAGTGATACAGGGAGGTGATAGATGGTTCTGGTATGGATGGTTGGAATAGTGATGTTGTTCTATTAGGTACTATTTTAAGGGGTGTTTGGCAAAGTGAATATTGGTGGCTTATGGGTCAATTTCTACATGCTGAACAACTTTGCTATCAAAAGAATGATCTCTATTTGTAAAAGATCATTACTTTTTCTGATCTTAGATGTGGAATTTTGATGTTACTGATATAGAAGTATGAAGTTTTTGCAGATGGCTAGTATCTTGGTGGTATTCCTAATGGTTGAAGAGATAGGGAGCTATTAATGTGGATCCAGTTAGGGTAACATTTTTGGGTCAGTATACTTTTAGTTGTTAGGTAATACTTCCATAAAGTAGTTTCCTGCATCAGAATGGGAAGTATGTATCTGAATTATGATCATTGATAGTCTCATCCAGAGTAATCAATATGGATGTACAGAGGTGTTGGTTCTTGGTATCTCTGCAGACATTAAGATTTGTAACCTTCTCTTCAGTTTCTGAATTTCTAGGAACTAAATGAGATGTTTTCACTTAAAGATGATGGCTCTGTATCTTGGGGTTCTAATTGTTCATAGGTGTTTTTTGATTTAAACTCTTTGTTATAGGCCTTTGTTAGGTAATAAAAGAGGTGTTTGGGTCAAAGGCAGCCTATGTTCTATTTTGAACAGGTGTGGTGGTGCATGTTTTTAGGAATTGTGAGGAGTGAAAGATGAACCGACATGGTCCTAGATATGCATTGCTAAGGAGGTAAGGGTTGGTACTCACTGCAAGGTCGTGTTCCTGTTGTTCCAATAATATCACGTCTACAAGAACTAATCTATATGAAGTAAAGTGGGTGTGAGCACTTTAGAAGTGAGAGAGAGAGAGAGAGAGAGAGAGAGAGAGAGAGAGAGAGAGAGAATATAAGAAAGTTTTGCATTGCATATGATAAGAACACACACCTTATAACCCATGAGGTAGGGGTATTTATACCCAACGTCTAGCCAAGCATGCCATCGCGGATATACAAGTTCGGCGCTGGTAACTTGTTATCGCATTACAAAATATACACAACATACCCTAAACTATGATAAAATATAAATAGAAGTCCCTAACAAATGATTTACACTTTTTGTGTTCCAACGGTTCCCAACTGTCTGAGGCCATTGTTGTAGTTGGAAATTTAGCACAGTTGGTATAGCACTTGCTGTGGAGAGGTTATAGGTTCCTAGTGAAGCCACTAATCTAGCTCATCATAGTTATTGTGTTGGCAGGTTGAATGATCATATTGGGTAGATAAGGTGGAAATGTAGCTAGATGGTTTTTCGTGCATAAAAGGTGAATATTGGTTGCTGCAGCATGGTTGCCAGAATGCTAGTTTGGCTGCAGGATTGAATGGAATTTGAAGATTGTATGTTACAAGTTTTATGTTCTTGTTTCAATGACTTGGTTGTATGAGATAACTTTTGTTATTTGATGAACATTTCTATTTTAAGAACTATAGGCTTGTCTATAGTTTTGTATATGATTATAGGAGGATCTTGTGATTAATAATATATGTTCATCTTTTGCACTAAGAAAATGATAGGAATACACTCACTTTTAGTGTGAATCTAAAAAGGTATTTCTACATTTGTAAATTTAAGACTCCCATTCCACACATCCTATATACGTGGCCAAAACTTGTTCGTATATAGTACGACTACGACTAGTTAAAGTTTTTCTTCAAATAAAACTAAATAGACGATAACTAGATAACCATTCTATACAACGAGGCTTTATCCACGGTCTGTTGGTTGATTAATTATGTGTTTTTTCATAATGTTGGTGCAGACGCTTGTATAAGCATATGACGGTATTTAGATGCCTATGGCAGATTTTGAGTTGTTAGAGAATTTGATGAATGTTTCAAGATCTTTTAAATTGCATGATTGTATGTGTTTATGGTTTGTGCAACAGGCATGTGAAGATGACACATTTTCAAAGTTGCTTTTTTGTTTGTTGTCAACATTTGCTTTGAGAAATTTAGATGCAGACGGTTGAATGAGCATATGACGGAATATAGATGCCTTTTAGAAAAGTTTATAATTTTTTTTAATAGCTAAATGGTTGGTTTGTGTTTATTATATTTGAAATAAATTTAAGTATCAATTTTGCTATTGACTCTATTGTTTATTATTTGAACTAATATTGTTTTATTTTTGGTTTTCGTAGTTAAATGGTTGGCACTAATTAGGTATCCACTATTTAAAATAGTTAATTCACTTTAAAAGAGTGCATGTGAAGAGGTTTTTTTGCAAGATGTTAAATGGTTGGCAAAAATATTTTCACTTTAAAATAGTTAATTCACTAAAACTCAAGCTCGAAACTCGAGCACTAAAACTCAAGCTCGAGCTCGGCTCGAGCACTAAAACTCAAGCTCGGCTCGAGCACTAAAACTCAAGCTCGAGCTCGAGCTCGGCTCGAGCACTAAAACTCAAGCTCGAAACTCGACTCGGCTTGACTCGTCTATGTGTTTTTCCCAGATTTGACCCGTTTACATGTATGCAATAGACATCTTTACAATCCACAAAACAGCGTATCATAAATATTAAAGAAATTTGTGCTTGGGATCATTATTCAGGTGCTTGTCTATATATGATAGTTATGTTACCTACGGCTGGTTAGATCAAAACCCATGGCAACATAAATAGAAATCAGTACAATAAAAAACGTATATATATATATATATATATATATATATATATATATATATATATATATATATATATATATATATATATATATATATATATATATAATCAAGAAACATTTTGCTAATGTTTTAAAGAAGTAGAAAAAACGAAGTAGAAAAAATTTGAAGGTGTCCCACATCGATGGGTTGAGCGCAGACTGACATCAATTACTTATTAGCTGACTCAATCCAAATAAATGCATCAAACATATTTTATATTAATTAATAAAAAAATAAAACTAAAATCGGTTGGTAGAGGTGGTAGATGAGTAGATTTTTTTTTGAACAGGGAAGATGAGTATATGACGGCAAATGGTAGAGGTGGAAGATGAGTAGGGTTTTTAACTTTTCCCTTTTATATGACAAAAAAATGGAAAGCAATATATGTGTGTAAAAGGGTATGTATATATGTTATTTTAGAAAAGCTCGTTAAGGCTCGCGAGCTTTACGAGCCGAGTAACTTAGAACTCGAACTCGACTCGACATCTTACACGAGTAGCTCGAGCTCGAGCTCGACTCGTTTAAAATCGAGTCGAATCGAGTATTTTTCGAGTCGATCTCGAGTTACTCGCGAGTTGTCTCGGCTCGATTACACCCCTAATCATCCTCATTGTTGCCACCAATTAAATGTTTATTTAATTTTCACCCTCTTATATTATTGTACCATGTATTAATATTTTTGTGGATCCACAGTTAAAACTTTGTTTAATCAGAGACCAACACTAATTAGAAGAGATCACATTATTTTTCAATTAGTTTAACTTTTCACTTAGTTTGGCAGTTGACTTTTCACTTAGTTTGGCAGCCCGTGTTTTGAAGCAACTAATATTTAGTGATTGAAATTTAAGGTTTGTTTGGCAAAGAGCATGTAGCGTTATGGAATTTTTTAAATGCTAGTAAAGTAAATAATAAAAACGCTACAAAAACAAACTTTGAAATGTAAATGCTACTATAACTATTGATTCCACTACCGATAGTTATGTTAAACACATCCCAAATCATTGCCTGAATGCTATTTTTTCAAACACATGATAATTACATTTAGAATCTGCTTTTCTTTCATTGTCATATATATAGATTATGCAATGTGTTAATTTGAATTTAGCCAAAAAAAACTTTTTGGAATGAGATATTAAACATTAACAAATAGTGAAGCCCAATGCGTGTCTGCCCATTAACCCGATCCTACACAATGTTATAACAGGTATTAAGGACCCTACCCCTAAAACACAGATCATTTGTTATACGCCCCCATCTCATATCCTTTCTCCAAATCAGATCTATAACAGATCTTCAAAACAAAAATCATGAACATCACCAATCGATCTCATCATCATCAAAACTCATTCATCTCATCTCCATCATCATAACTTGATCAATCCGAATCAAACACAAACTTAACCATACCCAACCTATATCTCCATTTGTTGCTAAATTCGGATCAAGAAATCAAGACAAACTCTTTGAGATCCATTTGTGGGTCTCGGGTAGGGTTTAATTTTTTGTCATGTGTTTCATTTGAATGAACCAAGAACAGTGGATGACATAATTGTTATGTCACTTATATTTTGTGTTCAGATAATTATAATGAAGCTAGGCTTCAAATAAAATCAGTGATGATAGATTTCGTGTGTTTGACCTTTAGTGGTCGGATGTTTCATTGAATAACACGAATTAAATCTGAGATATCTCGTATATGTCGTTTAATATTATCGATGATGATCAATTTTTTTCTTCGTATTTATGATTTTGATGTCTAAAAAGATATCGTGGGACACGAAAGAAAAATAATCTGAGATATTGTTGTCCTTTTTCGTGTCTTGTTGTGGTTAAATGATTGTTGAAGAGTGAATGGTGAGGGTCTACTGGTTGTGTCATAGTGTAGGATGGATTTTGTAAGTTGTGGGTTGGCTGTGATGTTCTTGTTAATCTATCTCGTTTATGCATTTGGCTTTTGGACTTGATATTGACTGAGGTGAGGTTGAACGGAAATGGAGATGGGGATGGACTGAGATACGTTGTTACTTATACTCATCAAAATTCATATGAAAATTCACATTTAAAGACTTGTTAATTACTTGTGAGCAACTGAAAAGATGAGATGGTTCGTATACTATAATAAGATATGAATATTTGCATTCAACATGAGTATGTCATAAACGAATTTTTTTTTAGTTATTTTGGTATGCATAATCATGTTTGTCCTGTACGGGTTGTGCACAACCCTCCTTGCACATTAAATTAAGGGTGATAAGCTTTAAGTATAATAGATTATTCTTACATAAATTTTAGTCAAGCTTCTATGTACGTTTATAAATGCATGTCTATATCATCATAAATATATGTGTTTATATCCTTCTTTTTCTTGTTCTCATAAAGTTTTCCATATGATTAATTCTCTAAGAGCAATAGGTATTGTGGTGTTGTCCCGCTGGTGCCGTTATAAAAAGTGCTGCCACATCAGCACATTTTCCCATAACACCAGATTTCATCATAACACTAAAAACCCCCTCCCTCCTATAACACCAGTTTCTGGTTTTGTCATGCACCCTTGGACCCCACATATATATCTTTTTTTTTTTTTTTTTTCATTTATTTAAATAAATTAACACATTTAATTAAAATTAAAATTTCATTAATTAAAGAATTACATTTAAAAAAAAAAAAACATAGAATAAAATGGTGGTTGTTTGAGGTGACGGAATTTGCGGATGATGGTGTGTTTGGGTTAGAAGAAGATGAGAAATTTAGCATTTGAAGAGGCGGTATTTGATTTTGCGGATCGTTGAGCATGTTGTTGACCCATTGATTGGGATTCATTTTTGTAACTTAAATAAGGAAAAATAGAGAAGTATAGAGATATAAGTGAAGTTGAAAGTGTGTAACAATATTGAGTTATAAGGTATTTATAAAAGTTTTAAAGGGTAAAAAATTGAATAAAGAACGGATGTAATTGAGTGCAGTTTATGACTAATAGGTGAAAAAAAATTGAACGGGCAAGTTTAATTTATTTCACAACTACCAAACAGTTACATTTAAAAAAAAATATTTCACATATAGGACTCTATCAACCCAAATTTATTACTCTGAATTCTGAAACTATATTTACTCTGAAATCCCAGTTTTGTTTCACGAAGCAAATGTTGTAGTATTAACCAAGTCACAACCACATTTCAAGGCCCATGTAATATTAACAAAGCCCATGGAGTATATAATAATACTTTACCCTAATAAATGTTTTCATATAATTTGCAGCCACTGCTTTTTGCTTCTTCCTCACCCAACAAATATCAAGACAACACTTGGTTTCTTTACTTCCTGCTCAAACGAAGTCACAACCAGCGGGAAAAAAAAAACATGAAAACACCATGAACATCTTTTATCAAACACCATGAACATTTTTTATTCTCAAACAAATTGAAAAAACGGGATAACGCCAAGAAAAAAACGGGAAAACACGAGGCTCGGTATCGTGGTTGCGCCATCGTGTCGCGTTTTCCGGGATGATTTGAGTTGTTCGTGATGGCTCGGGACGCGAAAACGTGAGCCACGGTATGGAGATGGCGCTGTCCGATCGCGTTTTGCCGGAAAACACAAGCGTTGGCGCAGGGTACCCGACCCTCTAAGGTATATATCTCAAAACATAATTAGTAAGCTTATAAAGCTACAAATTAGCTTAAACATGTTAAGTTTCAGTTAGAAGAATATTTGGATTCTTCACCGTTTTGCTTACATGTTATTCATGCATGGTGCGATATTCGGTATCAACCATAGTTTTGGGCGTCAAACAAGGATATGTTTATGAACCTTAGATTAAGTAATTACTACATACTTTGATGGATTAATTTAATATATTATCCTATTTTCGTGATTAATTTCATATATACTTAAACTTAAAGTACTTTGAATTTAACGTTATATAACATCTCGTAGATTAAAATATCTCTTTGACTATAGAGGAGTTGATTTTAAATTCATATTAACTTTTATTTCTCTAACATCCTTGATTTTGTCCTCTTCGCCTTACTAATAGGTGTCACTGTTATTATAAAAGACATTGTTTTCAATACTCAAACAATATACTTTGAATTCTATGTTTTGGTCTGGCTATAGGTTCATGTAGGGTTTTTTGTTTGCATAATTTCATGTTTTGGAAAAATGTTTGCAAAAATAGTTATTTATAAACTTTGGACACTATTTAATATATGCATATGTTATATATATTTATATTGGTTAGTAACGTTGTGTTATCTTTGAAGAGAGCTTCGCAGCGAGCTAAAAAGTTTCTAAAATATAGTTAATATTTAATGACATGTCGTGTCTTAAAGTGAGACACTTGAAACGCAAAATCTGAGAAAAATAGTGCATCCCAGATATATCGCCTAGTAAAGGAAGTGTGAAGGTGTTTAAATAGAAGTCTTGATTTTCATGATTTTTCAGGCAAGTTTGTTATGTCCAGCAGTGCATCTGATTTGACTGTTATATCATGAGAAACAAATGGCGAATCAATTTTAAAGGATTGGTGTTAAACACGAGCCTTGTGTCTCAACGTTTTATTATTTCTTTAATTATAGTTATTTAGAATTAGTCTTCTGCTTCTACCTTATTTTGTCTGTTTAACTTTTGTTCTTTAATTATTGTTAGTTTTTATTATTGTTATTATTATAATCTGATTTTATTATTAATAAAAGTGTAAAAATGTCCTTACACACTTTTTTATGTGGTCTTCTATGGTGGTGGATCTATTGCAAAGTATGACAAAATTAAAAAGTGTAGAAAGCCATTCATAAAGTGATACTTGTCCCCCACCTTAAATTATACAATAATTTCGTCAAGGGTATAATGTTCTTTTGACCCTTTTTTGCTTTTCCACCTCAAATTTCAAACGCATATATCTATTAAACGATAAACTTTTAGAAAAAAACCGATTTCCCCATAATTTTTAAAATTTAATCATCTTTAATTTGATATAAATCTTGTTTAATATTACGAATTTTTTTTCTGCATATCAAATGGGTCTTGATTTTTTTTTTTTTTTTTTTTTTTTTTTTTTTTTAACAATTTTGGACCTATTTTTTACCATCATAAATTTTGAATCGTGAAAAACTTAAAACATGAAAATTATAGATTTTGGTTTACTCTTTACAAAGGTTTTTGAATTACTCAAATCCAATATCATATGAGTAAAAACTTAAACGTGAAAAACACAACGTGTTTGATGAAATGTCTATCTTAGATTTTGTGTTTTAAAATCGAGTTAAATGCACTATTTTTTGTAAAACAATGCACCTTTAGTCATTTTATTAATGTAAGATTCAAAAACTTTTTTTTTTTTTTTTTTTTTTTTTTTTTTTTAATTATTTTTTTAAATTGATGAACCATATTAACAGAACTTTAAAAAAGACATTTTGTTCATCAGTTATTTTGATTCATCAATTTTTATTCATGAACATTAAAATTGTTGAACAAAAGTAACTGATGAACAAAATGATACCATAAAAATTGATGAACAAAATGTTATCATAAAAATTGTTGAACCAAAGTAACTGATGAACAAAATATTCATCAGTTAATTTGGTTCATCAGTTACTTTGGTTCATCAATTTTTTAGGATCTTCAGTTAGTTTATTTATTTTATCATCGGTTATAGGTTCATCAGTTAGTTTATGCTTTTTTTAGTTGATAAACATTAGTTGTTTTTGGTTCATCAGTTATTGACTTTTAACTATTATGTTATA
Source organism: Artemisia argyi (assembly GCA_030686995.1). Lineage (NCBI taxonomy): Eukaryota > Viridiplantae > Streptophyta > Magnoliopsida > Asterales > Asteraceae > Artemisia > Artemisia argyi. The sequence goes on along the minus strand of CM060695.1, from coordinate 128,905,100 downwards.
ATAGGTTAATCAGTTTGTTTAAACAAATATTTTGAATCTTGCATAATAAAATGATTAACGATGCGTTGTGGTACAAAAATTAGTGCATTTAACGCAATTTTAACACTAAAAATCTCAGCTAGACATCAAACACCTTGTGTTCAACAAATATGACTAAAACGTCATCTTTAACGTGCAATATCTCACTCATATCATATCGAAATTGAGTGATTCAAATTTCTGGGTAAAGAGTGAATCAAAATATAAAACTTTTATGTTTGAAGTATTTTATGATTCGGCAATTTTTAATGTAAAAAATAGGGTCAAAAATAGCAAAAACATTAAGAAAATTATTACCCAATAAATATGTAGAAAAAGTTTTAAAACAATTAACAATATCTATACCAAATTAAAGAGAATCAAATTTTAAAAATTGTGGTGAAATCGGTTTTTTATAAAAACTAGACGAATACCCGTGCATAGCAACGGGATTTTATAGCGACAGATCGTTTAGTAATAAAAGAAAGTTTATAGGTTATAAATGAAAAATAATAAAAGTTAGGGGTTGCAAATCTTGCCCAATTTGTAATTTTTGGACAATTTTTGCACTTTTTTAAAAGTTTGGGGCATTTTTTGCCCCTTTGCATTTATTTGATGGGCTCTTACAGGCAAAAGATAAAAACAGATATTAATTTTAATTTATCTCATTTATTAACTATTTTATGCATAATTATTTAATACTCTAATTAATTGATAGATATATTTAATTAGTTGCAGTTTTATTCATTTGTCCCAGCAGATTTTCTTAAATTTGAAGTCGGATTTTTTTTTTTCTTTTTTTCTTTTTTTTTAAGAAAAAATAATTAAATATAGTTAAGACTTAGATGTTTGATCTTTTTTTACAAGATGAATTAAAGGGGTTTTTAGGATTGTTCCGAATGTTTTTAATAGTTGAATTATAATTGCTCGTTTTAGCCCGATTTATAATTTGTCCGTTTAGCCCGTGCCCGTTTTAACCCGTGCCATTTTAGCCTGTGCCCGCCCATTTTGCCACCTCTAATAAAAGTTTGAATATTTGGGGATTAACCATAATGTTTTGAAACCCGGTTAAACCGTTCCGGTTGAAAAACGGGTCGATTTAAACCGAGTCATGCTTTTAATAACTGAACACGTCGTGTATTAGTCCTTGTATTCAAAACTATATGTTTTTCTCAGTTGAACCCGTTGGTCTGGTCTAGTTTTCAAAACTATATGCAACATCAACTTGTTAACTTGTATGAAATTTTGTGTGTTTTATTAAATTGTATAATGTGTATAATAACATATATTTTCATTTTAGGGTGTTTTAAAAATAACATTAATTATTGTGTTTAATTATTTAATATTTTATATTATGTTGTAGTTTGTTTAAATTGTATATATTGTGAAAATTTTTATTGTACTTTTTAGTAAGAGGTATTTTAATTGATTGTTTTTAATTTGATATAGATGCTTTTAATTGGTTGTACCATATGAATAAATTATTGTAATTTTAAGTTATGAGTGTTTTAATAATAGTATTAATTACACAATTCATTTTCTCTCACTTTTGACTTTCAAGATATCACTTTTTAAGGTTTGACCATTTTCTCTTTACATGTAGTATAGATTTGTCGTTTGAAAGTTATTTACGTTTGAAATTTGAGGTGAAATTAAAAAAATGATTAAAATTATCAAAATATCCTTTAACGAAAAATATTAAAAGAAAAAGAGATAATTATTGAGAGACACGTGACACTAGTTTATTGACTGTCTAAGCTCTTTATTATCGATTTGTAAGGTCGACATGCGTTCAACATGCTTACATCCATACCTACCTAAATCTGACTTTATGCGTTCAATGAAATCATATAAGCTAGACGTGGATGCATGCCATCCATTTGATATTTCATGGCATATTTCACACTTGAACACAAGAAAGACTCTATAGCTCTTTAAAATTTAAATTACTTTACATATAAAGTTCCTAAACATATTATATATAAGAATTAATATTGATTGTTAACAATCAACATTCTATATCAAACTCGTTTGTACGTATATCTAGCTAGGATATTAGTTAACCAGTTAATTAAAAAAAAAAAAAAAAATCTTCATAATAATCGAATATTTGAGTAGAATTTCTATTAAAGTGAGACAAGATCCACTTCGCTTTATATATATATATATATATATATATATATATATATATATATATATATATATATATATATTGAACTAGGTGATTTTGATGACACAACACATCATGTTGTAAACATGATAAACAACATTTACAGACTGTGCAAGAATACAAGAGGTGACGCTGGTATTGCATGAAATTGATACATGAACAAAAATGCGTAAATATTTCAATATTGATGGTGGCAAAATGGAGTATTAGTAAAGAAGATACAACTTCAATAAAGGGATTTAGCCTTTATGACAAGAAAAATTAATGTGGCTATATAAGTGTGTAAAACTTATAAAAAGATCAACACGGGTCGAAAATTGCGACAAGTGGGAAGCAGTGATTGCCAGTAATATAGCCATTTTAACAATGCTTCAAAGTCTTTTCGACATTTAAAAAAGGTTCATGAAGTCTAGCTTTTTCTGCCTACCTTTTGAGAACATGTTACTATTTTAATAATGCTTCAAGCATGTCAATGGTTCGATCCATCTAAGGCAAGTTGATCCACTCTTTGATCAATCGACAATGGCACTTATCAAGTGTGGCTTCATTCGGAGACAGGTAATCTCGACAATAATATGGTTTTGAAAACCAGACTAATAAGGTTGACTATATATTATTATATTTTAATTTCAGACACATTCTGAATATTCTAATGCCAAACAACAATAACAAATAGATCTTATTTTCCAAAGCTTCTCATATAAAATAATTTCAATCAACTTGCTTCACTTTAATTTCAACTTCAAATACGTTTTTTTCATATAATTTTCTTCCTCGGTTCTCATTGAATTCGAAGTTTCAGTAATATTATTTGTCTACGTTAAGAAACCGAACTTAATTTATTTAAATATTCTATAAAAAAACATAGACTTCAAACTTGCTTCTTTGCATATCTTCTCACTCTTTTTCTGTAGTTTTCATTTGAATCATGACAAAGTGTTTGAATTTTCACTACTACCTTAGTCTTAATAAGCATATTATCGATCACTCTTCTCTTGTGGCATTGTGTATAGCTTCCTTCGTAACACGTACTTCTACAATTAAAGTTTTATATGTTTACTCTATGAAAAAAACAAATGAACATGCATGTGGCTTTGTTTCACACTTTGTATCTTACCCCTCGTGTATCTATTGTTCCAGGTTTGTTTAGTTCACGGTGTAATTTTAGCAAGTTATTCATTTGTCACAGATTTGCTCCATATAGTCATTATATATCCACAGCTAAGGGTGAGCAATCGGACCGTTTAGACCGGACCGACCGACAAAACCGACCGGACAGACTGAAAACCGGACCGACCGAAGGACCAACAGTCCATTCTCGGTCCGGGGTTTTTCCTTATTTCGGCCTCGGTCCAGATCGGTCCGGTCCGGTCCGGCTTACAAACCGGATATTTAGCCTATTTGAACCGGATCGACTGAAGGACCGACCGGACCGGACTGACCGAGACCGGACCGACCACATTCGGTCTGGTCTCAGTCTATGGTTTTTCCCAAACTCGGTCTTCGGTCCGGTCCGGTCTTTGCCGGTCCGGTCTAGTTTTTGGACCACAACTCTTCTTTAAAACCAATAATAATAATAATAATAATAATAATAATGACGCTCTAGTTATATAACCATGTACCATCCAAGACCTATTTTACATGGGCCGACAACGATCCTCCACTAAGCCATGGCTAAGACTATAAGACTCGGTTAATCACGCTCTAGTTATATGGTCATAATGCGCATCAACGAGACATGGTTGTCTTCTTAGGAATCAAGAAGAAAGAGGTACGAGCCTATAGAATAGATCTTGTTCAAATAAGGTCATGCTTGGTTGCTTGTTTTTGGTCTATATATACTGCGTAGCTTTTGTAGTTTCAAGCGATGTGGGACAAAAGCATAACAGTTGCTACAAAAATACAAAACAATACAAGTGACACCACACCCAGCTTTTATGTATACCATCAATTATTAAGAAGAGCAACATTTAGCTAATGTTTGCTACGTATGGCTATGAATAAGCAAAATTATATTATAGTGTAAATTAGTTACTTTTATCGCATTGTTAATTTCATTGACCATTTGTTATTAAACGTAGGTTCTCAAATGGTAGACGATAATGTTTAAGATTTAGTGAATGGTAAATAACCAACTTACCTAGGAATTAAGTGATGACAAAACATAACAAAAATAGGTCATATAGATTAGTTGGGTACTTAAAGCTATCACTCACGACCGTCGAGATATATACTTATAGGATAACGTGTGTATGGACTAACGACCAACATTAGATTTGCACTACAAACGACCCACTAATGCATAGCTAGTTTGACATTGCACTTGTGAAACATGTTGTTTAGGAATCAAAGGAACGATTTGGTAAACACAATTCTTTTATCTTGATCGCACGCTTTTCCATTATATTGTATGTTTTTAGTTATTAGTCCAAACGCTTGTTCATTCGGAACTAAAACGAAGTCGTTGTTAGTTTCTGGCTTTATTAGTATATAGTTAATTTTGATAAATACCTTAGAATTATCACTTCGCTCCCTAATGAACTATACCTTGACTTACAAATTCTATTTTATCAGTTGGATACCCGCGCGGAGCTCGCGGTGATAAATATAGTTATTTTATAAATATAGTAAATAAATTGCTAGCCCAACACTCTCCCAAAATTCCCTACCCGCTTAGTAAATTTGTTTCACAACATTCTAAATGTATATGCGTTAGTTTTATGTGTTTGCTTGGTTTCCTGTAGTTTTCCCGTGACATCATTATTCTCGCATATAGACAGACCATCGCAATCTCTTACCCGTCAAACACTCCCCCAAAAGTATATGATTTTGATGAATCAAGATTGTATTGGTTGAAATAAGGTTAAAGTTGTAAAAATTTGAATAAAAATAAAATAAACACACTAAAAATGGTAAAACTAAAAACCAATAAAAATACATCAAAATAGATGTTGAATTAAAGAGCACACAATTTTAGAAAATATGGTGAAATTAGATTATTAAAAAAATTAATATATAAAAAGATGTTTCAATTTGAAAATAAAGGTAAATTTTAAGTTGGGAAGAATGTCACCTTACGATTAGAGCTCTTTATCTTAATATTTGATTATGAGTTATGTTTGGAGTTAGTTGAAAGATTATAGCTCATAATCTTAATTTTTGGTTAAGAGTTATGCTTGGGTTATCCGTGCATTATAATATAGTATAGGTATAGAAGTATAAAAGTATAGATACATGATGGAATACACTCACCTTTAGTGCGAGTCTAAAGAGGTATTTCTACATTTATAAATTTAAGACTCCATCCCACACATCCTATATACATGGCTAAAACTTGTTCGTTTATAGTACGACTACGACTAGTTGAAGTCTTTTTTTAAATAAAATTAAATAGGCAGGCGATAACTAGATAACTATTCTATACAATTCTTCTTGCATAAAGTTTAGTCCATGTACGTCTAGAAATACGTGTTTATCTTCATAAGTATATGTGTTTATATCCTTCTTTTTCTTGTTCTCATAAAGTTCGCCATATGATTAATTCTCAAAATGCTAGGTATATATCTCAAAACAGAATTAGTAAGTTTATAAAGCTACAAATTAGCTTAAACATGTTAAGTTTTAGTTAGAAGAATATTTGGATTCTTCACCGTTTTGTTTACATGTTAATATGTTATTCATGCATGGTGAGATACTCTGTATCAACGATAGTTTTGGGCGTAAACAAAGATATTTTTTTTGTCAGATCTTGTTTATGAACCTTACATTAATTGCTACGTACTTTGAAAGATTAATTTCGTATATTATCATACTTTCATTACTAATTTCATATATACCCAAAGTACTTTGATTTTAACATCTTATAACGTCCTAGATTAAAATATCTCTTTGAGTATAGATGAGTTGATTTTAAAGTCATATTAACTTTGATTTCTTTTAACATCCTTGATTTTGTCCTCTTTGCCTTACTAACATAGTAACAGGTGCCACTGTTATCAGGGCCGTCCCATGGATTTTTGGGGCCTTGTGCCACTGTCGTAAAAGAGACCCTCCTTAAACCCAAATTTTAAGCTAATGCAAATAAATTCATAATATTCTTCAAAAAAAAAAAAAAAAAAAAAAAAAAAAAAAAAAAAAAAAGGGTATATAAGTATCTATATATGTTAATTTAACGATAACAAAGTACTTTCAATCATGGTTACAAATTAGACTATCTATTTCTTAAATAATGCAATTCTCTTAGCATTCTTTGAAGCAAAGTTGTCGATCACCTATTCAAAGTCAATACTCTCGAGTAAATCGCTATCAATGCCAATCAATTATTGCTTAAAGAAATTAGTACATACAAATCATAGCATTATTGCTTAAAGAAAACTAAAGAACTTCTTGTTTACTAACCGATGCATATGTTGATATTTATTATAATGACTAAGGTGATGTTTGTTTTGGTATAAAAAGTCTGAACGCCTCTGAAATCTGATTCGGTCGGAGGTCTTCAGACATAAGGCTAGACACAATAAGGGACTCGACCGACTCGGTCGAGTGGGTCGAAGTTGGTCGAGCCTTTTGTGTGATTTCGGTCGCGACCGACTGCAAGGAAAAAAACAAAGTGAATCGGTCTCAACCTCGACCGAAATAAATATCTATGTTTTGTTGCTTTTTGATCCAAACGGTTACCTTCATAAATGTTTATTATCGTTAGAGCTAAAAAAAAAAAAAAAAAAAAAAAAAAAAAAAAAAAAAAAAAAAACCTTTAAATACACAACATTAACACACTTCAATTCACACAATCTCATTTCAAACACTCTCTATATTTTTTCACACCATGAATTCTTTCGAGATATTTTTTGCCGATTCGTCTTCGGATGATGAAAATGATGTTAGTACCGAGTTTTTGATGTTTGCGCAAGACTTTTGGGAGGCTTATCAAGCGTCACAACCTAAAGAAACATGAAACCATGTTACTAGGGATCGTGTGGGTGCTCATGACCGTTTAGTTACTGCTTACTTCTGCGTTAACCCAACATACGGCGATGAACAATTCCATGATCGTTTCTGAATGAGCCGAAGACTATTCACACGAATTGTACGAGAGGTAACCGATCATTTACCTTATTTCCAACAAACTCCTAGTTGTGCGGGCGTACTTAGTATTTCTCCATTGATAAAAGTTACTTCGTCAATTCATCAATTGGCATACGGAGTCAATCCTAATATGCTTAACGAATATGTGCAAATGGGTGCGTCAACAGTTCGTGAGTGTCTCTATAAATTTTGTGAGGTCATCATGGAGTTATATGGTCCAGAGCATTTGCGAAAACCGACAGTTACTGACGATGACAGACTTTATGAGCATCACTATCGAGTTCATGGGTTTTCGGGGCTGATAGGAAGCATTGATTGTACAGATTGGCCGTGGGAGAATTGCCCACATGCTTTAAAAGCTCAATTTTGTAGGGGTGATCACGAGAAAACTCCTTTCATTTTATTGGAAGCGACCGCCTCTCAAGATTTATGAATTTGGCATGCATTCTTTGGTGTCTCCGGGATGAATAATGACGTAAATGTTTTACGTGCATCCCCTTTTTTCAATGATCTTAAAATGGGGAGAGCACCGGATGTGGAATTCTTTGCTAACAGCGTGCCTTATAAACGGGGATATTATCTTGCTGATGGGATATATCCGGAATACTCTGTTATTGTGAAGTCCATTAAAAATCCAGGGACACATGATGACAAGCGTCAATTGTATAAGAGGATGCACGAAGCAGCAAGAAAAGATGTGAAACGTGCTTTTGGTGTACTAAAGAGGAAGTTGCTAATGATTAAACATCCGGCTAAAGGGGTTGAAAAAGAGCGTCTTGGACATGTTATGTACACATGCATCATATTACATAATATGATAATTCAAGATGAAAGGCGAACAATATCTCCCGAATTCTTTGTAGCGGAGCAGCACCGTTCTTATGATCCCTTAAGAACACATGAGAAATCATTGGAAATTCCTAGGGAGATATGCAATAGAACAACTCATCTTAGCCTCAAAGCCGATTTGGTTGAAGACATTTGACAGCATCATAATCCAAACTAGTTTAGTCGTGTATTGCTTCTGTGTCCAGCCTAATGTTATTTTAATTCTATTGTAAAGTTTTTATTTTATTTGAATTAATATCTAACATTTTAATTATGAATGAAATTTTAGTTTGTGTTAAAAATGTTAAAAAAAAAAAAAAAAAAAAAAAAAAAAAAAAAAAAAAAAAAAAGAACTTGGTCGCCCTTACTGGGGCGGGGCACTGAATCGCCTGCAGGTCGCTAGAGAGAGAATGCTGACGTGGCAGGAGGGGGATTGACCCTCTCTTCTGTGTCTAGCCTAAGAGTGTTTGTTTTTTGTTCAGATTCAGAGATATAAACGTCTAAAAAACATCTTTTTTAGTCAGATGTTGGCAAACCTCTTTTTACATCTGAAATGGAAAAACTTTTCTTTCAACCCACTATGCACTAACTACTTATTCTCACAGCTATGTCATCAACCACCGGCCACCACCCATCTCCACCACCACCCACTAGCTATCACCCTCATTCTATAGACCCCATGAAGAACCCCACTTGTCGATGTTAAAGATACGATCACATACCTTATAGTTCTTCTACATGTAAAATAAAGAAGAAAGAAAATGCTTTTTTTTCTTTTCCTTTATGGATCTGTATGTTCGGTCGGCTAAGAATCCACTTGCTTGAATGGTTTTGGTGCTGAATTTTTCTCATCTCAATTAGGGGTGGCAATTTCTGACCCGACACGAAACCCGATCTGAAACCGACACGAAAATTAACATATTCGGGTTGAGCTAAATAGATTGTGGGTTAGGTTTGGGTCTACATATCTAACCCGTAAAAACAAACAACATCGTATGATTTAGATTCAGATTTTTCAGCCACCCATCAATATTCAGACATAGTAATAAGATTCAAACTTAAAATCTTCTAAAAAACAAACAACATCTAAGTGAATTATATATAATTTTAGGGTTTTGCTAATAACAACCCTAAGAAGTGAATTTTTATTACAATTGGTTATAGAAAACTAAATCATCCAATCAAAATCAAGTGTTTGTTATAAATCCGTATATTTAGGGATTGTTTTCGCTTTTTTCTGAATTTTCATCCAATCATAATCATTCATTTTAATCATGTAAGAAAAATTAACTTCTTAACCACAGCCCTTAGGGCTGTCATTAGCAAATCCCATCATTTTATCAGTGTATCAAGCTTAAAATCCTTCCATTGATTCTAATTTATTCAAAGTTTACAAGCCTACCGCACAATAACTTAAAGAGGAATTAAAATTTGCTTGGTTCAGTGGTTCCAATCACAATAAGGGAATTAAACTAAAGAAACAAGTACTAATGAAAAATAGAGATTTGTACTAGTTTAAATCGTGTGAATGATGAAGACGATTGTCGAGTCTCGAATGGGTTTTGTTGATATAAATAAATGACTAAAAATGTTATTTATATCTTTCGATATCTCTATGTTTTGATAATCACAAAACGAAAACTCATCAAACCAAAGATTATGACATAAACAAGTATTTAGTAGTAAATACTCATCTTTACCATTTAATCACTTAAGGTATGAATAAACAAAGTGTCTAATGTATTACAAGATCAAAGGAACACTTTTGTTAATCTCTAAATATTTATAAAATGTCACAAAACATTTTATATCTTTTGTAAAACATTTTTGGAATTAAAAGAATATGTTTAATTCATTACAAATTTGTGAATTCAAATTTTCAACAAAAAATGGCAAATCTAATCTAGAAAAATTTCCCTCACAAAAGGACAAGAAAATCCAACGTTCAAGAGGGCGGCCCCCTTAATTTTACTAGGCGACCCCCTTAATCATTAAGGGGACCGCCCCATAATTAAGGGGACCGGCACGCTCCAGAACAGTATTTTCTGGCCCTATAAATATTGGATCATTCCACATATTTTTCTCACCTTTTTGCACTAAAAACTTTCTGATCTAAACATCATTTTCCATCCTCTAAAAATCCTTTGATCTTACATACTTTGATCTTTGTTTCAAAGTGATTCAAGCCTCAACACTCAAGTGCAAAGAGAAGAATACTTCTATTAGAAGTATTACAACTTAGTATCATCTTGCTATCTAAGTTGCTTGTTTGTTTCATCTTGATCTTTCATATTTTGGTGAATAAGGTGTATGTATTAGTTAGCTAGATTTAGTTGTAGAATCTAGAATTTTTGTAAGTGTGAAGGAGAACTTGAAGTGAAGAAGTAGTGTTGGATAGTAGTGGAGATAGGAGATAGTAGCAATAGTGACTAGTAGTGAAGTAATTGAAGCTTCCAAGTGGAGAAGACTAGAAGACATTAGTAGATTGAAGTTGTGAAGACAATAGTGGCTTGAAGGTGCAAAGACATTATTGGTTTGAAGTGGTGAAGACATTGGTGCTTTGAAATTGTGAAGTTGCAAGACATTGAAGTTGTGAAGTATTTTGTGAAGGCGTGAAGATACTTGTGGTGTGAAGAAGTATAGAAGAAGTAAAAGTTGTGAAGAAGTTGTGGTGTGACATTTGGTGTGAGATTGGTTCTAGCTACGATTAGAACTCGACATTTTGCTTTGTGTCGTTAATTGGTGTAAGCTTTTGGTGTGTACGGTTTTCCCTGCCATAAGGGAGGTTATTGACTTAGTGAAGAAAACTCTCGAGTTCGGTGCTCGGGGAGTGGAGTAGGGCAAGGAAGGTGTCCTTGTAGCCGAACCACTTTAAATCCTTTGTCTCTCGGTTTGATCTTTCCATCTCTCATTCTTTACTTGTTTACTTACTTGCTTCTTGTACATTATTATTATTGTGTGTTGTGCATATATTGATTTCACATAAAGATCAAACTAGGATTCCATTTAAAACCTTAACTATACATTAGTAAAATATAAGTATATACAATTATTAAAACACATATACATATATAAATACTTACTTGTAATTAAGTGAGATATATGAAATTATAATTTCTATTCAACACTTTAAATAAGTAGTATCCATGTGATATAGGTAAATTAATTTGTATCTATACTTTAGCTTCAAAGGTTTTTACAACTACCATTAATTCTTTGAAAGTGAACTTTTATTAAACGAAAAAGACGCAAAACTATTCAACCCCCCTTCTAGTTTTCCACATGTTTTAACCCTTTAGATGATTAAGAATGAAAAATTCGGGTGTTTATATATGTAGATGTTTTGCTACCGCCAAACAAAAAATTACTGAACATCAGTGCTGCTGGGCTTGATATACCTATATACAGGCTGGACAATTATGGGGCCCTTCTTGGATTTTGGGCCCTGTGCAGTTGGTCACTTTGCACAGGTCTAAATCCGGCCATGACTGTTATTATAAAAGACGTTGTTTTCAATATTCAAACAACTAGTATAGTTTAAATTATATGTTTTGGTGTAGCTACAGGTTCACAATGTAGGGTTTTTTGTTTGCATAATTTCATGTTCCGGAAAAATGTTTGCAAAAATAATTATATATTTACAAACTTTGAACACTATTTAATATATGCATATGTTATATATATTTATATTGGTTAGTAAGGTTGCGTTCTCTTTGAAGAGAGCTTCGCAATGAGTTAAAGAGTTTTCAAAATATAGTTAATATTAAAGGTTATGCAAACAGCAGCCCTTAGGGTTGTTGTTAACACCTAATTTCCGAAATTCATGTCAAGACATTTCAAAAATCACTCTTAAATTTAATTCACTCTTCTCATTGGTCATATTAGCAAAGAATGTGGAGCATGTTTCTGAATATGTGGAGAATTTTTGAAAAATTTGTTGTTATCAACAGCCCTAAGGGATTTTGTTAGCATTTCCCTAATATTAATGAGATGTCGTGTCTTAAAGTGAAGCACTTGAAACACAAAATCTGAGAAAAATAGTGCATCCCACATAATCACCTAGTAAAGGAAGTGTGGAGGTGTTTATATAGATGTCTTACTTTCATGATTTTTCAAGCAAGTTTGTCAAGTCTAACAGTGCATCTGATTTGACCGTTGTATCCTAAAAAAGAAGGACGAATCTGTTTTAAAGGAATGGTGTTAAACAAGAGCCTCGTGCCTCAACGTTTCATAGTTTATTTAATTAAAGTTATTTAGAATTTGTCATTTGCTTCTACCTTATTTTGTCTATTTAATTTTTGTTCTTTAATTACTATTAGTTTTTATTATTGTTATTATTATAATATGATTTTATTATTAGTAAAAGTGTAACAATGTCTTTACACACTGTTATCATTTATTTTATGTAGTTTTCCTATATATATTGCTAGTCGGGGTCTTTATTATCGAATTTGTAAGGTCGACTTGCGTTCAGCATGTTTACATCCGATTATACCTAAATCTGACTTTATGGCATTGACTGAATGATAGCTAGACGTGGATGCATGCCATATGGCATCCATTTGATATTTCAGGGATATTTCGAACGCTTGAACAGAAGAAAGACTCTATAGCTCTTTAAATTACTTTACATATAAAGTTCCTAAACGTTATATTTACGAATTAATATTGATTGTTAACAATCAACATTCTATATCAAACTCTTTTGTACATATATCTAGCTAGGATATTAGTTAAAAAAAAAAAAAAAAAAAAAAAAAAAAAAAAAAAAACGAGGACGATCTTGTCTCATGTTAATGAAAGATCCACTCAAATATATGATTATTGTGAAGATTTGTTTTTGAGTGGATCTTCCATTAACGTGAGACAAGATCAACCTCCCTGATGTTTTAATTTTTTTTAAGGACGTGATTTTGGTGGCACAATAGGATTGTAAACATGATTAGCAACATTGACAGACTGTGCAAGAGTACTAGAGGTAAAGTTGGTATTGCATGATATTGATAACTGAACAAAAATATTGATTGTGGCAAAATGGATATTAGTAAAGAAGATACACCTTCAATAAAGGGATTTAGCCTTTAGGACTCCGATTGACAAGAAAAATTAATGTAACTGTATAAGTGTGTAAAACATATAAAAGGAACAACACTGGTCGAAAGTTGCGAAAAGGGTGAAGTAGAGATTGCCAGTCAAATATAACCATTTTAACAATGCTTCAAAGTCTTTTCGGCATTTAAAAAGGGTTCATGAAGTCTAGCTTTTTCTGCCTATTTAAACCTTTTGAGAACATGTAACTGTTTTAATAATGCTTCAAGCATATCAACGGTTCGATCCAGCTAAGGCAAGTTGATCCACTCTTTGATCAGTCGATAATGGCGGTTATCAAGTGTGGCTTCATTCGGAGACAAGTAATCTCGACAATATTTTAATTTCAGACACCCTCTTAATATTCTAATGCCAAACAACAATAAGTCAATAACAAATAGATCTTATTTTCCAAAGCTTCTCATATAAAATAATTTCAATCAACTTGCTTCACTTTAATTTCAAGTTCAAATACGTTTTCTTCTAATAATTTTCTTCCTCGGTTTTCATTGAATTCGAAGTTTCAGTAATATTATTTGTCTTCGTTAAGAAACTGGACTTAATTTATTTAAATATTATATGAAAAAAAACATCGACTTCAAACTTGCTTCTTTGCATATCTTCACACTCCTTTTGTGTAGTTTTCATTTGAATCATGACAAAATGTTTGAGTTTTCACTACTTAGTCTAAATAAGCATATTATCGATGACTCTTCTCTTGTGGTCTTTTGTATCGCTTCTTTTGTGTAGTTTTCATTTGAATAATGACAAAGTGTTTGAATTTTCACTACTACCTTAGTCTAAATAAGCATGTTATCGATGACTCTTCTCTTGTGGCCGTGTGTATAGCTTCTTTCGTAACACGTACTTCTACAATTAAAGTTTTATATGTTTACTCTATGAAAAAAAACAAATGAACATGCATGTGGCTTTGTTTCACACTTTGTATCTTACTCCTCGTATATCTATTGTTCCAGGTTTGTTTAGTTCACGGTGTAATTTTAGCAAGTTATTCATTTGTCACAGATTTGCTCCATATAGTCATTATATATCCACAGCTCTTCTTTAAAACCAAGAAGGATAATAATAATAATAATAATAATAATAATAATAATAATAATAATAATAATAATAAGTATTCATCATCATTAATATAAATTGCAACGAAAGTTTGGTGGCACGAAACATGTCCAAATTAAGAATGCAACACTAAACCACAGCTTACATGGGTCGTCGATCGATTAATGCAACGATCGCTCTACATCGACAGACAATACGAAGAAGATACGTTATTTCTATCACACTTTTAATGAAGATATCACAATGGATGTTGATGATTTTCGCTAAACAACTTTAACAATAACAATGACAATAAAAATCACAATAATACAAATAATTACATTAGAAAGGAAACATAAGCTCGTTATTATAAATAACGCAACGACTATGGATGTCTTTAGCGAGGATTTTTTTCGGCATTCAGTGAGGACAAGTCCTCGCTAAAGCTTATTGGTGAGGACATGTCCTTCCAAAATCGTTCTCGCCATTGCCTCGTCGCTAATATCTTTGGTGAGGACAAATTCAGTTGTTTTGCGAGGACGAGTGTGGGCCCCATCTTTCTTAGTCAAAGATAAATATCTAGGTAAGATTCCATTTTGCGACGATCTTTATTGTCGCTAAAGAGTGTGTAATTAATTAATTAATTAGTTTCTTCCTCCGTCTCAAAATTATTATTTTAAGAGAGAAATCATAAAGTTCAATAAAAAAAATTGAGCACTATAAATCTCAACCACTAAAAGAGAATGTCCCTCTAATATATTATCTACTTTTTAATTAAAAATGAAAGTGAACAATTATATTAAGATATCTAAAAAGGAAATGTGGATTATAATTTTGATACGGAGGGAGTAATTAATTTTAATTAATCAATTAATTATGTTTATATTTAATTAATGGTTATTTGGAAGATTGGGACATGTGGCATACTCGGATTTGGCTAGAACAATTGGCGATGACATGTCCTTGCCAATTCCCATGCACATTTTGGACAACAAGCTGTTGTAATATGTAGGTTTGTTTAATTACTGATTATGAGTTGGTTGTAATATTTGGCTTATGTACATATAATAGTGCATAATCCATACTTTGTAACCAAAGGACCCTGAGGCACGCTTTAGTGCCTCAATCCTGATACAAGGAGTGAAAAAGTAGATAATATATTATCTTACTTTTTGAAGGAACAATTTAATCAAAAATTGTCATCATTCTGCTTAAAAGAATAAGTATTCCCTCTCATATTTAAAATGTCAAAAAGATATTTTACTTATTGAGGGGGAGTATTTGAAAAACTCTTTGATTTAAAAAAATGTTCTTGTTAGTTTCTTCCCAGAAACTTCAAAAAAGCACATTTTAATCAAACGTTCCTTCAAAAAACAACATAAATATGCTATTTTTGAGGGGGAGAAAAAGATAAATGTGATTAAAATATGTTAACAAATGTGTGGAATCTCGTATGAGCTCGACTCAGATATGACCAACGAGTTGACGAAACTTAACTGTCGGTAATCGAAAGGACTTGTCCTGGATGTGTAATAATTTCAGGCTGGTCTAACCAGCGATGTAAGCGTTTATCGAATATGACTTGTTTAAGTAGAGTGTATCGTTTCGAGAAATTTTCTTTGAATATGACCAGGATGGGTAATAATTTCAAGTTAATCTAACTAGTGATGTAAGCATGTCTCGAACGAGTCATGTTCACTAAAACTCAATCAATTCAAAAGTGCGAACTCTACCCAACATGTGCATATTTATCTTAAAAACTTACGAGCATATGTGAAGGAGGAGTATTTTTTGAAAAGTTCAAAACTCTCAAAGTGTTAGCGAAATGTCTTTTGTACTCATAAATACTTTGAGAGATTTTCACAAAACATTTTAAGGCAATGTGATCGAAAATGAACCAACCTAGGATAATAATGGAGTAATAAGGTGATTAAGGTTAGGTTTATGTCCCATGATCCGCCAAAGCCAATGGGATATACTCAGGGACAACATCAATAGTTTAGTACTAAATGTCTTTAGGTATGATTGAAAAAAAAAAGTTAAAGTGATGAAAGGAGAAAGAATCTGGTTGAAGAATTAAAAAGAAAAGTTAATGAAAGGGTGAAAAGAAATAGTCATCCATGAAAACATAGGTCAGAAACCGGGTCAATACATCTGCTACTAGTTATCACAAAGATGATACCGGTACTGAAGACAAGACGTCATGGACCAGTGACGCATAGCACAACCCCTCCTAGCCACTTAAGTTTCTCTCAAAAGGATCTTGTTTCATTTCTCACATAGATTAACGCATAATCTATCGATATCTTACTTCGAGGTGTGTTTATATTGAAAAGTTGAGGTTTGCTCCAGCCACCGCCGACTGAAACCAAAACGAACTAATCGAGTCTAGAGGCATGAGATTCATTAAAAGATCTCTTAAGTTACACTTTCCAAAACATGCACTTGTGTTAGCCAAAAAGAACACAAGTTGCAAGAGTCTTTTATGAGATCTTCGGATGTTTCCACTTATATCTTGGTGGTTGTTACTATGTTCCATCAGTCTACAGTCATGGAGTGATACTTCAGTATACTTTAGTGGCTCACCTGAATTGTTGATGTACTTCGGTATATTTTCGTAAGCCTTCTTGAGAGTATCCAATTCAGGAACAACCTTTGTAAGGATTAGAGAGGGTTTCACACTATCTATACTACTGACTCCTCCCAAACCAACCAGTCAGCCGTGTGCAGCTGTTAGGCCCACCTGGGAGAAAGTGCAAGTTAATATTGACCGTGGAAGTACAGGGAAATCCCCGGGTCGTTAAATCCCAACGAGATTGAAATTGTATTTGTAAACGAGTATGAGTGTGAGTGATACTGAGGACAGTAACAAAGATGATTTGAGGGTTGATTACACTACTGATTGCTTGATATTTGGAAAATATAAAACTATAACAGAAATACAGATATAAGCACAAAATCAGATAATCAGATAACAGACAAAGAAGAGTGGTATTTAACAAGTTACAAACTACAGGGGTAAAAAGTGAAACTTTTGAAAACTAAAAATTAAAGAAAATGGAAAATGAAATTGAAACTATGAAAATGATTATTATAATATTTTAATTAATAAAACTAATTAAAATCTAATTTAAAACTTAATTTAAATTAACTAAAAATTACAACTATTACAAATAAACCTAAAAACTTATAACAATAATTTCTAAACCTAAATAAGAACTTGAAGAAAGTATAAAAAATGAAAATAAATATTTTTGTCTTTTTATGAGTATTTTATTAATTATAAACTATTTAATTTAATTAATCTAATTAAACTATTTTAAATTACTATTATTACTAAATTACCTTAGAAAATTATGATAAAATTTATAAAACTATTTAATTACTACAGGAATACTAAAAAATTATAAAAAGTTGCTAAAATTTATATTTAAGCTAATTGACTAATTAATTACTTATTAATTAATTTTAAACTAATTTAATTAATTTAAATAAGAAAATTAGAAAATGGACAGTGAAAATTATGAAACTATTTTTTAAAAGTCTTAACTACTTTATAAAACTTAGGAAAAATATAAAATTCTACTTTAGTTAATTAAAATTAAAGAAATCTATTTAACTACTAATATTACCTATTTAATTATTTAAACTAGTTTTAAATCTAAAAAATAGTAAACTGCTTAGGAAAATTCTAAGAAAATTATTTTAACTACTTTAAGGTACTAAGTAATTTATAAAATTATAAAATTGGACAAGTGCTTATTAATAAGCTAAGATGAAAATTAAATAGATAATTTCTATTAAATAGAAGCTATCACTATTTTTATGTTTGCTTTTTCTGGCTTTTCTTTTATAAAACTACTTAAATACTTAAATAATTAAACTTTAATAAAGACAACTACTTTGGAAATCAAGAATAAGCACTGTAAGTGCTTATTAGCTTATACAGTTGACTATAGTTGACCAAATTAAGAAATTAGCTAAGTTGAGGTTATGTGGGGTCCACTATGGTGAAATCTGGTTTACCTAAGTTACTTGAACTATTTTAAACTAAACTTGGTGAGATAAGCTCCTAGAATAAGCTAGAAAGCTCAAATAAGCACTTGCTTATTTGAGTTCTGACTCAGAAATGGGACAGAGTGTGGGGACAAGTTTAGGTGGGGTCCACTGATCTATAGGTCAAAATAAGGGTCAAGTTTTGAACCTGGGTAGGAGGGGGGTTGTAATAAACTAAGTTGGAGGTGTGGGACTTACTGGTGTGGGCTGCAGCCACCACTAAAGTTGGTGGTGTGGTGGTGGTAAGCTGGTGCAAAGGGTATTGGTTTGCCCTGCAGTCCACTTTCAAGGAGTGTGGGGTCCACAAGAGTGAAAGGGGGTTCAAACTAAATCTAAGGGTTCAAAACTAAGGTGATAAGCTACAAATTGAGCCAATAAGCTACCCTTATGGTTCACTAATAAGCTCTGTGTGAGCCTTTGAATTGGTGATCATATACTGAGTGCTCAGTATAGCCTTTTGAAACAGGTTACAAACTAGGGTTCTAAAAGCTATGCTACAATAAGCTAAACCTCAAACTAATCCTAAATATGAAAAGGTGAAGTATTAATCTATAATTAAGCTGAATCCTAGGATGTGGGGTCCACTGAGTTGATCAGAAATCACCACCAAAGTGGTGGTGATGGACTGGGTCTGAATGAGCAGGGCACACCTTTGCCCTGCAAGTGAGTTTGAGGGTCTGTGGGGCCCAGGGTAAAAATCCTAAAAATATAAGGCTTATGGAAACTTAAAGATGAGGTGGTAGTCTATTACTAAAATAAATTTCAAGTCTTAAAACCTACTCCTAAATTCTAAACAATTCTTTGAAGTTTTGTAAAAATCTGAGAATGACTATTTGACTTTTGATGAAACTTGAGCTACTTTGACTTTTATGAGTTTCTAATCAATCCTACTAGTTATTTATGATGTAATAAGCTACTGAGATATGAAATTAATTTTTATTATCAACTAATGAGCTAGTATGGTGAAAATGGAACTACAAATTCTAACAGTTAATTAGTTAAGAGAGATTTAAGGCTATGTTGACTATTTAACTAATAAGGACTAAATTTTATAGTTTGACTAACCTAAATAAACCTAGTGTAGCATGTATCAGTCAAGATCAACTTCATAAACAATCTGAATACCACAGCTATAAGCAGAACCAAACACTCCCTTATATGACAGATTTGAAAGTTTAAGAGACAAATGGCTTATAAAGCTTATGCTACTGATCCATACTAACTTATTATGATATATTAAGTGTAATTAAGCACTTAGAAACAGAAAATGACCACAGATACACAAGAACACAAGATATGCAATGTTGACTGTTTAATTTTTATTTTTTAGTAACTATTAATTTCAACAAACAAAGTACTAATCTGAGGTTATATTATCAATATATAAGACTGAATAAACATTAAACAACTAAGAAAAACAAGCAATGAACTAAGATACAATACAAAGATAGTTATGAGATTTTTAGAACTTACAAACTTGCTTTCCTGCTCAAACCATGAACCAAGGACAACCTACTTCCTCCCCTGAGGATCTAAACCAATACTCCAAGCTGCTTCCTTTCCAAATTACCTCTGAAACCCAGAAATCAAGAACAAATGCCACAGTTGACTTTCTTTGACCAATTTGTAATTTGTGAGATTTTTTATATTAAACTGATTAGTAGGTTACTAAAAGCTTTATTGAGCTTATGGGAGCTTATATGAGCTTACTCAATCCATTAAACCATATAATAACAACAACACAACTTATTGAAATTTTTGATATGAAATTAAAAATGGCATTAACTAAGATAATAATACAAACTTGATTTTTATTAACTTAAAAGATTACTAATACACTGAGAACACTTAAACTGAAACTTGAAAGCTTAAAATTACACTTGAACTTTGAAATCAAACTAATACGACATACACTTTTTTAATTTAAAACTAGATAGCTAACTCTTCTGCTTCTCTTCATCTTTATAGGTGAGAATGAGCATCCAGGTGTCCTCAGGGACTTTTCCCACTTCATCTGAGCCCTTGATTATGTCTAATTGATATCCACCGTTTAAACTTACTTTTTGGCGCCAAAGTCCTTCACGTTAACTTGGAGGCTACGGTGAACAATTAAAGACAATTGGAGTTATGTGGAGGTGGCAGGGGACAAATGGGAGGGTTTTTAGGACAAGTTGGGATTGTATGGAAGAAACAGAGGAGGTAAAGTAGTTTGGAGTGAAAAATTGTGGAGAAAGCATTAAATGCTTATGTGGTTTGGTATGTGAGGTGGAAGAGTGGTTAGGGTGAGCTGGAAGGTGAGGATGTGGTGGAAAAACCACCTGGTATTGGTGGTTTCAGGTGTGGGAGAGGAGGATGAACAGTGGTAGCTGTTTGGCGGTTTTGGGTGGTCAAACAGGGTTTGACCCGTTTTAAATAACAAAGGGTGGTTTGGACTGGGCTTATTTTGGGCTAGGGGTGTGTGTGGGCTGGGTAATTTAGGTGGGTTGGATTTGGTTTTGGTTTATATAAATAAAAAGGGTCCGGTTTGGTTAAAGTGTAAACAAGGACCAAAAATGTAATTTGGGTAAAATAGAGGGACTGAATTTGTGATTTTCCCAAAGTATTTTAAAGTGCTATTTTTGCCAAATATGATAAACCAAGGACCAATTTATTTATTTTTCCATTTAAAAATATCCAGGGACCTTTTCTGTAATTTTTCAAACTCTAGGGACCATTATTGTAAATTTGGATTTTTAAGGGAATGTGTTTGTAATTTCTCAAAATATTATCAAAATTGTTCCATTTTGTCATTCATTCATAGTACAAGGGTATTATTTGTAAATTTCTAAATTTTGAATACCCAGGGACCATTTTTGCCAATTTTGTAACTTGAGGGGTAAAAGTTGCCAGTTTGTGTAAACTTTCATCCAGGGATCATTTGTGAATATATTTGGTTTCCCAAGGACTTAAGTTGACTTTTCATTCATTTTAAACCTTTAGGGACTAGTTTTGACAATATTTGAAACTTGAGGGACTGAATCTGCCAATTATGCAAACTTTGTACGTTTTTTTATCTGTTTTTGCATATTTTGTATTTGAAACATATAAAACACACTTTTAAGATATTTTAAGTATTATGATGCATATTTGAGTGTTTTTGTATGTTTTGGCAGCTCAGATTAGTATAAAATGATGAGTATTTAGACACTCATCAATCCCCCACACTAAACTATTGCTAGTCCCTAGCAATCTATTTGAGAAAAAATTAATGGATTTTTACTCTTTACCAAAAGCCATCACTTCTGGAGTAGCCAGGTGTAAGAACTGTGGCACACCTGATAACCGTGTGATTTTGAGCAAATCACCAGCTGTCAACGGATTTGATTAGTCTTTACCAAAAGCCGTTTGCTTCTGGAATAGCCAACTCTTGATGGAATAGTCAACATCTTGGTGAGCTGATTACCAATTATGGATTTTCCACGGCCTTTACCACAAGCCATAATCTTGCGGGTTAGCCAACTCATTAGCTTTTTAGGATAATGGGGAGTTGAGGAACCATACAATTTTTGGCAAATTGCAAGCCATCAACGGTTTTGAGAAGTCTTTACCAAGAGCCGTTTGCTCCTGGACTAGCCAATCCTGTTGTGGGTTAGACATGGAGGATTGATGCCATTATTTGCATTTCTAAGTGTGAAAAAACTGGTAATTTTGATCAAATGGGGGTTCTTGATGGAACATGTGTTTTGCATTCATGAGAACGCTCCCCCACACTTAGAACTGAATATTGCCCTCAATATTCACAGTACTTGGTGTCCCACCAAGACTTTAGAACGTAAGGAGGCAATACTATTAACCTTTTTATTTTACTCTATTTACATACAAACTCACTTTTTTCTTTTTATTTGTCTTATACCATTTTTTTTTTTTTTTTTTTTTTTTTTTTTTGAAAAAATATTTTACATATGTACAACATGTGGTTCGTCTCCCCCACACTAGGGTGTTAGAAAGGGATGAGAAGACAGAAATATGGGTGACGACCCATATTGCTACTGTTTTTGATTACCGAGTTGCTAGCTTGACTCGACCTCGAATTGATTTGTCCATGAGGTAGCTTGTTTTTGATTCCCGAGTCACTAGCTTGACTCGACCCCGAATTAAAATTGTCCTTGGGGAAACTTGTTTTTGTTAACCGAGTCGCTAGCTTGACTCTACCCCGAATTTATTGGTCCATGGGGTAAGTTTGGAGATCCGGGACAACCATTGGTTGTATGTCCCCTCCAAAATAGTGTTTTAACCGATGACCATTTACTTTAAAATTGGGACCGTCGGGTTGTAATAACTCCACAGTTCCATATGGGTATACTTTTGTTATAGTAAATGGTCCAGATCAACGGGTTTTTAGTTTACCCGAGAAAATTTTTAACCTTGAATTGAAAAGAAGAACTCTGTCACCAACGTTGAAAACGCGGTTCTTTATTTTAGAGTCATGTATCTTCTTAGTCTTTTCTTTATAGATTAAAGAATTTTCATAAGCTTGATCACGTAATTCATTTAGTTCGTTTAGTTGAACTTTACGGTGATCACCCGCTGTCTGAAGGTCGAAATTTGCATGTTTTAAGGCCCAATAGGCCTTATGTTCTAATTCGATCAGAAGATGACATGCTTTCCCGTACACTAGCTTATATGGAGTACACCCTATGGGTGTTTTGTAAGCAGTGCGAAAAGCCCACAATGCATCGTCCAGCTTATCCGACCAAGAGGCACGGTTTTCACCAACCGTCCTCTCGAGAATTCTCTTAATACCCCGATTTGAGACCTCCACCTGCCCACTTGTTTGGGGGTGGTATGCTGTAGAAAGACGGTGAGTTACACCATATTTCAGCATTACTCTCGCAAATTGTTCATTGCAAAAGTGAGTACCACGATCACTGATAATGGCACGAGGAGTCCCGAATCTGGCAAAGAGAGATTTTAAAAATTTAACAACTACTCGGGCATCATTGGTGGGTAAGGCTTTTGCCTCAACCCATTTTGACAGATAGTCGACAGCGACGAGTATATACTTATTCCCTCGTGAAGACGGGAATGGCCCCATAAAATCAATGCCCCACATATCAAATATTTCACAGACTTGGATGGAGTTTTGCGGCATCTCATTCCTTTTAGAAATATTCCCGTGACGCTGGCAAGCCTCACAGGTTTTGATAAGTTCATGGGCGTCTTTATAGATCGTGGGCCAAAAGAATCCTGAATCAAACACCTTTTTTGCGGTGTAGTTTGGGTTATGATGTCCCCCCGTGGGTCCATCATGACAAGCTTTAAGAATTTCCATGGCTTCTTGGCCATGGACACACCGTCGGATGACTTGATCCGCACATATTTTGAACAAGTAGGGGTCGTCCCAGAAATAATGTTTCACATCTTTAAAGAATTTTCTTTTCTGTTGGGACGACATCCCTTTCACAACGAAATTTCCCGCACGGTAATTTACAAAGTCGGCAAACCATGGGGTATTGGGATCATCCCGGTTAGAGATGAGATTTAGAGTCTCCAGAGGAAAAGTTTCATTAATTTCTTTTCTCTCGAGAATATCCTGATGAGGATTTTCTAACCGGGATAAGTGATCAGCTGCAAGGTTTTCTGCTCCTTTTTTATCTCTTATGAGAATATCGAATTCCTGGAGGAGCAGGACTCAACGGAGTAGTCTTGGCTTTGCATCATGTTTAGTGAACAGGTATTTCAAAGCCGAATGATCCGTATATACCACGCTTTTGTTTAAGATTAAATAAGACCGAAATTTTTCGAAGGCATATACCACAGCTAATAATTCTTTTTCCGTGGTGGTATAGTGTGTTTGAGCCTCATTCATGGTCTTACTTGCGTAGTGTATTGGCTGAAAATGTTTGGTTTTGCGTTGCCCCAGAACTGCACCAATAGCATAATCGCTAGCATCGCACATAAGTTCAAAGGGTAAGTCCCAGTCGGGGGCAACAAGAATTGGTGCCTCAGTAAGCCTTTTCTTTAAGATTTCAAAAGCTTCGATGCACTCTGGTGAGAAGATAAAAGGAGCATCCTTTTCAAGAAGATGAGTCATGGGCCGGGCTATTTTGGAGAAATCTTGTATGAATCTCCGATAGAACCCGGCATGTCCGAGAAAACTCCTTATTCCTTTAACAGTGGTGGGATGAGGCAGTTTAGCAATAACATCAATTTTGGCCTTATCGACCTCAATCCCACTTTTTGAAATTTTATGGCCGAGGACAATGCCCTCTTTAACCATAAAATGGCTCTTCTCCCAGTTTAGACAAAGATTAGTGTTTTCACAACGTTGAAGCATTTTTTCTAAATGGGAGAGGCATGAGTCGAAAGAATTCCCGATGACTGAGAAGTCATCCATGAATACCTCCATGGTTTTTCCAATCATGTCATGGAAAATAGCCATCATGCACCTCTGGAAAGTGCCCGGAGCATTGCATAACCCAAAAGGCATGCGACGATAGGCAAATGTCCCGTAAGGGCATGTGAAGGTAGTTTTATCTTGATCCTTTGGATCAATGGGAATTTGGAAGTAACCCGAGAAGCCGTCAAGGAAACAATAATACTCATTTCCTGCTAGTCTTTCGAGCATTTGGTCCATAAAGGGCAGAGGAAAATGGTCTTTGCGGGTGTCTTCGTTAAGCTTTCTGTAATCAATACATACTCGCCACCCTGTAACCAAACGAGTTGGTATCAACTCGTTGTCCTCATTTGTGATAACCGTGATGCCACCCTTTTTGGGAACACAATGTATTGGGCTAACCCAAGGACTATCTGATATGGGGTAAATCAATCCCGCATCAAGAAGTTTGATAACTTCAGCTTTTATAACTTCGTGGATTTTTGGATTTACCCTTCGTTGATGCTGCACGGTAGGTTTAAAGTCCTCTTCCATTAGGATTTTGTGTGTACAAAAATCCGGGTTTATACCCTTTATGTCTGAGAGCTTCCAAGCAATTGCTTGTTTGTGGGACTTTAAAACTTTAAGCAGCGCAGTTTTCTCCTCATCCTTTAAGTCTTTTGCAATAATGACTGGTAACTTATCGTTACCTTCCAAGAATGCATATTCTAGATGAGGAGGCAGGTCCTTAAGTTCAACCTCGGGGAAGTCATCATTTTTCTCAACATATTTGACTTCCACTTTATGAAGTTGTAGAGGTAGAACAGGAATGGGAGAAGGATCTTTGTTCAATAACTTCTCAAGGAGAAGTATATCCTCCTCCAGGTCAATCTCTTAGTTATCAATTCCTTCGGGAACTGAGTCACTTTTGAGAAAGACCTCTAATTCCTCAAGGAGAAAACCACTTCCCTCAAACGGAGTGAGGGAAGGAGAAGAATTAGCGATTATGGGATGAGAAGGAGTAGTGGGATTGCCACTCTGAAAATTATCAGCGAATCCAAGGAATTCCTGAGCATACTCCTCGGATGCAATGTCAATGACATCAATTCGGTTGACCGAATCAGCATTATAATTCGAGGAGTATCTCGAGGTTTGATCAAGGTTGAACGTTATCGCTTCATTGCCAACTCGTAACGTAATTTCCTCATCGAAAACATCGATTAATGCACGTCCCGTTCTTAAGAACCCCCTCCCAAGAATGAGAGGAACTCTTGGATCTGCATCGAAATCAACAACGACAAAGTCTGCCGGAAAATTGAATTGTCCGACTCTCACAAATACGTCCTCGGCAATACCGAGGGGACGTGAAATTGAACGGTCTGCAAGCTCGAGAGTCATGCATGTGGGACTAAGTGCCTGAGAAGAGAGTTTTTTCCAAACTGAGTATGGCATTAAGTTGATGCTTGCACCAAGATCGGCCAAGGCAAAACATTCAACCATACCCGGGAAAGTACATGGTATTAGAAATCTCCCGGGGTCTCCTAGCTTTTCGGGAAGCTTTTTCAATAGAACCGTAGAGCAGTTCTCATTGAGTGGAGTTCGTACCATCTCAAACATTTTTTCTTTATTGCTCAACAGGTTTTTGATTGTCGATGTGAATTTGGGCATTAAAAGAAGAGCATCCGCGAAACTAACATCGAAGTGTAGTTCTTGGAAAATTTGAAATTTTTTTTCCATTTGATAGTTAGCTTTATCACGGAGCTTTTGATCTTGCAATCGTGAGGGATATGGAATTGTTGGTTTTGGGTTGGCTTTTGGATTTTCAACAGGACCTTCGGTAGTTTCAAACACGACTCTTTTACGAGGAGTTGGGACCGGGATAACTGGAGGAGGGATGTCATTGGTACCTCCGTTAGGAAGTACCTTATCCGTAGTCTCCTCAGTTTCACATTCCTCTACAGGGATAAGAGATGAGGTAGAGGGAGCTGTAGGTCCTTGGTAAGAAACTCCACTTCTTGTGGTGATCGCCTTTACATCGCCCCTCGGATTAGCGATCGTGTTGCTAGGTAAAGTAGTACCTGAGCCCGAGGGTCGATCATTTAAAGACTTCTGCAAATTAGACATTTGATTAATCAGCATTTTGTTCATTTCTTCTTGGGATTTTAAAAACTGTTTTAATAATTCTTCATGTGATGGTCTAGTTGGAACAATGGCTTGATTTTGATTTGGAAGATTTTGAGCCCGATTGTTCTGGAAATTCCCATGTTGCTGATTGTTATTACCCTGGAAGTGGTTTTGTTGTTGAGAATTACCCTGTGGGTAATTGTTCTGACCTTGATTTCTGTTATAATTCCCCTGGTTTTGATTTTGGTGATCCTGGTTTTGACCAGAGTTGAAATTCCCTTGGTTGTTATAACCTTGGTTCATTCGATTCTGGTTCTGATTTTGGTTAAAATTCTGGTTCCTGTTTTGAGGTTGATTAAACCCTGGTGGTCCGATATAGTTATTAGATCGATAGCTCAAAAGGTTTCGATCCCCTTGCGGGTAAGAATTACCTCCCGTATTATAGGAACCTTGAGCTGCATACACGTTTTCACGAGCCGAGCCACCGGGGGCTTGGCAATCTGTGTACAGATGTGGACCACCGCAAGTTTCACAACTTGGGTAAACAGTTTTGACCTGATTAGGATTTGTCTGATGGATACGCAAAAATGTTGTAGACAAATCATCCATCCTTTTAGCTAGGATTGATATTTCAGTGCTTGCCGGAGTGTCTGACTTAAATGAGTCGTTCCTCTCAGCAGAGGAGTCCCAAAAATTATGATGGGCAGTCATGTTTTCGATTAAGTCATAGCACTCTTCAGGGGTCCTTTTCATAAAGGTGCCCCCAGCAGCAGCATTGATGGTGTCACGATGACGGAGTGTCAAACCATTATAAAAGGTGTCAATAATGGTGACAAGAAGCATATTATGATTAGGACACCGATCAATAGCAGGTTTGTAGCGTTCCCATGCCTCAAATAAGGACTCTTCGGGAAGCTGTCTGAAGTTGCTGATATCATTCCTCAACTTTGTGACCATAGATGGTGGAAAGTATTTGGCCAGAAATTTAGTGATCATCTCATCAAAAGTGTGGATCGAATTCTTTGGAAGTCGATCAAACCAGGAAGTCGCATGATGAGTGAGAGAATAGGGGAACAAGTATAAACGTAGGCCGTCATCGGTGACGCCATTTTGTTTCATGCTTTGGGTGACAGTTAAAAATTTGTCGAGATGCCTGTTGGCATCGTCACCTGGCAATCCGTGGAACTGGCACGAATTCTGGATCTGTTGTATCATGTCGTGTTTTAATCCAAAATCCATGGCTTCAATAGTGAGTGGTGCAATTGGTCCACCCCTCCCTTGCATGGTAGGTTGACACAGTTCCTCCATAGTTCGGGTGTCAGGAACTGGTTCATCCTTGGGAAGGAATGGGGGCTCGTCGTTCATTTTTGTTGTGTGTTCTTTTTCAACAATACGTAACTCGGGTACGTTTTTCTTCTTTTTATTCTTTGCTTGTGAACGAGTGCGCATGCACAAAAATTAGTTTTCAACACAAGATAGAGGCAAAACTACAGTGAACTTAAACCCAATAATCACAAATGAACAGCTCCTTTAAAAAAGGTACACTATCCACAAGGATACAATGGTAAGTTTTGAATCTTAGGTTTGGGAACTTATTATGTTCACACCCCCAGTTGGTAGGTGTTCTGCCTTGGTTTGCGGTGGTAAACTTTTATGTAATTATATTCACAGTAAAATGTTTTTGGCTTTTCGTGTATGGGTGAAAAAACTTGGACAATATTTTTGAAACTGATTCGTTAACCGAAATCGTTCCTTTAAGATACTCGCAGGCTGGTGGGAGGAAATAAATGGATCCCTCTTAAGTTCGCAATTTAATGTCAGAACTTACCGTAAACCAACTGTATAGGTTGTAATCGTAAAGATACGAAGTAATTTAACTTCACAGTTTTGTTTTGTTGTTTATGATTTGTTTGGTGTTGTTAACACTTCAGGAGAAATGTTATTGAACGTTTTCAGATATGATTTTGATTTTTCTTAAAAATTTACAAAGTGGTGATATTTGTGCAGGAGGGTTTTTGAAAACCACTAAACTTTTACCGTTTTGAAATACGCAACAACCTCCCCGGCAGCGGCGCCAAATTTTGACTCCTCCCAAACCAACCAGTCAGCCGTGTGCAGCTGTTAGGCCCACAAACTTGCTTTCCTGCTCAAACCATGAACCAAGGACAACCTACTTCCTCCCCTGAGGATCTAAACCAATACTCCAAGCTGCTTCCTTTCCAAATTACCTCTGAAACCCAGAAATCAAGAACAAATGCCACAGTTGACTTTCTTTGACCAATTTGTAATTTGTGAGATTTTTTATATTAAACTGATTAGTAGGTTACTAAAAGCTTTATTGAGCTTATGGGAGCTTATATGAGCTTACTCAATCCATTAAACCATATAATAACAACAACACAGCTTATTGAAATTTTTGATATGAAATTAAAAATGGCATTAACTAAGATAATAATACAAACTTGATTTTTATTAACTTAAAAGATTACTAATACACTGAGAACACTTAAACTGAAACTTGAAAGCTTAAAATTACACTTGAACTTTGAAATCAAACTAATACGACATACACTTTTTTAATTTAAAACTAGATAGCTAACTCTTCTGCTTCTCTTCATCTTTATAGGTGAGAATGAGCATCCAGGTGTCCTCAGGGACTTTTCCCACTTCATCTGAGCCCTTGATTATGTCTAATTGATATCCACCGTTTAAACTTACTTTTTGGCGCCAAAGTCCTTCACGTTAACTTGGAGGCTACGGTGAACAATTAAGGACAATTGGAGTTATGTGGAGGTGGCAGGGGACAAATGGGAGGGTTTTTAGGACAAGTTGGGATTGTATGGAAGAAACAGAGGAGGTAAAGTAGTTTGGAGTGAAAAATTGTGGAGAAAGCATTAAATGCTTATGTGGTTTGGTATGTGAGGTGGAAGAGTGGTTAGGGTGAGCTGGAAGGTGAGGATGTGGTGGAAAAACCACCTGGTATTGGTGGTTTCAGGTGTGGGAGAGGAGGATGAACAGTGGTAGCTGTTTGGCGGTTTTGGGTGGTCAAACGGGGTTTGACCCGTTTTAAATAACAAAGGGTGGTTTGGACTGGGCTTATTTTGGGCTAGGGGTGTGTGTCTGCTGGGTAATTTAGGTGGGTTGGATTTGGTTTTGGTTTATATAAATAAAAAGGGTCCGGTTTGGTTAAAGTGTAAACAAGGACGAAAAATGTAATTTGGGTAAAATAGAGGGACTGAATTTGTGATTTTCCCAAAGTATTTTAAAGTGCTATTTTTGCCAAATATGATAAACCAAGGACCAATTTATTTATTTTTCCATTTAAAAATATCCAGGGACCTTTTCTGTAATTTTTCAAACTCTAGGGACCATTATTGTAAATTTGGATTTTTAAGGGACTGTGTTTGTAATTTCTCAAAATATTATCAAAATTGTTCCATTTTGTCATTCATGCATAGTACAAGGGTATTATTTGTAAATTTCTAAATTTTGAATACCCAGGGACCATTTTTGCCAATTTTGTAACTTGAGGGGTAAAAGTTGCCAGTTTGTGTAAACTTTCATCCAGGGATCATTTGTGAATATATTTGGTTTCCCAAGGACTTAAGTTGACTTTTCATTCATTTTAAACCTTTAGGGACTAGTTTTGACAATATTTGAAACTTGAGGGACTGAATCTGCCAATTATGCAAACTTTGTACGTTTTTTATCTGTTTTTGCATATTTTGTATTTGAAACATATAAAACACACTTTTAAGATATTTTAAGTATTATGATGCATATTTGAGTGTTTTTGTATGTTTTGGCAGCTCAGATTAGTATAAAATGATGAGTATTTAGACACTCATCAACTACCTTATAATGTATTTAAGACATCTATATTTAGAAGTCTTAAAATGTTTAAGACCAAAAACATTTATTTAATAAGAAAGATGCATACACATATAATTAAAAGCCTAAAAATTTAAGTGTCTTTAAAAAGTCTGGGTTGTTACAAGTATAGTTTTGAATGCTTTTAATTTTTTAAGACATACAAGAAAAGAAGCATAGCGTACACCCCTTTAATGCACATAATTTTCTGACTTACAAGACAAGAAACATAGTGTACACCACTTTTATGCACATATTAAAAAAGCAACACATTAATGCAATTTAATGTAGTCAATTAATTAACTTGTCAATAAATACAATTAATACAGTTATTAGAGCACCCCTTACATAAAAGATACAAATAATCAAGCATATTGTACAACCAAATTAAATATAATTCCTGCATTAAATGTCACTAATACAAATAATAAAGCACATTATACAAATATTCAAGCCCAAACGGGCAACGGGTCAAATGGGCTTTAGCCCGAACAGGTGCGGGCCAAACAGACTCGAGCCCAAACGGGCACGAGCCCGAATGGGCACGGGCTAAACAAAAGTCTTGATATCCGTAAATTTATTGTCAAAAAGAACATAATAAACTAAAAATACATGATTCACCGGAAAATTTAATTTCAGAGTACTCGCCGTTGCAATGCGCGGGTACCCTGCTAGTGCTGTTAATTCTCTCAAAGTCCGAACTTGTAAGTGCTGGAAATCCCACTAAGGAAATTCCTTCACGAACCGAGTCCTGATGATGTAGGTCTATCCTTGAATTCTTTTCAAAGTATCGACAACTGTCCTAATAGGATTCGGACAACTGATACGCCCGACCAAGATGAATGGAATCAAGACATTCATCAGAAAGACAATTGTAGTGGTCTAATCTATGAGAAAAGTCCAGTGTGATCGATTGGTGGTTATTACTAACCTTTACCACATAGATCCCGATGAATGCACCTTGGAGGAAAGATCATTACCATCATGATTCTTCAACTCACACTCAAGATCCAAATGCTCATACCAACAATATTACAAAATATAAAGTTCTCACCAAATATCAAAGCAAAGTTCAGTTCTGGAAGATTCTTCATCAATAACTAAGAATCTACAAAGTTGAAGAGACAAAGATCAAAGTCATGAAAAGAGAACCTTACAAGTATGAAGATTCAAAGTCAAAAGAAGTATGATTATGTTGGAAATGACGTAAAGACAACAAAGTTAAAGACGTTGATGAAGGTTCTTAGGAACTATATTAGAGTTGATACGACAAAAGATTGAAAGATAAAGGACTTATGATGACAAAGTGAAGAATGCAAAAGACAAATGACTTGCTTTACAAAGAAGTTATTTCAATATAGTCCTTCGTAGTATTTTGTAACCCTAATTCTCTATTATATAAAGAGAATACAGGGAATAGGTTTTAAGTACGTACAAGATGTAAACCAGTAAAAGGTGTGTGTGTATAGGCGTAGTGCTCTAAACGCCTAGGTTTGAGTTAGTTCAGCCTCAAGGTCGAGTCCTTGATCCCTGTTACAAGGTGTGTAACACGTTCTACCTTGATCCAGTAGAATTGGGGCTGTAGATGTTTGTAATAGTGTTAGGAGATGTTGACGAAGAAACCTTGTTTCAATAATAATGATGTTTATATATTCTGCTGTGCATTCTTGTTCTTAATCATTATTGTTGTGTAATTCCTAGATAAGGTCTAACCAACCTCGAGCTATAAACGATCTTAACATGTGGTATCAGAGACAGGGGGCTCGTGATCGTGGGATTAAACAAGGTTTGGTTTGTCGAAAATTGAAGAAAATTCGTAACTGGTTCGTATCTTCAAAACTCACTGCAGGTCAGTTTTCAAACGGCGATATCTCCTTCGTTAACCGTTGGATCGGGCTAAAATTTTTACTGGAGGTTCTCAACATATCAAGGAAGAGTTTCACCAGAGGGATCTTCGATCTGAGCTTCCAATAAAAAAGATAAAATTTGTTGAAAACTGCTGCAGAGAGAGGTATAATTTTTCGAATTTTTAGGTTTTCTTTCAAAGGGTTTTGGTTTTTCATTGATTTCCTTGTTCGTATGGTCTTTATTCATCATGGAAGTCATTGTTTATCAAAGAAAATCTGCTTTGGATTGGATTTAATTGATTTGCAATTAGGGTTTCTTAGGGTTTCAAATAACTGATTGCTTGGAATACATATGTAACCCCTGAAACAAACCCTAACAATGACCAATCATATAAAACCCTAACTGAGTAGATGAGATGTTGTTGTTGTGATGACGCTGTTTTATTGGTGGCATAAATACTAGTTTGGATTCTATGGTAAGCTAAGTAAGGTTACTAGAGCAGATATCTAATGGTCCGTTTGTTAATGAGTAAACCTGCTGACGGTGAATAACTTTTGGTTATCTTGTGGAGCTCTGGTGGTACGAAGTAATGTAAACAAAAGAATAGCAAAGTTTTTTTTTGGTGTCGTGTGGATCGATGCATGAAAAGACACAACCACATTTGTTTCTTTTCTTATTTGAAGACCTGCTTGAAGGAACCAGAATATATACAAGATTATTTATTCTCGACAAGTGTGCAAGCAAAAGGTAGTATTTATTTTGGCTTTGATTAATACGTAGCATAAAAAAAATCAAATTGAGAAGCTGATGTGTTAAAGGGTTTTTGGTGCTTCAATATTGATTGGTCGAATAACAATCGTGGGTCGACAACAATTTATTCACTTAGGATTGTTGACAAAGCACATGTTATTCAGTATTTGCAGCTTATCGTTACCACTGCTAATGTATATGTTTCCACTGCAAGTTGTTTGTTCCCACTGCTACGCGTAAATTGTTTCCACTGCTGCGTTAAACGTTTCCACTGCAGCTTCGATGGTTACCACTGCTTATGCAAATAAGTTTCTACTGCTCGTGGAATCTTCAAATGATGTGAGTAAGTCTGCTATCATGAGAGATTCTTGGTAATAATTCAGCTCAAGGAGAAGCAGCTTTGAATTGTGTATGGTACGTGATATTGATATTAACTGATATATGATATTGCAATCATGGGTCGGTGTGTGAGATTTGTTTTTGTCGATGCATGGGATAGTGGATTTGAATTTATAAATCTCGTACTAATTAAATAAGTGGATAACCTCGTACTTCATTAAAGGGTGTGAGGTAGATTCGTTTTTTTTTTCCTATGATGGATTCATTCATTGGTCAGTATGGATAACATGGGACGGTGACTTAAATCTTTGTTACAATTGAAGCTTTGGTCAAATTATGTTCACGTGGAGATGATAATATTTTAATTTTCAATCGCTGATGTTTATGTTTAAAAGAGTATTGAAGATGGATGACACACACAAGGCGTTTGGTTTTCGGTTCGTAAAAGTTATAAAGGCTCGTTTTTATTTGTTTTAATTGATTACGGAGAAAAGTTTTTATCACCTATTTGACGATGAAGTGGAGTTTCACAGGTTTGTGTTTTATCATACCTTTTCAGTTGGAGGTAACTTGTTCGTTCGTTCAGGTGACTACGAATTGACAAACACTTGAAGGAGTTACGTTATTGTGCTCAGTGTTTCTTGTCAAGAGATTGCGATCTCCCTATACGTTAAGTATACGTTCGAAGTCAGTTAGTACAAGATATAAAATACAAGTTTGGGTTGTTCTACTTCAGCATCAAGTTGGTAATACTTAGTTTTCTTCTTTAGTAATCATTAAATAAGAGTCTACAGAATTGAAGATTCAAGAAATGGTTAATATATGGGTTTCATGGGAAGCTTAAGTGTTAAATGTTTAACCATTTATATGCTACATCGAGGTGAAGGTTTTTGCTACTGCTAGTTGTTATTACTACTGATGATTTGGATTTCTGTTGTTTCAAGTACATTTTTAGATGCGGAAAACTTAATGGTGGCGACTTTGAAATATTGGAAAGATGAATTGGATGTGTAATATTGATTTGTGGTTGTGACGATCAAGGTTGCATACATTTGTCCCCTATTTGATGATGACAAAAAGGGGAAGAAGAATAGTTTGAATATTGCAACTTGAAGATCCTTGATGATATGCATGGTTTAAGGGGAAGATGACATCTTTCATATACTCGGTTTTGTCATATCAACTAGGGGAAGATTGTTAGGAATTATATTAGAGTTGATAAGACAAAAGATTGAAAGATAAAGGACTTATGATGACAAAGTGAAGAATGCAAAAGACAAAGGACTTGCTTTACAAAGAAGTTATTTCAATATAGTCCTTCGTAGTATTTTGTAACCCTAATTCTCTATTATATAAAGAGAATACAGGGAATAGGTTTTAAGTACGTACAAGATGTAAAACCTAGTAAAGGTATGTGTGTGTAAACCTAGGGCGTAAGTATGCTTATGTAAACGCCTAGGTTAGTTGATTAGTGTTAAGCCTCAACGATTTTAGATCGCTGTTAGAGTGTAACCGTGCTACACTTGATCACGTAGCATTGGGGCTATGATGTATGTTAGAATAGAGATGATGACGAGAAACCTTGTTAGCAATAATAAAGATGTTTTGTTTATTCCGCTGCGTACATGTTCTTTATCTTTATTATTGTGTAATCCCTAGATGAGGTCTAACAAACCTCGAGCTATAAACGATCTTAACATGTGTAATGCGAAATCAACATATGATCACAAGAACAAAGAACAAAGATTAAGGATTAAAGATTAAAGAGACGACAAGCCAAAGAAGTTCAAGAATTCAAACAACCTATGATGATCAACCATTAGAAGGAGATTGTTAGGATCACGTCTAATGTTCAAAAGTGTCGATAATAATAATTCATATGAAAGTGTTGGCTTATGATTTATGCTAGTTACACTTTGTCGATCTATTTCTCATATTTGATCTACCATACCAAGTCTCTCTCTTTCTACTTTCTCTCACTATAATACTTGTGTGAATCAATCATGGTGACCTAACATAAGTGCATTCATTTCAATTTAATTCATAAGAAAGTGTTGGTGACCTAACATAACTCATGTAACCTTTATATGAAAGTGTTGGTCTATCATTTATGCTAGTTACACTTGGTCAATCTATTTCTCATATTTGATTTACCATACCAAGTCTTTCTCTATCTACTTTCTCTCACAATAATACTTGTGTGAATCAATCATGGTGACCTAACATAAGTGCATGCATTTCAATTTAATCCACAAGTATATAATCTACAATATTTCAATTTAATTCATAAGTATACTAAAAAAATGGTTGTCTGTCAGATAACCATGTACCATCCAAGACCTATTTTACATGGGCCGACAACGATCCTCCACTGAGCCATGGCTAAGACTATAAGACTCGGTTAATCACGCTCTAGTTATATGGTCATAATGTGCATCAATGAGACATGGTGGTCTTCTTAGGAATCAAGATAAAAGAGGTACGAGCCTATAGAATAGATCCTGTTCAAATAAGGTCGTGCTTGGTTGCTTGTTTGTGGTCTATATATACTGCGTAGCTTTTGTACTCTCAAGTGATGTGGGACAAAAGCAAAACAGCTGCTACAAAAATACAAAACAATACAAGTGCCACCTCACCCAGCTTTTATGTATACGAATAATTATTAAGAAGAGCAACATTTAGCTAATGTTTGTTACATATGGCTATGAGTAAGCTAAATTATATTGTAGTGTATATTAGTGACTTTTATCGCATTGTTAATTTCATTGACCGTTTGTTATTTAACGTAGGTTCTAAAATGGTAGACGATAATGTTTAAGATTTAGTGAATGGTAAATAAGCAACTTACTTAGGAATTAAGTGATGACAAAACATAATAAAAACAGGTAATATAGATTAGTTGGGTACTTAAAGCTATCACTCACGACCGTCAGGATTTATAGTTATAGGATAAAGTGTGTATGGACTAACGACCAGTATTAGATTTGCACTACAAACGACCCACTAATGTATAGCTAGTTTGACATTGCACTTGTGAAATATGTTGTTTAGGAATCAAAGGAACGATTTGGTAAACACACTTCTTTTATCTTGATCACATGCTTTTCCATTATATTGTATGTTTTTAGTTATTAGTCCAAACACTTGTTCATTCGGAACTAAAACGAAGTCTGTTATTTTCTGGCTTTATTAGGTATATAGTTAATTTTGATAAATACCTTAGAATTATCACTTCGCTCCCTAATGAGCTATACCTTGACTTACAAATTCTATTTTACTAGTTGGATACCCGTGCGGAGCTACTGTGATAAATATAGTTATTTATAAAAATAGTAAATAAATTGCTAGCCCAACTCTCTCCCAAAATTCCCTACCAGCTTAGTAAATTTGTTTCACAACACTCCGAATGTATATGCGTTAGTTTTATGTGTTTGCTTGGTTTCCTGTAGTTTTCCCGTGACATCATTATTCTCGCATATAGACAGACCATCGCAATCTCTTACCCGTAAAACACTCCCTCAAAAGTATATGATTTTGACGAATGAAGATTGTATTGGTTGAAATAAAGGTTAAAGTTGCAAAAATTTGAATAAAAATAAAATAAACACACTAAAAATGTAAAACTAAAAACTAATAAAAATACATCAAAATGGATGTTGAATTAAAGAGCACAAAATTCTAAAAAATATGGTGAAATTGGATTATTAAAAGTATAAATATATAAAAAGATATTTAAATTTGAAAATAAAGGTAAATTTTAAGTTGTAAAGTGATACATGTCACCTTACGATTAGAGTTCCTTGTCTTAATATTTGGTTAGAAGTTAGGTTTGTAGTTAGTTGAAAGATTAGAGCTCATTATTTTAATTTTTTGTTAAAAGTTATGCTTAGATTATCCGTGCATTATAATATAGTATAAGTATAGAAGTATAGAAATATAGATATATGATAAATACACTCACCTTAGTGCGAGTCTAAAGAGGTATTTCTACATTTATAAATTTAAGACTCCATCCCACACATGCTATATATATACATGGCTAAAACTTGAGCAGCTGGTCACAAGGTCTCAATTTGAGTCTTGTGTTTGGGTTTTCCCCAGGTTCGAACCTGGGCATAGGATTTGTAATATAAGATTTCTACCGCTGAAGCAAACCTTTCAAAAAAAAATATAGTACGACTACGACTAGTTGAAGTCTTTTTTTTAAATAAAATTAAATAGGCATGCGATAAGTAGATAACTATTCTCTGCAATTCTTCTTGCATAAAGTTTAGTCAAGCTTCTATGATCCACATGTACGTCTAGAAATGTGTGTCTATCTTCATAAATATATGTGTTTATATCCTTTTTTTGTTTTTTTGTTTTTTTTTTTTTTTTTTTTTTTTTGTTATCATGAAGTTCGCCATATGATTAATTCTCTAAATGCTAGGTATTATCATAAAGCAGAATTAGTAAGCTTATAAAGCAAATTAGCTTAAACATGTTAAGTTTCAGTCAGAAGAATATTTGGATTCTTCACCATTTTGTTTACATGTTATTCATGCATGGTGAGATGGATTAATTTCATATATTATCTTATTTTCATGATTAATTTTATGTACATTCAAAGTACTTTGATTTTAACGTCATGTCCTAGATTAAAATATCTCTTTGAGTATAGATGAGTTGATTTTAAAGTCATGTTAACTATTATTTCTTTAACATCCTTGATTTTGTCCTCTTCGCCTTACTAATAGGTGTCACTATTATTATAAAAGACTTTGTTGCTAGAACTAAAAATGGTGCTGGAGCTGGTGCTGGAGATGAAGATTATAAAAAGAGATTATTTTTATAAGCTACCCGAAGTAACCTTTGATTTTAAGAGATTATGGTAAATTTTATTTATTTATTTATTTTAATAATATCTTATAAGTTGTGTCTGCTAAACGAAGATTATCTTTTAAGTAGCTTATTTTTTTAAAAAATAAGTATAATCTCTCCATAATTTCATGTGCCAAACATGCCTTAAGTAAATGCTACATGCTTTCATATATTATCATATTTTCATTACTAATTTCATATATACCCAAAGTACTTTAATTTTAACGTCATGTAACGTCCCAGATTAAAATATCTCTTTGAGTATAGATAAGTTGATTTTAAAGTCATATTAACTTTTATTTCTTTAACATCCTTAATTTTGTCGTCTTTGCCTTACTAACAGGTGTCACTGTTATCAGGGCCGTCCCGTGGATTTTTGGGGCCCTGTGCTGCTGTCGCAAAAGAGGCCCTTCTTAAACCCAAAATTTTAAGCTAATGCAAAAAAATTCATAATATTCTTAAAAAATAAATAAAAATAATAATATCTATATTTGTAAATTTAACGATAACAAAGTACTTTCAATCATGGGTACAAATTAGACTATCTATTTCTTAAATAATGCAATTCTCCTAGCATTTTTTGAAGCAAAGTTGTCGATCACCTCTTCAAAGTCAATACTCTCAAGTAAATCGCTATCAATGCCAATCTATTATTGCTTAAAGAAATTAGTACATAGAAATCTTTGCATTATTGCTTAAAGAAAACTAAAGAACTTCTTGTTTACTAACCGATGCATATGTTGATATTTATTATAATGACTAAGGTGATGTTTGTTTTGGTATAAAAAGTCTAAACGTCTCTGAAATCTGATTCGGTCGGAGGTCTTCAAACATAAGGATAGACACAATAAGGGACTCGACCAACTCGGTCGATTGGGCTTCTAACAAGATTCATAATTCTAATAAGGTTGATACGAATGCACATGGGGTTGTTGGTATTGAAAAGGTTGATGTGGATGCTTTGAAACAACCTTCTACATCGTATGCTGGTGTTACTACTAATGAACCTAAGAAATACATGTCTAACTTTCGTAGGCTAGAGTGTAGCAAGAAATCAAACGGTGTGGATCTTTCTGTACCTATGAAAGTGATTGAAGAGGTGAACACTAGGTTTAAGAATACTCTGTATGGGTACTTCCTTGGCCAACGACTTGTTTTTCCTGTTGTCGATTACTATGTACGCAATGCGTGGGCTAAGTTTGGTATACAGAAGGTAATGATGAATGCAAAGGGGTTATTTTTCTTTAAGTTTAACTCGAAAAAAGGTGTTGATGATGTTCTTGAAAACTGTCCTTGGTTAATTAGAAATTTACCTATTATTCTTAAACCATGGACATTGAACACTAACCTGCTTAAAGAGGATTTGACCAACATCCCGGTGTGGGTTAAATTCCATGATTTCCCTCTGGCTATGTTTTCTAATGATGGTCTTAGTCTGCTTGCAACATTGATTGGTACACCCAAAAGGTTAGATGCTTATACTAGCCAAATGTGCAAGGACTCATGGGGCCGTAGTAGTTTTGCTAGATGCATGATTGAAGTGAAGTTGGATGAGGTTCTTCAGGATAGCCTCACTGTTGAGATACCTTTACTTGATAGTACGGGGTCGACTATTGAGAAGATTCAGGTTGAATACGAGTGGAAACCACCGCGTTGTGATAAGTGTAAGATATTTGGTCATACTCTTATTGATTGTCCTAAAGTTGTTGTGCCCTCTGCTTAGCCTACCATGCCTGTTAATGATGGTTTCAAGATTGTTAATAACAAAAAGAAACAAAAGCAAGGTGGTCCAACAATCCTGGGTCAAGGAGGGTTTACTAAACTTGTTGTAGGTAAGCAGTTTCAGTATCGACCCAAAAAGATTACTCCTGAACCTAAGAAAGTGGATGGCAATAAGAATAATGCTTCTGATGTGGCTAGTTCGAGTGGTACGAATATCTCTACATCTAACCAGTTTGATGCTCTTAATATGGATGATACGGATGCTTTGGGTATTCCTACTAATGACACTAATAAGGATGTGGATTCTGGTCGTACAATGGAAGTTAATGAGGTTGAGTCTACTAAGACAGGTAC
The DNA here is from genome assembly GCA_030686995.1 of Artemisia argyi. NCBI lineage: Eukaryota > Viridiplantae > Streptophyta > Magnoliopsida > Asterales > Asteraceae > Artemisia > Artemisia argyi. Next base: position 128,864,574 of record CM060695.1, on the reverse strand, counting down.
TGCATAACAAGAACCTCTTGTGAGTGATTTGAAAGAGAAGGAGTCGGTTGTGGCTCCTAAAACTAGTGATTCTTGTACTCCGCCTGCCTCTTCTACTAAGTGAGTTAACCCTTTTTCTAAGGTGGGAGAGATCGTGGTTTCTGATTCTGATGATGAGGTGGTTGCTAACCCATTTGATGAGTCTGCTAATCTATTCGGTGGTGCCCAAGAGTTTGAGGATGAGTATGTTGAATATGACTACGATGACTATGCGAACCAGGTTTATGATCTTCCAGGGAATTTGGATGCTTTTAATGCCATGTATGGCACCAAGCTTCAAGGCCTTAGGAAGTAATCTTATTTCGTTATGTCCTATGTTATCCTTTGAGTAATGGTTTGTTTTCTTGTTTAGAAAATAGGAAGTTCTTGTTATGAAAGCTTTTTGCCTATGTAACGGGCTGAGATATGGGATTTCACCCATATCCATTGTACTTAAACGTTTTTGGTTAATATATTTACCAGGGTGCAGGATTACTCCCCTTTACCCAAAAAAAATGTATCAAGCTTAAAATCCTTCCACCGATTCTAATTTATTCAAACTTTATAGGCCTACATCGAATACATGCACAATAAGATATACAGGAATTAAAATTTGCTTCGTTCAGTGGTTCCCAATCACAATAAGGGAATTAAACTAATGAAACAAGGACAAATGAAAAATAGAGATTTGAACTCGTTGAAATCGTGTGAATGATGAAGACGATTGTCGAGTCTCGAATGGGTTTTAACCCTTTAGATGATTTAGAATGCAAAATTCGGGTGTTTATATATGTAGATGTTTTGCTACGCGAAAAAAAAATAAAAAATAAAATAAAATACTGGACTTCAGTGCTAGTGGGCTTGATATACACTATATACAGGCTGGACAATTATGGGGCCCTTCTTGGATTTTGGGCCATGTGCAGTTGGTCACTTTGCATAGACCCAAATCCGGCCATGACTGTTATTATAAAAGACGTTGTTTTCAATATTCAAACAACTAGTATAGTTTGAATTATATGTTTTTGTCTAGTTGCAGATTCACAATGCAGGGTTTTTTGTTTGCATAATTTCATGTTCTGGAAAAATGTTTGCAAAAATAATTATATATTTACAAACTTTGGACACTATTTAATATATGCATATGTTATATATATTTATATTGGTTAGTAAGGTTGCGTTCTCTTTGAAGAGAGCTTCGCAAAGAGCTAAAGAGTTTTCAAAATATAGTTAATATTAAGGGTTTTGCTAACAACAGCCCTTAGGGTTGTTGTTAACACCTAATTTCCGAAATTCATGTTAAGACATTTCACAATGTCCAAATAAAATCATTTAAAATCATCAAAAAACACTAACAACTTCCTATTATTTCGCACATACAAATTTAATTCTTTTTGGGTAAAAGGTCAACGACCCGGTAAATATATTACTCCAAAAAGCATTTAAGTACAACGGATAAGGGTGAATCCCATATCTCAGCCCGTTACATAGGTGAAAAGCTTACATAACAAGATACTTCCTATTTTCTAAACAAGAAAACAAACCACTAACCACATGGTAACAAAATACTCTGACAAAAATGTAAACTACTTCCTACGACCTTGGGGATTAAAGCCATATATGGCATTAAGAGCATCCAAATTCCCTGGAAGATCATAAATTTGCTTCGAATAATCATCATAGTCATCAAACTCATATTCACGCTCATGACCACCACCAAACAGATTTGCTGATTCATCGAACGTGTTAAGAACCTCATCATCGTCACTATCAGAAACCACAACCTCACCCACCTTAGAAAATGGGTTAACCCTCTTAGTAGAAGAGGTAGACGGAGCAGGAGAAATACTAATCTTAGGAGACCCATACTGCTCCTTCTCTTTCATATCACTCACAAGAGGATCTTGTGATGCATTACTTGTCTTTAACGACTCATCCTCATTAACTTCTATTGTACGACCAGAAACCACATCCTTGTTGGTGTCATTAGTAGGAATACCAAAAACATCTGTATCATCCATATTAAGAGGATCAAACTGGTTAGATGTAGAAATCTTCGTCCCACTCGAACTAGCCACATCAGAATTCTTTTTTCTTAGTTTCATCCACTCTCTTAATTCACTCTTCTCATTGGTCATATTAGCGAAGAATGTGGAGCATGTTTCTGAATATGTGGAGAATTTTTGAAAATTTTGTTGTTATCAACAGCCCTTAGGGCTTTTTTTAGCATTTCCCTAATATTAATGAGATGTCGTGTTTTAAAGTGAAGCACTTGAAACACAAAATCTGAGAAAAATAGTGCATCCCACATATATCACCTAGTATAGGAAGTGTGGAGGTGTTTATACTTATATAGATGTCTTATTTCTATGATTTTTCAGGCAAGTTTGTCAAGTCCACCAGTGCATCTGATGTGACCGTTGTATCCTAAAAAATAAAGGACGAATCTATTTTAAAGGAATGGTGTTAAACAAGAGCCTCGTGCCTCAACCTTTTATAGTTTATTTATTTATAGTTATTTAGGATTTGTCTTATGCTTCTACCTTATTTTGTTTATTTAATTTTTTTTTCTTTAATTACTGTTAGTTTTTATTATTGTTATTATTATAATATGATTTTATTATTAATAAAAGTGTAACAATGTCTTTGCACACTGTTATCGTTTATTTTATGTAGTCTTCTTATATTGCTAGTCAGGGTCTTTATTAAGGTCGACTTGCGTTCAGCATGTTTACATCCGATTATGCCTAAATCTGACTTTATGGTGTTCAATGAAACGATAGACAGACGTGGATGCATGCCGTCCATTTGATATTTCAGGGCATATTTCAAACGCTTGAACACAAGAAAGACTATATCTCTTTAAATTACTTTACATATAATGTTCCTAAACATTATATTTACGAATTAATATTGATTGTTAACAATCAACATTCTATATCAAATTTGTTTTTACATATATCTAGCTAGGATATTAGTTTAAAAAAAGAGAGGACAATCATGTCTCACGTTAATGGAAGATCCACTCAAATATTTGATTATTATGAAGATTTTTTTTGAGTGGATCTTCCATTAACGTGAGACAAGATCAACTTCGTTTTTTTTTTTTTTTTTTTTTTTTTTTTTTTTTTTTTTTTTTTTTTTTTTAGGACGTGATTTTGGGGACACAACATGATTGTAAACATGATAAACAACATTGACAGACTGTGGAAGAGTACTAGAGGTACGACTGATATTGGATGATATTGATACCTGAACAAAAATATTGAGGGCCCGTTTGGTTGAGGGGTGTTGAATGAAAGAATGAAATGAATAATGTTTTTTGTTGTTTGGTTCATTGAGGGCCTACCACAATGTAATGAAAAGTTAAGATGATACCCATAGATCTATTCCACTTATATAGGGTGACTTTTGTTATTTTTTTTTTTTTTTTTATCTTATACTCTTTTCTAGTGGTCCCAACCATTATAATATATTTATTTTGTATTTTAAAATTAATAATTTCAATTTTAATATATGTTTTTAATTTTAAAACAAATATCATTTAAATCAATCAATTATTTTCTTTCTCATCCTTTTCTTTCAAACTATTCCAAATCCAAATCCAATTCTAAACCCACTTACAAACCAAACGGGCCCTGATTGTGGCAAAATGGATATTATTAAAAAAGAAACACCTTCAATAAATGGATTTAGCCTTTAGGACTCTGATTGACAAGAAAAATTGTGACATTTCAAAAATTTTATTTCATTAATCTTAAGAGTATTTAACTATTCTATTTTTAAATAATTAACTTCATCGGAAGTTATCCACTTTTCGTCATAACATGTTCAATTAATTCAACCGCGACTAGACTACGTGCATTCTACACTTTTTATGCATCATTGTTTCCTTACAATCCTATTAAAAAAAATTACTTTTTAATTATTCCATTCTTACGTAAACCTGCACCCTTACGTTTTACTCGATTTAAATTTACGTTTTAAGGTTTTGACAAAGTGAACCAACCCTAGACTACGATAATTTACATATTTTATGAATTTTTAAACTATTTCATGTTTACTAAAAAGTTTTATACTTGTCGTGTCATTTTTATAGCTTACGTCACTTTTATCAAGAACCGGTGTCACCAAACGTATTTTCGACTCACGGTTTCATTTTTGACGACGTTTAAACACTCCGATAAACCCAAGGCTCTCATGAAATATTAAAATTAGCCATTTTAACACTTCATAACAACTTCATAATATTTTTATTACACTTTTCTAAAATTCACATTTTCAGGTCACCCGGTATTGTGTAATTCGTGTTTTTAAGACCGTCCACTTGATTTAAACCTCACAAACACACTAATACACCAAATATTAATCAAATGTCAATAAAATCTGATTTTGGCTTGCCTTGGGACCCCCAAAACAGTCCACCCTCTTTAATACCATATCATATCACACTTTATCATTTTTCAAGAAAATCACTCATTGAATTTTACATGCAAATCTCACCTAAAACATAAAAACCATCCTTTTCCTTCTCCTCCAATTTGTCTCACTTAAATTTCTATCATAGTTTAGGATTTATGGCCATTTTCGTAAGAGATTAAAATTCAGAAAATATCATGGGCTGGATGTTCAGGGGTAAAATAGTCTTTTTACTTGATTCTGAATGTTTCAGAAGTTGAGGTCTGGATTTTTGAAAACTAGACTCAAAGGGCTTTCCAGGGGTGAAGGTCTTGTATTCATATCATTTATAGATTAGGAGTTAAGGGTCTATAAAATAGAGTCAAATCCAGAATTTAATATTTTACGTCTTGTCTTGAACTCTAAAACGTGTAGATACACATAGGTAAGATAAGAATTGAGGGATGAAACTTGGTAGGTGTTTTATTACCTATAAGACCTGGTCGAACATCAATCTTAAAGTGAAAATATCTTGGGTTAAGTCTTAGTGCAATGCCATGCTTATCTCGGAAACATATCTCGTGATCATTTGATTTACTTTTTCATATCGCTCTTCTTTATCATTCTAAGTCGCGTCACGTCTTTTGGGTTGTGCTTAGACGCTTCGCACTTGTTTGAAGATCCATTTTACTTCTGATCTCGTTGCTCTTAAGGTGAGTTCATAGCCTCACCTTTTACTTCAATTGTTTTACAAACTCCATGGTGGAGATACATGTTACTTTTTTTATTAGGATCATAACTGATTTGAAAACTGTATTCTAAACTGAATGTGTTATTGACACTAAGTACTACTATTGCCATGAAGTCCCCACATCATGAATCTTTAATCACTATGAGTAGTGAGCGCGAATATTGTGAATAGATCTATTGGGATTGAACTCCCCCGTCTGTAGAGGATGCACTATATTTGAGGTCTCTAGGTGCTTGGCAAGGCACCTACCGGAGCAAATTTACATACATATTTCTTAAGGCGTCGATGTTATGAGCTTAGTGTAATAATACGTTTTATGGGCGTATAACAACGTAGCCTATCGTTTTCTTAAATTAAATTATATTGTGATCAACTTCTTATTATATAAACTCTATGGATTCACTCAACCTTTGTGTTGACTTTTTAGCATGTATTTTCTCAGGTATTATTTGGCTAGCTGAGCATTGGGAGCAATCGGAGTCGCGTGGATATCAAATATTAGAAGACTTATTTTCTACACATTCGATAACTTTTTATCTTTAAAATATACATATGTGTCATGTTTTAATTCTTGTAACTTAAGCTTAAAAAAAGAGATTGTTGGGACCTTTGTACTCTGATTTATCAAATCAAATGTGACATTTTATTAAACGTCTCTTTTAAGGTCGTTTTATGTAACTTGTGTGTATGAACTATGAAGTGACACCTAAATTAGTATTCCGCTGCATTGTAAATTTTGGGGGTGTCACAGAATGGTATCAGAGCATTAGTTATAGCGAATTAGGTCATTTTTAAAACCTAAACTATAACTGATTTTTGATTTTTTTTAAGTCTTTCACCATTGTTCGATATCCGCGCACGCTTGCTCCCATGTAACTTATGTGCTCTATTTTGCATCCATACTTCTATTATATGACTAATGAATATATCCTCTAGTCATGATTTTGCTCTCTCGTGCCTATCTTATGATGTTATACTTTTTACTTTATATCGGTCGGTTATTTATACGCTGAGCACTCCGATTATTGCGTACTTCATGTTTTCTTATTTTCTCCCTCGAACGTCGATACTAGTATTGTATAAGGATACCCGTACATATATGTGTTACTCTCTTCTCAAATTCTTATGCATGTGTATTGTATTATGATATGTATTAATGAGTTTGTTCACTTTAACCTTTTATGAATGATGCGGTGATCTCCGAAACATTTCTGCTACTTTACTTTATTTCCTTTTGTTGATATTGACATTCGGCGTACTTTGTTAATTCCACTAGTTATTTTATTGTTCAACTATGAGTTTGAACATTCTCCTTATGCCTTTGAATCACGTATGGTGTTTTAATTATCCAATGTTTTGAAATCTTCCAATTGATGGGAGTACGACCTTAACTTGTCATCTCGGATCGTGCCATCCCTTAGCACTTACCTTTGGGAATGTGATTGACTAATGTCATATTGTTATTCTCGTTACTTCTTCTTATGATTTTGATGAATCATATCGTTAATTAGGCATCATTTTAATTATTGTAGCACTTGAAGTGAATTGGGACGCTTCTTCATTTGAATAAGGAAATTATAAACCGCCGAACCATAAATTCATAAATCTTCACTTAAAAGGATTGGGACGCCTCTTTACGTAAGTGACGAGTTATGAATGAGTGGGCTTATTTGTATCTGCCAAAGCGTGCGTCTAACAACCGTGATTTTAGCAGGTTAGTTAGACTTTTAGCCTTGAGTTAATCTAACTATGTTTGGTGTGGTTTGAGTAGTTATATGTGTGTTATTATCTGTCATAGTGTGATTAGTATTTGGGTTAGCACTAAATCCCTTCGCGTTGTGGTTGTTATTGTGATTTTTGATGATATTGATTTTGGGAAAGTTCATTTTGATCACCCATGTGGTGTAGAAATGGCTTGTGTGCATTTGGCGTTTTGAGGCTTTGCGTAACGAGTCTTCGTTAAAGTTATTGAGCGTTAGTAAGTTACAGGAATGTTGTTTTTGTGAAGAAATGCTTATGGAGTGTGTGAAAATCTATTTTTGGAAACTTTATTTTGAAAATGAATATTTTCCGGTTTGTCGTAAAATTAAGGTTTATCGCGAAAGATGTTAGGTTTTGTTATGGAAATACATAAAATATGAAAAGTATGAGGTTTTGAGTGTAATAAATAAATTAATAAAAAATATATATAATTAAGGGGGCGGTCGATTATGGGGATAAAGGGAAAAAAAAAAGAAAACCAAATTTGATACCAAATACAACTCTAAGCCTTAAGGGTTATCCAATATGATTATAAATACAAAATCAAAACCTCTCTACCCCTTTTTCCTGCAACTAAAGTCGACACAAGGAGAAACAAGAAGAAAAAAATTAGGGTTTCATAGTTTGCTAGTAATAATCAAGAATCAAGGTAAAGTCTTTAACCTTTACGTGTAATTAATTAATTATTGTGATGATTCATGTAATATTTAATATGATGGAATCTAGGGTTTATATACTTCTGTAAATTAATGAAGTAAAACATGTTAGGATGATTAGATGTCAATAATATGGTTAATGTTTAAGGGAATTGAGTGTTAAACGCGTTAGATTATGAGTTAGGGTTTGGGCAGAAAACTATGGCTGTAAAGATATGAGTGTAAATAACAGATGGTGATGAGTTAAGTCACGAATTTTAGGTCTAAATTGAAGTATAATGAAATATCTTTCCAAAAAGTCCTCCCACAATCGATTTTAATGTCGGGAAGTCAGTCGTTTGATTTTTCATAGTTAAGGTGTCAAAGCTGTCAAAGCGGGACAAATTTTGGGTAAACATTTGAGGGTAGTTTGTGGTTTTAAAAGTGGTATTTTGACTAGGCCTTCTGGAATAGTTAAGTATTAGGTTATATTAGACTACCACGAAGAGGATTCGCGATAAAAACTTGTGGAAGTATTTTATAAAAATCAAAATTTTTTGGTGTGCGTTCAGATCCGAATTTGAGTAGTTGACAAGTTTGAATTTATCTTGAGTATTTGTGTGTGTTATTGGCCCATGGCCTTCTGGGATTAGCTTCTATGCTTATGAGAGACCATGGTGAATTTTTGGTGTGAGTTTTTGAGCTTTATTTGTCATGATTTTATGTGGGCGAATGTACCCAAAAATTCTGCGTTTTCTGATTTTAAGAGTGCAAGGGGTCTAGGAGATGCATGATGGGTCATATGAGTCTTAGGAATCCATCATATGTGTATTACATGGGTTTTAGCTTTTAGCTTGACCTTGTGTAGTGTGGATTATTTTTGTGTGCTATAGATTATGAGTTGTGTTTGTAGAAGTTGCGGAGTTTAAGGTGAGTTCATAGTCCCATATTTTTAACATGTTTTAAACTTGGGATGGGAATGATGCTTGTCTTAAATGATTTGAATTACTGTGATTATGTGTGTAACACCCCAACCCGATAAGGGTAGAAGTATTACATTACAGTGACATATCAGAACAAACACAAGCATATAATTCATACATACAAAAGATATTCAGGGTTTACAAATGGAACATCTGATACTACAAAGTTATAAAAATAAATACTACGTCTAATAAAGTGAAACTTCTTCTAATCGTCTCTAGTCCAAAGCATAGTCTTCTAAGTCCAGTCACACTCTCTTCCCATAACCCAGCTTCCTACTAAACCTGCCGCGGGAAAAGGAAATGCGGCTGAGCTTAAAAAGCCCAGTGAACAGATACATATACAAAGCAATAATAATGAAACAAACAGAAGTAGAGTGCATTGGGGAAATAGAATAAGGAATATATAAAAGAGAGTAATAGAAAAGAAAAGAAAGGATAGTCATCCACCACGAGCCCATACTCAAAGTCATAACTCAACATCATAATCTCAAAGTCATAAGCCGTCAATTCATAATCTCACAATCAGAGGGGATACCTCTCAGGCAACCAGATAATATGAGGGGTGTCCTCATGTATCATAAAGGTGGAGTGATCAGCTCCCAGGGGTTGTGAAGGGCATGTATAGCACACAGTACCAATCACCTCAAAGTCAACTCAAAGTCATAGTTAAATCCACTAAGCATACATGTCTAGGATTGCAATCCATACGCCCCTTACTCAAAGTCAATCTCAAAGTCATAGCCGGCAGATAATCATAAAAAGGGACGACGTGAGAAATCACTCACCCACGCATGAGTCATGCCAGTGGTGCATCACAGACATGCCTATGGTACCTCCATAGGTAGAAGAAACATAAATGGCTCGGGTATCAAACTAAGAGTCAGGTCTCAAAATCATGCAAAAGGTCATATAGCAAAGGTGCATCTCAAAGTCATATCTCAAGGTCATCTCAAAGTCATAATATCAGAAGTCATATCAATGGTTCAGAATATCCAAGGTTCATTACAAAAGGTTCATTATTAAGTTTCATAAGTTCATAAAATGTGAAAAGGGTTAAGATAAAACAGATTTAAAAACTTTAATAGTCATTTACCCATTTCATCACAAAAGTTTCCCTTTTAAAACATTCTTCATAAAAGCCAATTAATCCTTCATTTAAAAATGGTTTCGTATCAAAATCATAGAATGTCATTTCAAAACAGTTTCCTTCCATAACATCAAGTTATATTTTAAAAAGGTTTTCATATCAGATTATCATAAAAGATGAACCAGAGATATCGGATATTCAAAGGTCAGAAATCATAGCAACGAAATCAGATCAGAAGCTAACAAATCAAAGCTTAACAGGAATCAGAGGAAGTTCACAACAGAAGGGAACATAGCAATGGCTTGGGGAATCTTAACTGAATCATAGCTCAACGTCATAAGAAGAATATAGGAGCCTTTACTGAAAAGGCAGAGTATCCGTACCTTATTGCAAAGCACAAATGAAACAAACACAGAAACGGAAAGGACTCAAGATCTCTCATTCTTCACACCTAGAGGAGAAGAGGGGGAATCATAATTCATTCTTAATTACATATCTTTCCATTTTAAGTAACTCTCCATTTTAAGTAACTTTCCATTTTTAGTAACTTTCCATTTTAAGTAACTTTCCATTTTAAGTAACTTTCCATTTTTAGTAACTTTCCATTTTAAGTAACTTTCCATTTTTAGCAGGTTTCCATAAATAGTAAGTTTCCACTTTTAGAAGGTTTCCATAATTAGAAGGTTTCCACTTTTAGAAAGTTTCCATATTTAGTAAGTTGAATCATTATTAATGGAAATAAGTATCTTTTAACATATTTACACATTTGGTCCTTAGGGTTTCATAACTCTACATTTTATACCCTTTACTTTCCAAAATTACACTTTAACCCTTTTAGTTCTCAAAGTTACATTTTAAACCCTTAACTTATCCATTTTACATAATGATCACTTATTTTATTAAGTTATTCGAATATACCTTCAAGTATTCACAATTTACACTTTAAGTCCTTCAAGTTATCAAAGTTACATATTTAACCCTTTAACTTATAATTTCAACTTTTAATTATCCATAATTATATATCAATCCATTAAATTATCAAAATAGCACAAAACCCCCTGAATATATTTTATTACTCAAATCAGTCCCAAGTCCCCAGAAATTACACTTTTAGTCCCTCTACTTTAATTAATTACAAATCACACCAATTAAATACAATTAATTCATTTTCTTGTAATATTTACACTTAGAACCCTCAAGTTATATTTTTCCCATATTCTTACTGATTTATATGACATTACAAAAATATCCCAGAAGTTTCAAAGTTGGCAAAACACCCCTTTATACTTTTAAAACCAATCGGATTCCTATTAAAATTAACCCAAAAAATGTTACAAGCCCTAAACTAATTCCCAATCATTACTCCATCATTAATTTAACCTTAAAACGTCAATAATGATCAGATCTCAAGTACCAAACCCTAACCCTAGCTCGATTAGGGTTTCTTTTTATTTTCTTCTTCATTTTCTTAATTAGCCGATTTGTAAAATAATTAATAACACAAGATTTAAACTTCCATAATTCTTAACAATATTTTTCCAGGTTATATTACATCATAAAAAGCGTATAATAATTTTATTAATAATTATTCTGGATCGGATCATATATTTCACAATTAAACACGTTTTTAGGGTTTTAATTCACAAATAATTCATAGAGCATGCATGGTTCGACTTTAGCATTTTATTTGAGACTTATATGATGTAAGAGACGTGAGAAAAATACCAGACCAGGTTTGGAACAAATAGAATAGGCTGGACGAATTATAGCACACGCATAGAGCCAAAACGATCCAAAAATCACCACGACTTCAAAAACGATCTTCTAACCTTGAAACCAATTTTCGTGGGTCTTAATAAGTGTAAGGAACATCAGAAAAATAAGAAACAAATTTTGTAGAGGTCGAATGAAGCACAAGCGAATTACCTTGTTTTTAGGATTCGACAAAGAGAAAAAGTCACCACGATCGTGTAAGGCTTCCACAAATAAAAAGGAATTTTTCTTGGCTTCTTAGGATGTTGTATGATCACAGAAAATTGCTTAGGAGTCATGGGATAGTCGAATGGAGGCTAAGGAAATTCTTTGTGTGTGTTTTCTTGGATCGGCTAGGGTTTTGGGAGAATAAAATGCATGGGTTGACTTTTAAATGGTGAGAACCGATCCTAGGGGAGGGCTTTGGGCCAAAATTTTGGCCATATAGGTTAGGGAACATATTTTGTGATTATCTTCCTTATTTAAAAGATCTAAATCATTTTTAAATCAAAATAATATTATTTATGTGACATTCGGCCCTTTAAGGGTAATTTGGTAATTTTGCAACTTGTATAAATGTTAAATGAAGTTGTTAAAATTATTTGGATACATAACTTATACATTGTTAGGAGTTTGGGATTTATTTGGATACTTTAATAAGCTTTTAAATAATTTTTAACTTGTAGGGGCATTTTAGTCATTTCCCATGCTTTTAGATTTTAGGTGTTACAATGTGTATGTATGATAAAGAGCTCTGACTTTTAATGTTATCGTATTTATGCTATTTGTGAACGGTAATGATGTGATGTGTGATTCTGTGTAGTCCAATTGGGAGCGTGCCTACCCTGTTGCTCGTGCATACGACCTAATTGAGAGTAGCAGCCCTACTCACTTTTATTCTGTGTGGTCTGATCGGAGGGTGTTAATTTACCCATTTTTTGGGAGCGGGGGTCACGTTCCGGCCCGGTATGTTGTGAATTTGGATCGGTGGGCACATTCCGCCCGATGGTTGCCTTATGTGTGATGTTGCCTTGTAACATATGTAGCTTATATGATAACTATAATTATTTATCCAGCTATATTTTATAATCACAGTGATTTTGGTTGCCTAGTGTGTTTGAGTCTTAAACCTATGAATCTCACCAACGTTATGTTGACATTTTAAGCATCATTTTCAGGTGAGCATTCTAAGGCCAAAGTTGAGGGCAGCAATTAGGCGAGACTTAGTTGCATATGGAGATCTTACTTATGTTTTGGGATTTGACTTAATTTGGATTTGGTTTTGATACATTTATGTTTTCTGTTTGGTACTTTCATATCTATTGAAGATACCTTTTAGATTTTGTTTTGGTTATTTATCTTGGGGTATTGTTACAACACTGTGTGTTGGTACATTGCTCTATTTATGTGCATGTAGTTGTTCTCTATGTTGACACCAGGTGTTGTGATGATATCCATGAAGTTACACCCGCGCGTTTCCGCCGTGGCGGGGTGTGACAGATTGGTATCAGAGCCTTGGTTATAGAGAATTAGGTGGTTTAACCTAGACTATAGCTTAGGAGTCCCTCATATAGTTGCATTTAGGACCTATGTGTAAGTGTAATATCTTTACATGTCTATTTTCCTAAATTATGAGTAATTTTACCGAGTTTTTGAACGTCTATCGAACCCTGTACTTAGGATCGTGTGTGTGTCATTTATAGAATGGCACCTCCTGCGCGAAAGACGCTTCGTTGGACCACTGTAGTTGCTAAGGGACGTAAGAGGGTTGGGAAGATGAAGAGAACCAACAGGAGGATATTGGTCCCCGCTAGCATGGTACCATGTGTGATTGAAGAGAAGCTGACACTCGAGAATGTGAATGGGGAAATGGTGGAGAGATATGAGACAAAGGTAGCTGATAAGGAAGCTTTCACCACCAAGTACCCGTGCAGGTGTCCTCAATTTCTGCAAGATGATGGGGTAGTTTGGGCTAGACCCCGAGGATTGTATGACTTTGTGGATAGGATAGATGAAGAGTTAAGAAATCGTGAAGATGATTTTGCAAGACATCATTTACCACATAACCATGGAAATAAGAATGGATGGGTGAGCGAGGAGGAGGAAGTGGATTTGGACTTGGAGTCCACTGTGCGTACACTGTTTTAGGTCTTAGATAGGACTCGAACTGCGTACGACTTGTTTTCAATGTTTTATGGTTTTGTTGAGTTTTTTTGACGCTGATTGTATGTTGGAATGTGAATTCCTTCGGATTTTTGGGATTATCCCATGTTTTAATGAGAAGTCTTGGGCGAGTTTGGATATTTTGGTGTGTATATTATGTGTATTATGGGAGTATATTTTGGTTAGTATTGATTGCGTGCTATTTGTTATAAGATGTTACTATTGTTAGGTGTGGCTTTGGAAGTAAGTACACATGTGGAAGGATACATCTAAAATTGTGGGTGGCCAACACAATTATAAATGTATCACGACATATGTGGACCTACAGCCAATGTTACATTGAATCAATGGTGATATGCTTATGTGTGGTAGAGTTGAGTTTATTTGGTTATATGATTGAGAGTGTCTCATGTGATGGGAGGTAGATGATTGAGTAGGATTATGGAGATTGTGGAATTTTGTGAATGGTCTCTAATGGTTCTATTGTCCTGCGTGTTTAGGAAATGGCGCCAAGAAAACCAAGACGACCTATCACTAAGTCACCTATGAGTGGAGCTTACCGGACACCGAAGAAGTCCAAAAAGTCGACACCTATTATTGGGGATAGCAACCCTATCTTTTAGCAAATGATCAATCAGCAGCTAGAAGCTTTATTGCCTGAACATGTGACTCAATTGAGTGAGCAGTTAGGCAGTGGAGCTCATCCTGATGGTGCTGGAAGTGGAGGAGGCAGAAATAATGGGTGTACTTACAAGGAGTTCATGGTCTGTAAGCCTAAGGAATTTGATGGAAAGGGTGGTGCAATTGCACTCACTCGAGGGATAGAGAAAATGGAGTCTGTGATGGATATAAGTGGATGTAGCAAGGTCCAGAAAGTTAAGTATGCGGTTAGTTCTTTGGTTAACAAGGCGTTGACCTAGTGGAACACGCAACTTCAGGCTAGGGGACGAGTTGCGGCTTTGGGTATGACTTGGGAGGACTTCAAAGCCTTAATGGTGGAGGAGTTTTGCCCAGTCAATGAGATGCAGAAATTGAAAGAAGAGTTGTGGAATCATACTATGGTTGGAGCTAATCATATGGGGTACACTGATAGGTTTCATGAGTTAGCTAGGATGGTTCCTCATCTAGTAACTCCTGAATCGAAGTGTATTGAGAGGTATATCCGTAGATTGGTTCCACAGATTTGCTCGATGGTTAGGGCGACTGAGCCGACAACGCTTCTAAGTGCTATTCAAAAGGCTGGGGCATTGACGGATGAAGCGGTTAGGAGTGGAACCCTGGCAAAGTCGGGAGAGAAGAAGCGAGAGGAGGTTGATGCTACTAAGACAGCTGGTTTTAGTGGTGACAATAAGAAAGCAAGAAAAGGGAAGGGGTTCGTAGCAACGGATCCTATGATGGCAGCAGGGTATGTGGGAACAGTTTCTATGGCTATGACTGGTAATAATGAGAAGAGGAGGTATATGGGTAATGCCCCTAGATGTGTTAAGTATGGTTACTATCATCTCGAGAACACTCCATGTCGTGTGTGTTTCAGGTGTGGCAAACCTGGACACTTTGCTAGGGATTGCCGTGTGGTGATTACTCAAGCGACTCCAATCAACTCGGTTGGCGTAGGGGTTAATCGCAGGGCATGCTATGAGTGTGGTAGTACTGATCATCTGCGTAACGGGTGTCCCAAACTTGTGGAATTTTTGGACGGCCTGGGAATCAGCTGGCTATTGAAGGAGGACAAGGACAAGGGTTTAATAGAAATGCAGCTAAGGGAAAGGCATTTACAATGAATGCAAGCGAGGCACGCCAAGACCCGAACATTGTTACTGGTACGTTCTCTCTCAATGGTCATTATGCTACTACGTTATTTGATACGGGTGCGGATTATTGTTTTGCTACTACTGAATTTGCTAGAATATCGGGTGTTGAGTTTAGTGAACTTAGACCTAGTATTTTGATTGAAATAGCTAGTGGTATAGAAATAGAAGTTGATAAGGTTATTCGTGAGTGTGTTATCGTGTTAGAGGGTGTTGCGTTTAAGATTGACTTAATACCCTTAGGGCATGGTAGCTTTGATGTGGTAATAGGGATGGATTGGTTGGCTAGGCATAAAGCTGAAGTAATATGCCACGAAAAGGTGGTTCGAATTCCATTAGAGGGTGGTGGTGTGCTGCGAGTACAAGGAGAAAGTGTGGAGAAGAATTCGAAATCCCTTATGAGTGCGAAGTCTAGCGAACTCAAAGTGGGGGATATTCTAGTAGTGTGTGAGTTTTCGGGCGTATTTCCTGAGGATTTGTCCGGATTACCGCCGATACGGCAAGTGGAGTTTTGTATTGAGTTAATTCCTGGAGCGACGCCGGTAGCGAAAGCTCCTTATCGATTGGCACCTACGGAGATGCAGGAGTTGGCTGCACAGTTGAAAGAACTTCAAGATAAGGGGTTTATTCGACCTAGTCATTCCCCGTGGGGAGCGCCTGTTTTGTTCGTTAAGAAGAAAGATGGTTCGTTTAGAATGTGTATTGATTACCGAGAGTTGAATAAGTTGACGGTGAAGAATCGGTATCCTCTACCTAGAATTGATGATCTTTTCGACCAGTTGCAAGGTGCTAGATTTTTCTCAAAGATAGATCTGCGATATGGTTATCATCAGTTAAGAGTGCATGAGGAGGACATTCCTAAGACAGCTTTTAGAACTCGTTATGGACACTTTGAGTTTACGGTTATGCCATTTGGGTTGACTAATGCACCAACGGTATTCATGGATTTGATGAATCGTGTGTGTAGGCCCTATTTGGATAAATTTGTAATTGTGTTCATTGACGACATTCTGATTTACTCCAAGTCGAAGGAAGAGCATGGGGAACACCTAAGGTTAATACTTGGCTTGTTGGAGAATGAGAGATTGTACGCTAAGTTCTCTAAATGTGAATTTTGGCTGCAAGAGGTGCAATTTCTTGGTCATATAGTGGATAGTGAAGGTATACATGTAGATCCTAGCAAGATAGAAGCGGTCAAGAATTGGAAGGCTCCTACGACACCTTCTGAGATACGCTCTTTCTTAGGACTGACAGGATACTACAGGAGATTTATAGCAAATTTTTCTAAGATTGCTAAGCCTCTCACTATGTTGACTCAGAAGAATAAAAAGTATGAGTGGGGAGATGAACAAGAAGTGGCTTTTCAGACACTAAAGGATAGTTTGTGTAATGCACCTATTCTGACGTTACCTGACAGGCCAGATGATTTTGTGGTATATTGTGATGCGTCGAATCAAGGTTTTGGATGTGTGTTAATGCAAAGGGGGAAGGTGATAGCTTATGCATCATGACAACTCAAGGTTCATGAGAAAAATTATACCACTCACGACCTAAAGCTTGGTGCGGTGGTATTTGCTCTCAAGAATTGGAGACATTATTTGTATGGTACGAAAAGTACGGTCTATACCGATCATAAGAGTCTTCAGCATATTTTTAATCAGAAGGAGTTGAATATGCGTCAAAGAAGATGGATGGAGCTGTTAAGTGATTACGATTGCGAAATTCGTTATCACCCTGGAAAAGCGAATGTGGTGGCCGATGCGTTGAGTAGAAAAGAAAGAATTAAGCCAAGGCGTGTGCGAGCTATGAGCATAATATTGCAGTCAGGAATTAAGAGTAAGATATTGGCAGCACAAGAGGAGGCTCTCAAGGATGATAACCTTGTGGCTAAAATGTTGCGTGGTTTAGATCAGTAGATGGAAAGGAAGGAAGATGGTGGACTATATTTCTTAGATCGAATATGGGTTCCACTAGTGGGAGATGTGAGAAAGGTGATCATGGATGAGGCTCATAAGACGAGATACTCGATTCATCCATGGTCTGATAAGATGTACTATGATCTTAGAGATGCTTATTGGTGGTCGGGAATGAAGAGGGAGATAGCTGAGTATGTTAGTCGATGTTTAACTTGTTTGAAGGTTAAGGCTGAACATCAGAAACCCTCTGGATTGTTGCAGCAGCCACCAATTCCTGAATGGAAGTGGGATAATATAACTATGGATTTCATTACTAAATTGCCTCGCACAAGTAATGGACATGACACGATATGGGTCATTGTGGACAGATTGACGAAGTCTGCACATTTTCTGGCCATTCATGAGGATTACAAGATGGAGAAGTTAGCAAGGATCTATATAAATGAGATTGTGGCAAGGCATGGTGTGCCTGTGTCTATCATTTCAGATCAGGATAGTAGGTTCACTTCGCGGTTCTGGCAGTCGTTGCAAAAGGCTTTGAATACACGGTTGGATATGAGTACTGCTTATCATCCACAGACCGATGGGCAGAGTGAGCGAATGATTCAGACATTGGAGGATTTGCTTCGTGCTTGTGCTATTGATTTTGGAGGAAGTTGGGATACTCATTTTCCTTTGGCTGAGTTTTCTTATAATAACAGCTATCATTCTAGCATTAGATGTGCACCGTTTGAGATGTTGTACGAAAGGAAGTGTAGATCACCGGTGTTATGGGCAGAGGTTGGGATGAGCCAGTTAATTGGACCTGAATTGGTACAAGAGACTACGGATGTGGTCTTTTGGATTAAAGAAAGACTTAAGGCTGCGAGAGATCGTCAAAAGAGTTATGCGGATAATCGCCGCAAACCTTTGGAGTTTAGTGTTGGAGATTTTGTGATGTTGAAGGTGTCACCATGAAAGGGTGTTGTGCGTTTCGGTAAGAAAGGCAAGTTAGCACCTAGATATGTTGGGCCATTTGAGATTACGGAGAGGATTGGACTTGTGACATATCGTTTGAGATTGCCTGAGGAATTAAGTCGTGTGCATGATACGTTTCACGTATCTAATTTGAAGAAGTGTTTGGCGGATGCTAGTTTGCATGTGCCCCTTAATGAAATTAAGGTTGATAGAACACTTCACTTTGTCGAGGAACCTGTTGAGATTATGGACCGAGAAGTTAAGAGTATGAAGCGTGGTAAGATTGCATTGGTAAAGGTACGATGGAATTCCAAACGTGGTCCTGAGTTTACTTGGGAGCGTGCGGATCAAATGAGAGCTAAGTATCCTAAGTTGTTTGCTGAAAAGTCTGATGATACGAGCTTTTAAATCTCGGGACGAGCTTTCCCTAAGTGGGGGATGATGTAACAACCGTGATTTTAGCAGGTTAGTTAGACTTTTAGCCTTGAGTTAATCTAACTTTGTTTGGTGTGGTTGGAGTAGTTATATGTGTGTGTTATTGTGTGATTAGTATTTGGGTTAGCACTAAATCCCTTCGCGTTGTGGTTGTTATTGTGATTTTTGATGATGTTGATTTTTGGAAAGTTCATTTTGACCACCCATGTGGTGTAGAAATGGCTTGTGTATATTTGGCGTTTTGAGGTTTTTCGTAACGAGTCTTCATTCAAGTTATTGAGCGTTAATAAGTTACAGGAATGTTGTTTTTGTGAAGAAATGCTTATGGAGTGTGTGAAAATCTATCTTTGGAAACTTTATTTTGAAAATGAATATTTTCCGGTTTGTCGTAAAATTAAGGTTTATCGCGAAAGACGTTAGGTTTTGTTATGGGAATACATAAAATATGAAAAGTATGAGGTTTTGAGTGTAATAAATAAATTAATAATAATAATAAAATATAATTAAGGGGGCGACCGATTATGGGGATAAAGGGAAAAAAAGAAAACCAAATTTGATACCAAATACAACTCTAAGCTTTAAGGGTTATCCAATATAATTATAAATACAAAATCAAAACCTCCCTACCCCTTTTTCCTGCAATTAAAGTCGACACAAGGAGAATCAAGAAGAAAAAAATTAGGGTTTAATAGTTTGCTAGCAATAATCAAGAATCAAGGTAAAATCTTTAACCCTAACGTGTAATTAATTAATTATTGTTATGATTCATGTAATATTTAATATGATGGAATCTAGGGTTTATATACTTCCGTAAATTAATGAATTAAAACATGTTAGGATGATTAGATGTCAATAATATGGTTAATGGTTAAGGGAATTGAGTGTTAAACGCGTCAGATTATGTGTTAGGGTTTGGGCAGAAAACTATGGCTTTAAAGATGTGAGTGTAAATAACAGATGGTGAAGAGTTAAGTCACAAATTTTAGGTCTAAATTGAAGTATAATGAAAGAGCTTTCCAAAAAGTCCAGCCACGATGATTTTAAGGTCGGGAAGTCGGTCTTTTGATTTTTCTTTGTTAAGGTGTCAAAGCTATCAAACCGGGACAGATTTTGGGTAAAAGTTTGAGGGTGGTTTGTGGTTGTAAAAGTGGTATTTTGACTAGGCCTTCTGGAATAGTTAATTATTAGGTTATATTAGACTACCACGAAGAGGATTCGCGATAAACACTTGTGGAAGTATTTTATGAAAATCAAAACTTTTTGGTGTGCGTTCAGATCCGAATTTGAGTAGTTGACAAGTTTGAATTTCTTTTGTGTATTTGTGTGTGTTATTGGTCCATGGCCTTCTGGTATTTGCTTCTATGCTTATGAGAGATCATGTTGAATTTTTGGTGTGAGTTTTTGAGCTTTATTTGTCGTGATTTAATGTGGGAGAATGTACCCAAAAATTCTGCGTTTTCTGATTTTAAGAGTGCAAGGGATTTAGTGAGTTTTAAGTTATGGTAGTGGTTAGTGTGGTGTCTAGGAGATCCATGGTGGGTCATATGAGTCTTAGGCATCCATCATATGTGTAATACATGGGTTGTAGCTTTTAGCTTGACCTTGTGTAATGTGGATTATTTTTTTGTACTATAGATTGTGAGTTGTGTTTGTGGAAGCTGCGGAGTTTAAGGTGAGTTCACAGTCCCATATTTTTAACTTGTTTTAAACTTGGGATGGGAATGATGCTTGTCTTAAATGATTTGAATTACTGTGATTATGTGTATGTGTGCTAAAGAGCTCCGACTTTTAATGTCATCGTATTTATGCTATATGTGAACGGTAATGATATGATGTGTGATTCTGTGTAGTCCAATTGGAAGGGTGCTTACCCTGTTGCTCGTGCATACGGCCTAATTGGAGAGTAGCAGCCCTACTCACTTTTATTCTGTGTGGTCCGATCGGAGGGTATTAATTTACCAATTTTTTTGGGAGTGGGGGTCACGTTACGACTCGGTATGTTGTGAATTTGGATCAGTGGGCACGTTCCGCCCGATGGATGCCTTATGTGTGATGTTGCCTTGTAACATATTTAGCTTATATGATAACTATAATTATTTGTCCAGCTATATTTTATAATCACAGTGATTTTGGTTGCCTAGTGTGTTTGAGTCTTAAACCTATGAATCTCACCAACGTTATGTTGACATTTTAAGCATCATTTTCAGGTGAGCATTCTAAGGCCAAAGTTGAGGGCAGCAATTAGGCGAGACTTAGTTGCATATGGAAATCTTACTTATCTTTTGTGATTTGACTTTATTTGGATTTGGTTTTGATACATTTATGTTTTCTGTTTGGTACTTTCGTATCTATTGAAGATACCTTTTGGATTTTGTTTTGGTTATTTATCTTGGGGTATTGTTACAACACTGTGTGTTGGTACATTGCTCTATTTATGTCCGTGTAGTTGTTCTCTATGTTGACACCAGGTGTTGTGATGATATCCATGAAGTTACACCCGCGCGTTTCCGCCGTGGCGGGGTGTGACAGTGCGTACGAATCATTCTTTGGGCTATGAACTCCTCTCGACTCGTAATTTGTTGCATTGATTTTTCCGATTTTGTATCGACCGCCGTGAGCTTGATAAGTTAATAGTAATGTACTATTATCCACTTCCACGAATTAGCAACTTCATAAATTCCTTATCTCCTGTTGTCTTATCGCCAACACTTTTATTCTATCTTTTCCTTTAAGGACTCTCACGACATTTAATTCGTTCCCTCATACCATTGCTTATACATTAAGTGATTTCTATCACTTATTCTATCTTCGTAGCTACCTTTTTACTGACTCAAAATCCCGAGCACAAAATGTATTAAGCACCTCCATGGGCTTCTATAAAAATTTTATGCATCTTTATGAAAATTTTACAAATATTTCACAAGTGTTTAAATTACCAAAATGACCTTCTTAAGTTAAAGAGTCTGTTCTAACCACCCTCTTTTGTAAAAACCATAACTAATTTTTTTAATGACACCATGCCCTATATTTCAAATTCATGTATAAATCATATTTTAATCACGTCTTAAGGATATGACCAATTTAAACTTCGTTTCAACTAATGATTCCTAAAGATTGAAAATAGACCTTCTACAATCACAACCATAAACCCGAGTTTCAACATAGTTTTTAATCTTTTATACATGCATTCATCCCAAAAATCTTTAAAATGACCAAAAATGATTATTGAACCTATTTTATCTCTATTATGAACACCATTTTTATCAAGAAAGAATAGTTCAAAATTCTCCTTATACGACGAAAATCAAACCGCGTTGTTAGTTATTCTAGACTTCATTCCTTATGAGTATCCTTATCTTTTCTCAAATGAACCGTCTAGAGATCAAGCGAGTTGAGCTCCGGGACGGCGCTCTCTTAAGGGGTACGTACTGTGAAATTTCAAAAATTTCATGTCATTAATCTTAAGAGTATTTAACTATTCTATTTTTAAATAATTATCTTCATCGGAAGTTATGCGCTTTTCATCATAACCTGTTCAATTAATTCAACCGCGACTAGACTACGTCCATTCTATACTTTTTATACATCATTGTTTTCTTACAATCCTATTAAAAAAATTACTTTTTAATTATTCCATTTTTACGTAAACCTTGCACCCTTACGTTTTACCCGATTTAAATTTACGTTTTAAGGTTTTGACAAAGTGAACCAACCCTAGACTATGATAATTTACATATTTTATGAATTTTTAAACTATTTCATGTTTACTAAAGAGTTTTATACATGTCGTGTCATTTTTATAGCTTACGTCACTTTTATCAAGAACCGGTGTCACCAAACGTGTTTTTGACTCACGGTTTCATTTTTTACGACGTTTAAACACTCCGATAAACCCAAGGCTCTCATGAAATATTAAAATTAGCCATTTTAACACTTCATAACAACTTCATAATATTTTTATAACACTTTTCTAAAATTCACATTTTCAGGTCACCCGGTATTGTGTAATTCGCGTTTTTAAGACCGTCCGCTTGATTTAAACCTCACAAACACACTAATACACCAAACATTAATCAAATATCAGTAAAATCTGATTTTGGATTGCCTTGGGACCCCCAAAACCGTCCACCCTCTTTAATACCATATCATATCACACATTATCATTTTTCAAGAAAATCAGTCATTGAATTTTACTTGCAAATCTCACCTAAAACACAAAAACCATCCTTTTCCTTCTCCTCCAATTTGTCTCACTTAAATTTCTATCATAATTTAGGATTTATGGCAATTTTCGTAAGAGATTAAAATTCAGAAAATATCATGGGCTGGATGTTTAGGGGTAAAATCGTCTTTTCACATGATTCTGAATCTTTCAGAAGTTGAAGTCTGGATTTTTGAAAACTAGACTCAAAGGGCTTCCAGGGGTGAAGGTCTTGTATTCATATCATTTATAGATTAGGAGTTAAGGGTCTATAAAATAGAGTCAAATCCATAATTTAATATTTTATGTCTTGTCTTGAACTCTAAAACGTGTAGATACACATAGGTAAGATAAGAATTGAGAGATGAAACTTGGTAGGTGTTTTATTACCTATAAGACCTGGTCGAACATCAATCTTAAAGTGAAAATATCTTGGGTTAAGTCTTAGTGCAATGCCATGCTTATCTCGGAAACATATCTCGTGATCATTTGATTTACTTTTTCATATCGCTCTTCTTTATCATTCTAAGTCGCGTCACGACTTTTAGGTTGTGCTTAGACGCTTCGCACTCGTCTGAAGATCCATTTTACTTCTGATCTCGTTGCTCTTAAGGTGAGTTCATAGCCCCACCTTTTACTTCAATTGTTTTACATACTCCGTGGGGGAGATACATGCTACTTATTTTTATTTGGATCACAACTGATTTGAAAACTGTATTATAAACTCAATGTATTATTGACAATAAGTACTACTATTGCCATGAAGTCCCCACATCATGAATCTTTAATCACTATGAGTAGTGAGCGTGAATATTGTGAATAGATCTATTGGGATTGAACTCCCCCGTCCGGAGAGGATGCACTATAGTTGAGGTCTCTAGGTGCTTGGCAAGGCACCTACCGGGGCAAATTTACATACGTATTTTTTAAGGCGTCGATGTCATGAGCTTAGTGTAATAATACGTTTTATGTGCGTATAACAACGCAGCCCATCATTTTCTTAAATTGAATTATATTGTGATCAACTTCTTATTATATAAACTCTATGAATTCACTCAACCTTTGTGTTGACTTTTTAGCATGTATTTTCTCAGGTATTATTTGGCTAGCTGAGCATTGGGAGCAATTGGAGTCGCATGAATATCAAATATTGGAAGACATATTTTCTACACATTCGATAACTTTTTATCTTTAAAATACACATATGTGTCATGTTTTAATTCTTGTAACTTAAGTTTTAAAAAGAAATTGTTGGGACCTTTGTACTCTGATTTATCAAATCGAATGTGACATTTTATTAAACGTCACTTTTAAGGTCATTTTATGTAACTTCTGTGTATGAACTATGAAATGACATCCAAATTGGTATTCCGCTGCGTTGTAAATTTTGGGGGTGTCACAAAAATTAATGTAGCTGTATAAGTGTGTAAAACATAAAAAAAGATCAACACTGGTCAAAAATTGCGACAAGGGTGAAGTAGAGATTGCTAGTCCATTATAATTATTTTAACAATGCTTCAAAGTCTTTTCTGCATTTAAAAAGGGTTCATGAAGTCTAGCTTTTTCTGCCTATTTAAACCTTTTGAGAACATGTAACTATCTATACTACTATATAATGTATTTGGGACTATTCTATAATTAGAAAGACTTAAAAATTCAGATTTTTACTTACTAATTATGAAAGCAAAAACCCCTAACAATCACCCAAACAATTTATAACCACTTCAACAACCACCCCCAACAATTTATAACCACCTAAACAATCACCCCAACAACCACTTTCCACCACCCCACCTCCCTCTTCTTCACCCCAACAATCCGCCCTCACATCGCGCAGACACCTTTCTAGTTTTAATAATGCTTCAAGCATGTCAACGGTTCGATCCATCTAAGGCAAGTTGATCCACTCTTTGATCAGTCGACAATGGCGGTTATCAAGTGTGGCTTCATTCGGAGACAAGTAATCTCGACAATATTTTAATTTCAGACACCCTATTAATATTCTAATTCCAAACAACAATAAGTCAATAACAAATAGATCTTATTTTCCAAAGCTTCTCATATTAAATAATTTCAATCAACTTGCTTCACTTTAATTTGAAGTTCAAATACGTTTTCTTCTTATAATTTTCTTCCTCGGTTCTCATCGAATTCGAAGTTTCAGTAATATTATTTGTCTTCGTTAAGAAACTGGACTTAATTTTTTTGAATATTCTCTAAAAACAAAAACATCAACTTCAAACTGTTAAATGTATGGATAAATATTACTCCCTCCGTCTCAAAAATATTGTCTTATTTCCTTTTTGAGTTGTCTCAAAATTATTGTCCATTTTTCATTTTAAGCAAAAACTAGAGAATAAAATAGCGGAATATTCTATTTAAGTGGTTAAAAACTAAAGTGGCCCAACTTTTATTAAACTTTATAATTCTTGTTTCCTAACAATTATTTTGAGATGGAGGTAGTAATAGTTAAATGTCTAGTATCGAACCTATGACCTCGGGATTGCACACAATACAAACGAGAATTAAAGATTAATAAATACTAGTTGGATACCGCGCATAGCGGCGGCGAAAAAACTATAGTTTTATTTTAAATATAGTGAATGAATTGCTAGTCCAACTCTCCCACAATTCCATACCCGCTTAATGAATTCGTTACACAACATTCCGAATGTATATGTATTCGTTTTATGTGTTTGTTTGGGTTTTTTGTAACTTTGTAGTGACATCATTATTCTCGCATATATAAAGAACCTCACAATTTTTTACCATTCAAACACCCCTCTCAAAAGTTATAATTTTGATGAGTTAATTTTGTATTAATTCAAATAAAGGTTAAAGTTGTAAAAATTTGAATAAAAATAAACCCATTAAAAATGTAAAAATTAAAAACTCATAAAAATATATCAAAATAGATGTTGAGTTAAAGATCACAAAATTTTTGAAAATACGGTGTATTAGATCATTAAAAAAAATAGATAAAAAGATATTTTAATTTGAAAATAAAGATGATTTTTTACTTGAGAAGTGACACATGTCGCTCAATAATTGAAGCTCTTTATCTTAATTTTTGGTGGAGCCCACAACTTAAATATTTTATATAATACTATAGATTAATAGTTATGTATATTTATTAATAACACAAATTTAAGGACTAATGATCGTTAGTAATTAACCGTAAGTACTAATTATCATTAATAACAAAAGGAAAAAGAATAGAATGAAACTTGGCGGCAAGAAGGATCCGGAATGACCCTTTGGGGTCTATGGCCGGTCGACACAAGCCCAAGGGGGGCAACCCATTGCCCTAACTTGTTCCCAAAGTTTCATCTAGTATATATACAAGGCATGGGGTCATTCTTTCACATCTTTTGTGACACACTAAACTCTAAAAGATTTCGTTTCTCCTATTGTTTTCCAGCCGATCGATTTACATAAACTATAAGGTTTTGGGTCGAAATTTTCATAAAGAAAATTACTTGTGTTTGATCTTGCAATCTCTTTCATTCGGTATTAGTTTGTGTGTACAAGATCGAGGTAACAACTCACTATAGTTGTTATCAAGAGATCGATAAACAAAACGGTAAGGGGTTTATCATTGATCTATTATTACACAAGTTCAAGATTTATTGAAGTGCAAACGGTACTTTCTTATTTAAGTTTTGGTTAATTATTTATGTGTTATACTTGATCATAACTTCCGCAAAACGTGTACTTTGGTATTTAAATTCCAATAGTGGCATCACGAGCCATGCATAACATGTAATTGAATACTAAAACATATTAAAAATTGATTCTTTAATTGTTTTAGATTCATGTTTTTGATTTAGGGTTTTTATTTTAATTTTTTTTAAAAATTTTCGAAACCCTAACCCTTATTTTGGGGGGAAGGTCGATTTTTCCATGAAACCCTAATTAGGGTTTGTGGTTTAAATTAATTAACTTGTAATTAATTAGAAACCCTAGGTCATTAACCGGTGATTTGAACATACTTGTGACCTAATTGGTAATTGTTATGCTTTAATCCGTGACAAAACATGCATGTTAGTCATGGATTGTTAATTGTTTTATTATTTATGTCACATGTTTAGTTAGATCTAAAATTGGGGAAGACCTCAATATATTTATTAAAATCAATTTATGTGCTATGTGGTATGTGATTGACTTTGGCCCACGCAATTGACTTGTCAATGTATGTGGCTCACTTCCTTCAAGAAGAGAAGGCCTTAGTTGATTATATGCATATTAAAACCTATAATTGATTTTGTTATGATCTTTTCTAATCAAGATTGCATGTGGCTAATTGTTTCACTTCTATAATTGTTATGTTTATTAGTTGTTTGATTTGTCTTTATTACTTGTTTTATTTGTTGGAAAATTGTAAGCAATAAAAGGGTGATTTTTATAAAGAAAATAAATTGGACTAATAATGGTGAAACTTTAAAGTGATAAAGATTGATTCTTGCCGTGTCTTATGTGCCAATAGTGGTTCGCTTTGCACGGTAATTGTCTTCCCGGCGAGACTAAGCAAGATTCATACTTTATTACTTGTTTTAAGATTTAATCCACAAACTTTTGCTTGATTGGTGTTTTTGTACACATGCTTTTAAAGTAACTCCTTTAAGACAAATTCATAGTGATGGTAAGAAGGCTTGGAAAGAGCCTTAGAGTCTGCCATAGTTATCACACTTATGAATACGTCTTAAATGATTTTCTTTTATCTCCATTCTTGTACAATATCATCTTAAGGGTGATTTACCTCAATTCCATTTTTGTGGGCGATAATTGTAGGTTCTTCTTTAGTTGGTGAACCCGATACCTGTTTAAGTTATGCTATAAAGATGAGTGCATGCATCTTTATACATTTTTTGATTGTCGCATCAAAATAAATACCCTAAAATTTAAGTTACATGCCATCTATCTATAAGGAACACTTGAAGTTATAATTTAGTAAACGTGAGACCAAGGCTAAATTTTAATAACAAGGTAAAATTCTAAGGTAGACGACTTAATTAAGTTGTGCGTGAGACCTAGAACTTAAGGCATGAGATGGGATGAAACATGCTTACATTGCAAATTGATGAATCAATTTGATGTAAATCCCATAATGATCTAGGAATTAGAAATCTTGTTTTCCAATTATTGTTCGACAGATTACCATCTTTTATACTTTCACCACTAGCAGATCAACTGATTTGGTGGAATTTATGTAAAGTTGGATCCAAGATTTTCAAGAAAATTAGTTGGTTATATGAATATAGCCTTGGGTATTATATTTTCTTCGAAAGATTTATTATCGAAAATACTAATATTTGAACTTTTATCTTTAGATATGGCTCAACCTGATAACCCATCTGTGATTTCTGCTTTCAAGAGTCATCTTGAGAGGAAAAAACTGACTGGAAGGAATTTCAATGATTGGTACCGATCGCTCAGAATTGTCTTGAGGGGGACCGGCAAACTCAATTATTTGAATACAAATTGCCAAGAGGAGCCTGCTGAAACTGAACCAGAACCAGTTAAGGCGGCTTGGAGACTTGAGCAGCTAAATACAATGAGGTTGCTTGTTTAATGCTCACTAGCATGAATGCTCAGTTACAAAAGAAGTTTGAGTACTACTTTCCAAAAGATATGCTCGAAGAACTTCAAAAGTCTTATGAAAAGTCTCCTGCAGTTGAATTGTATGAGTCTCTTGACAAACTACACAGCTGCAAGCATGGTGATGGTAAACCAGTTGAAGATTATGTGAATGAGATGAAAGAATACTTTGATCAATTTCACAGAATTGGATTTGGTTACCCCAAGAATGTGCAAGTGAACTTGATCAACAGGTCCCTTAACAAGGATTTTGATGGTTTTTTTTAGAACTTCAACATGCATTGCTCGGGGAAGACAGTCTCAGAATTACTCGCATTGCTTGTTGATTATGAGAAAGGTCTACCAGCCAAGGGCAAGGCTCCTACCCCGCAAGTGTTGGCGATTCATGGGGGGGGATAATCCAAAAGGAATCGCATGTGAACAAAGGCAAAGGCAAGGGTGATAAAGGCAAGCAGGTCATGGCCTATCAACCATAACCCAAGGTGAAGCAACATCAGCCTAAGCAGAACAAGGTGAATACTCCAAACAAGAAGGATTAGGCTTGTCACCACTATCATGAGAAGGGCCATTGGAAACACAATTGTCCACTCTACATTCTTGACTTGCGACAGAAGAAGCAGAATAATGAGATTGGTAACCCTAGTACTTCAAGTGCGTTCTCTATGATTGAATTATTCACTCTTACTCCTAAATTGAATTATGGGCATATGATACGGGATGTGGCATTCATATTTGCAATACTATGTAGGGGTTTAGAGTTGAGAGAAAGCTGGCCTATAGAGAACAATTCTTGCACGTGGGTAACGGAGCACATGCAGAAGTTGAAGCTATATGCGTTTTTAATTTAGTGTTGCCATCGGGCCTAGTACTATCTTTAAATAATTTTCATTATGCACCGTCAATTGTTAGAGGTGTTATTTCATCTTCATGTTTGTTGAACCTTGGTTTTGTGATGAGTGCTCAAACACTCATCATTTTTGGTTAAATCTGAACTGCAAAACATACAAAAACACTTAGAAATGCATCAAAATACTGAAAATATTTCAAAATTGTGTTTTATATGTTTTAGATGCAAAATGAGCAAAAACAGATGAAAAATGTACAAAGTTTGCAAAATTGGCAGTTTCAGTCCCCCAACTTTCAAAAATTGGCAAAAATAGTCCCTGAGCACTTATTTGGAAAGAAAAGTCGCCAAAGGTCCTTTTGAAATCATAAGTTGTCATATTTTGTCCTTTGGTGAAAAACTAGAAAAGTTTTGGAAAATTACAAAATTAGTCCCTGGAGTTTCAAACATTGGCAGATTTGGTCCCTGGTGGGATATTTTTGAAAGAAAAATCAATTTTAGTCTTTGGAAGTTCAAAAGTTGGCAAAAATAGTCCTTGGGTGGAAAGTTTGGTGAAATTGCAAGTTTGGTCCTTTAACTTTGGAAATTGGCAATTTTAGTCCCTAGGAATTCCAAAAGTGAAAATTTTCAAAGTTTATCCTTGGGTTATTGATATATGGCAGAAGTGGACCCTTGAAACAGGTTTGGAAAAATGACAAATTCAGTCCCTTTGGTTTGCAAAAATTACACAAATGGTCCTTATGGTTTTATTAGCAAATAAACCTAATCCTAATCCAATAACCAACCTGGTCCACACCCTTAGCCCACTTAAAGCCCAGTCCACCCTTCCTGTTTTAAATAATTCCCACCCCGGTCAAACCAAGTCAACACCCTCACCCCGATTACTATTCACCGTCCCTAACCTCCCCCTAAAACCAGGATACTTTGTCTCCCCCCTCATCCCAACTCACCAACTATCATCAATACTTTCACCAACCCACACCAACTTCCCCCTCCTCATTTATTACACCCACCAGTACCACTAAAAACCTTCCAAAGTGTTTTCCCGCCAAAAGTAATATGAACGGCTTGGATCAAAAGAAGCTCATCCTATGGCTCAAGTTCAAGTGGGAAAGTCCAAGGAACCCCTCAAGGCTTATATAAGTCAGAAAAGAAAAAGATAGAAGCAGTAGTTAGAGTAGCAGAGTTGTAATGTAGGTTTTTATGTCGAATTAGTTTTAATTTAGCTTTTCAAGTTGTAATTTCATTCAAAAAGCTTGTAATTCACTCTATTAGTTTTATTATTGTTATTTGAATTCAGGTTTCCTTTATATAGTTAAGTTTTTAATAATTTCAAATTAAAAATTCCAAATTGTGCTTTAAGTTTTGAAAGTTGTTGTTTCCTGTGTTATTAAGTTCAAATATTATATGAGATAAGCTCAGTAAGCTTTCTCATAGCTTATCTGAGCCTATCTCATCAAGTCATATAGCAATTCCCTTGGGCATCCTAATTGCAAGTAAGCTTTCTGTTTTAATATTTGCAAATTCCTCTACAGTAGTTTATGAGTTGTATTTCATTGCTTATTTGTGTTAAGTACTGCTTTTCATAGTTGTTGGAGTGCCTGTTATTGGCTTGTGCATGTTCTATACATAATTGGTAATTCCACTGTGTTTACTTAGTCAAAACTACAAACTTGTGTACTAAGTGTTCTTTGCTTAATTTAGTTATTCACTTAATCTTTAATACAGTTTAGTAATTTAGGTGGATCATTAGTTGGGTTAGATTAAGCTGTAAACTCACATAGTTAGTGGAAAGAGTCCATTAAGGAGTGTTTGGTTTAGTTTGGTTAAATAAGTTCTAGCATGTTTTTGTCTTACTTTTTAGTTTAGCCACATTACTTTAGGCATAGTTACTGCATATTGGTCATAAAAACCTAGCCTCAAGTTTCCAAAGTCAAAAATCACCACATATCTTGCTTATATGTTTACTGTTGGGGATTTGAGACCCACAACCCACCATATCAGTGCATAAACTTGTGCTTTAGTCTAATTTGTCCTTAATTTAGCTTCATATCAGTGCATAAACTTCTGCTTTAGTCTAATTTGTCCTTAATTTAGCTTATCTTAGCTTAATCAGTCCATTAGAATCAACACAAGTTCAAAAAGGTCAACATTCCAAGTTTTTATCAAAAAGTCAAAATTGTGCTTTGTGCAGAAAAACAGATTTTTCAAGAATTGTTTAGATTTATGTGTTTGGCTTTGGGGCTTGTTCTTTTCACCATTTGTAGTCTATCAGCTCATCTTTGTTATCTCACCTAGCTTGTATTTTTAGGATTTTATTTGTGGGCCCCATACCTGCTCAAAGTCACTTGCAGGGCAAGGCTATGCCCTGCACACAGATACTCAGCCCAACACCCCGACTTTCATGGCCTCCTCTAGCTTATATACTGGGTCCCAGAGGTTGCTTATTGGCTTTTTGAAAAGCCAATAAGCCCCTCTTCATAATTCCTAGCTTATTTTGAGGTTTGAACCTCATTTGCTTGGGCTGCTAGACCTATCAAGCTTGTCCCTTTTCTGAGTAAGTTTTGGATTTTGGAATTGCTTATTTGGGCTTTTCAGCTTATCCAGGGACAAACTCTTGTTGTTTTTCCCTCACACATGTCCCTTGAGCTTGTACAAACATTAATCCACCACTGTTCTCAGCTCAAAGCTTATTTCAAAGCTTATAGCTTAGACAGTTGACCAAAGTCAACTGTCCAAGCTTATTGTGCTTTCACAGCTTATTTTTAAGCTCCACAAAAGTTGTTGTTACAAAAATTCCGTGTTTTTAGGTCTAAAATTGATTTGTAAAAGAAAAATCCAGAAAAAACAATTTAATTTCAAGTGATAGTTTCTATTTAATGTAATTAAATTTTAATTTTCATTTTTAAATTTTTGTTAAGCACTTAGCCTTTTTATATTTTTCTTAAATTCCTTTTATATTAAAGTAATTTTAGTAATTTTCTCAGATTTTTATTTTGTCATTTAGTATTTATTAGATTTAATATTAGTTTTATCAATAATTAATTAATAATTAAGTTTTAAATAGCATAATTAGTTTTTATTAAGTAAAACCTAGTTTTTATATTTTTCCTAGCTTTTATATAATATAATATAATTTTATGAATTTTTCTAAAATTTTTACTGTTCATTTGCTATTTTTTATAATTTAAAATAGTTTAATTAGGTAATTAATATTTAATTAGTAATTAATTAATATAAAATTCATAAAAAGACAAAAATACATATTTTTAATTTTAAAACTTGTTTTTAGTTATTTGATAATTTTAGAAATTTAATTTTCATTTTTTTAGTATTTAATTAATATTAAATTGAATTTAAGTGTTTTAAATATTAATAATTAGTTTTAATTAGTATTTAATTAATATTAAATAAGTAATTAGTGTAAAAATTTATTTTCTTTTTCTAAAAATTTTCTTTTATCCTTAGGTTTGTAAAAAAATCATTTTCACCCCCTGTGGGTTTTCAGATTTCAGTTTTCACGTTTTATTTTGTACGTGTACGATATTTTAAACGTAAACGTACGCGTTTTAAGTTTTAAACGTTTCTGATTTTTCAAAACTTCCAGTCTTGTTCATATAGCTTATTTAAGCTATTTCATTGTATAAATCAGTAGTGTAATCAATCACAAACCCTTTTCGTCTAAATTCACCCGATCAAAAACCCGTTTAATAGCCATCACACCTCGTCGGGATATAACGACCCGGGGAAACACTATCTTCCACGGAGCATTGGTCTAGGTAGTTTGACTTTGTTGACCATTTACTTGATCAATTTAGGTTGACTGTTTAGCTTCAATCATTTTGATCATACTATTACTAGCAATGGAATTTCAGTTTCTTTAAATGGTGTTTTTTTATTTTAATGCTATTGTTGTGAATGGTATTTTTGAGATTGATATGAATGATAATGATAATGCTTTTGTTAAAAATAATTCAATGTATAGCATCAATCATAAGAGAATCAAGAAAGGTCTGGATTCGTCTTATCTTTAGCATTGTCGACTTGCTCACATTGGCATGGCTTGCATGGAAAAGCTACAACATGATGGGCTTTTAGATAAGATCAATGATGAATCATTTGATAAGTGTGAATCTTGTATTGCTGGGAGAATGACAAAGAAACCCTTTAAAAATAGGATTGAAAGGGCTTCTGATCTACTTGGTCTTATTCATACAGATGTATGTGGACCACTTAGACATGTGTCAAGGAGAGGTGCTTGCTACTTCTTAACATTTACGGATGATTACAGCCGTTATGGTTATGTTTATTTACTTAAACATAAGCATGAGGTATTTGAAACATTCAAAGTGTTTAAAGCAGAAGTAGAGTTGCAACTTGGAAAGAAGATTAAAGCTCTTTGATCCGATAGAGGTGGTGAATACCTGAGTCAAGAGTTTATAGATTACTTAGCTAAGGAAGGAATTGTCCAGCACCTTACTTCTCCATATACTCCACAACAAAATGGTGTATCTGAGAGAAGGAATCGTACATTGCAAGATATGATATGATCTATGTTTAAGCTAACAATTCTTCCTTTTTCGTTTTGGAATTATGCCTTAGAATCTGCGATTCGCATTCTAAATATGGTTCCAACAAAGAAGGTGGATAAGACACCATATGAGTTATGGACTGGAAAAGCTCCTAACTTGTCTTATCTAAAGGTCTGGGGCTGCGAGTCGTATGTTAAATGTGACTCAGCAGATAAACTCCAACAAAGATCTGTAAAGAGCATCTTTGTAGGATACCCAAAGGAAACAATGGGTTACTACTTTTATTACCCACCTGAAAACAAAGTTTTTGTTGCAAGGTATGGAGACTTCTTGGAAAAGGAGCTCATATCTCAAGAATTCAATGGGAGAGTATATGATCTAGAAGATGATCATGAAGATGTATTACCTTCTGAAAACACTAGCCAACTTCCTGTGGAACCTAAAAGTTTAGGTCCTCCACTTGAAGTTGAAGTGGTTCCCATTCGTAGATCAACTAGACTTGTGAAAGCTCCTGAACGTCTATGTCTTAATGTAGCGTATGAGGAAACTATACTAGGGGATCTTGATGAACGTGCTAGTTATAGGGCTGGCATTAATGATCCTGAAAAGGAAAAATGGCAGGTTGCTATGAATGGGGAAATGCAATCCATGAAAGATAATGAAGTCTGGATAGAAGTAGACCTACCTCCGGGTGCCAAGTTAGTTGGGAGTAAATGGTTCTATAAGAAAAAGACTGATATGGATGGCATTGTATACACCTATAAAGCCAGTTTGGTAGCTAAAGGCTATACTCAAATATTTGGTGTTGACTATGAGGAGACCTTTTCTCCTGTAGCTGACATTAGGGCTATTAGGATTCTCATAGCTATAGCTGCTTACTATGACTATGAGATTTGGCAAATGGATGTCAAAACCGCCTTCTTAAACAGTCGCCTAGATGAAGACATCTATATGGCGCAGCCTGAGGGGTTTGTAAATCCATAATTCCCAAATCGTGTATGCAAACTTCAAAGATCCATTTATGGATTGAAGCAAGCATCAAAACAATGGAATAAAAGATTTTATAGTGAAATTAAAAAGTATGGATTCACTCAAAATCTTGATGAGCCATGTGTATATCACAAAGCTAGTGGGAGTGATGTAATTTTCCTTATTTTATATGTTGATGACATGTTGATCATGGGAAAAGACATTCCAAGTTTGCAAAAGGTTAAGGCATATCTTGGAAAGTGTTTTTCTATGAAAGATTTAGGGGAAGCTGCATTTATTCTGGAATCCAAGATATATAGAGATAGATCTCAGCGATTAATTAGAATAAGCAAAAGTGCTTACATTGATAAAATATTGAAGAGATTCAATATGCAAAATTCCAAGAAAGGATATTTGCGTATGCAAGAACAATATGGCTTAAGTAGCAAAGTTTGTGCTTCAACACCAGCAGAGGTGGAACGCATGAAGAGAGTCCCTTATGCTTCGGCTGTGGGATCTATTATGTATGCGGTGAAAAGCACAATGCCGGATGTGGCATTTGCTCAGAATTTAACCTGTCGATATCAGTAGAATCCAGGTGAAGCTCACTAGACTGCTGTTAAGAATATTCTTAAGTACCTTAGTACTACTAAAGAGTTGTTCTTAGTTTATGGGGCTACTCCATCTGCAGAACTTGTTGTTACAGGTTACTGCGATGCTTCTTGGAAAGGTGATAAGGATGATATGAAGTCTCAAACGGGTTATGTCTTTGTCATTAATGGAGGAGCTGTGGATTGGAGGAGCAGAAAGCAGAGTACACTAGCAATGTCTGTAATAGAAAGTGAGTACATAGCTGCTTCAGAAGCTGCAATGGAAGCCGTTTGGATTAGGAAGTTTGTTTTGGGGCTTGGGGTTATGCCATTGATTCAAAGACCTATAAAATGTATTGCGACAACTCAGCTGCAATTACATTTGCCAATGAGCCTGGAATCATGAGAGGCACCAGACATTTCCCGATTAAGCATCACTATGTTAGAGAACAAGTTGAAATAGATGAAATCGAGTTACTCAAAGTTCACACAGATGACAACTTAGCAGATCAATTAACAAATCCTCTACCTGGCACCAAGCTTTACAAGCTTGCTGAAGGCATAGGACTTCATTTGGCTGATAGTTTCATGCCCATTTGTGATTAGTATTTGGATAAAGGATGTAATATACCATTATTATTTTAATGGAATAAAATATTGTTTATGTTTATTTATCATTGTCATAATAATATATCTTGTATTTACATGTTTAAATCCATGAATAAATTATTATTCTAAATTAACCGTTGTCGATTAATGATATGGGAATACCATTAAACTAAGACAAATTTGAGTATTGGTTACAATATACTTGAAAGTATATTGATGCGTAGTCATACCAATTTCACATGATATTCAATGAATTGAATATAGGACTTATCCAAACTATGTGATGTCACATTTATGTGTCTCATATTTAAAGTTATCCTCAGACTTAAGATACTAGATAAGAGTCATGGTTGTAGTGCATTTTTGTAAAGCAATCTACTGCTTACCATAACAGGGAGTTATAACGGTTGTTTTTAGAAGTGTTGCAAAGTCCATGGGTTATTCTTGTAGTCAAGAAAGAATTTATTCCTTCTAATTTGTTCAGAAGTTTAATACTGCTAGGCCATTCGTAGGGTTGACAAAATGTTTGCGTGACCACGCCCAAAGTCTATCTAGAATACGTTCAGATGTTTTAGTAATTTTGTTCAATCATAAAGAAACGAGAAACGGAAAGTTAATAAAGAATGATTAATCTCATATCTTTATTAATGTAGTATTAGTAACAAAAGGATAATTATAATGATGAATCATTAAAGGTTTTCCAGGAAACCTAGCTCGAGTTGTGCTGGGGGCATTGGAGTGTTGCAAGACGCCAACCAATGTCATTTTACTATTAATAGATATCCAAGTGGGAGCTGTTAAATGTATGGATAAATATTAATAGTTAAATGTCTAGTATCGAACCCGAGACCTCGAGATTGCACATAATACAAACGAGAATTAAAGATTAATAAATATTATTAGTTATGTATATTTATTAATAACACAAGTTTTAGGACTAATGATCGTTAGTAATTAATTATAAGTACTAATTATCATTAATAACAAAAGAAAAAGGACTAGAATGAAACTTGGTGGCAAAAAGATCCGGAATGACCCTTTGGGGTCTATGGCCGGTCGACACAAGCCCAAGGGGGGCAACCCATTGCCCTAACTTGTTCCTAAAGTTTCATCTAGTATATATACTAGGCTTGGGGTCATTCATTCACATCTTTTGTGCACACACTAAACCCTAAAAGCTTTCTTTTCTCATCTTGTTTTCCAGCTGATCAATCTACATAAACCATAAGGTTTTGGGTCAAAATTTTCGTAAAGAAAATTACTTGAGTTTGATCTTGCAATCTCTTTCATTCGGTATTAGTTTGTGTGTACAAGAACGAGGTAACAACTCACTATAGTTGTTATCAAGAGTTCGATAAACAAAACGGTAAGGGGCTTATCATTGATATATTATTACACAAGTTCAATATTTACTGAAGTGCAAATGGTACGTTCCTATTTATGTTTTGGTTAATTATTTATGTGTTATACTTGATCTTAGCTTTCGCAGTACTTTGTGTTGGTCCCTGTTACTAAGTTAATAGTTAACTAAAGAGTTAACCTGACCAAGTTTCATGGCGTTTTAGCTCAGATATAAAAGATTAACAACAAATATAAATGTAAGGAAACAGACACAATATTTTTCAACATTTAATTCTTATTAGAAGTTAATCAAAAGAATTATACCCAAACTAAGTTGAGTGACAACTAAAAGGTCCCACTGAGCTATCTCAGGGACTGTGTTGTTCTTTGGAGGAGTAAAAGTGGTTTGTAAATGCTTAGCATTAAATGCACAAACTTGTCAACTTTTACTCCTCACTTATGCTACCTATTTATACACAAGTAAATTTCAACGTTACTGATAAAGGAAAATAGATGACCTAACTAGTAGAGACAAAATACTTACATATTTTGTCTCTGTTACAATGGACTATATTGGGTAAAAGACAATGTGCCTTTCTGATGCACAGTAATGACACTACCCTAACGTTATGCCATTCAGGAAAAGTTTGACTTCAGGTTGATAAAGACACCTGTTGATACGTTCAAACTTTCCCGCCTTGTCCCGCCCATACTTCAGTCTTCAGGTCTTCAGTCTTCAGTACTTTAATAGTTGTTGAGGAGTCTTAGGGTTCAGTGAGTTATTGTCATCCTCACTGAACCCATCACCTTTTTCTTGGCTTAGATAACACTCACTGAGTTCCACCTCACTGAATGGTGAACCTTTCTTCATAGACTCGCTCTAAGTATCCTGAAGGTGACTCATTGAGATACTGCTCACTCAGTGACTTCTTTGTGTATACGACATTTAGGTTATTTTATGTTCAAATCCTAGTTATAGGAGGATTGGGGAATTCAGTGACCCAACAGTCTCCCCCTATTTGGATATACAAATAGCCTACGTGTCTTATGATTTCAGTGTGAGTTGGCATGGGTCTTCATCTCTCACTGAGTGTTAATGTAATTAGAGTAGGACACTGATAACTTAAAAGAACTTCAATGTTTATTAATAGTTATTACAAATCCTACTGATAATACAAAAACAAAAAAGATAGTTGGTTGCAGATTCAAATATTCAGTTGAAAGCCAAGTGCATCAAGCTTTGCCTTCTTGGATCTCAGGAGGTGTTTCTCAGGGTGCTCCTCAATCTTAGCTTTAAGGTCCTGGAAGAACCTTACATTTTTAGCACACCTAACAGGAGAAGCCAGCATCAGGTACATGAGCATCGCCTTAATCCCTGCCCTATCAATGCCTGACCATCTTTGGAAAGCAGGGTTTCCATACTCATCAGTAAAGCACAGACCTCTTTCAGGGACTTTAAACATTACATTATCCATGAAGGTGATTCCTTCAGGAAGAGACCTGTCAAAATCCAATCCTGGGATATTGATCTCAGGCTCCTACTCAATTTGCTTCCTTTCTTTTGGAGACCTTTGGTGGAGCAGGTTGAGTAGATGAAGCTGGAAGTAGGGAGGGAATGCCAAGAGCTTCAGGCATTTCCATTAGTCTTTCATACTTGAGCTTTAGTGATTTCAAGAGACTAGGAACCACCACATTTATCTTCTTAGAGATGATTGGTCGAAGCTCATCCAACTCAGAGATGCCAAAGTCAGCGAACCTGAATGGATCATGGATGTCCATTACTCTTTGGTCTTGCCCTCTGAAGACTGTGACAATTGCAGGCTTGGTGTTGCGATGGATTTTGATGTCAGTGATGGTTTTAGGTTTGAGTCTTTCTTTCATCACCCAAGTGTACCTTTCAATCCTGGTCTTTCTGATTTGAGCATCCTTCCAGAGCTTTTATTATCTTTGCTTTTTCAGGGCGCTCATTTTTTCTTCTTGAGCCATTTTGAAGGCAACTCCAACTTTCTCAGTGGCCAGTTGCTCAGCATCCAACCCAATTTTCTCAGCTTTCTCATGAATAACCTTTATGAGTTCAGGTTTGCTCATCCTTTCTTCAACAGCCACCATTTTAAGTATCTCATCTCTCTCCAAGTAGGCATGAATTTGAGCATCAGTGAGGTGATAGACTACCCCATTGATCTCAAATGGAATTGTGATTGGTTCATCAGGATCCTGTCTGACAATGGTGTAGGCAGGCTTCAGCACTCTTACAGGTTTAGGTGTTGTAGCAATGCTTTTGCCTTTATCCTGCTGACGAGATGAAGAGATTGTTTCTTCTTTTGGTTGAACTGATGAGATCGGAGTAGCCTCAGTGACATGCTCCCCCTCAGTGTGAGAGGCTGTCCTCTTGAAGAAACATTGGTAGCTTCATCCTGGGCTTTAGTATGAGGTGCATAAGTGACATTCTCCCCCTCAACTGTTGCCTGAGATGCTGTGATGGCAAGAGTTGGAGTGACTGATGCAGAGGGAGAGGAACCCTTGAAGGCCTGGTAGATCTCAGTCATCATGGACTTGATTTCTGAGGTATCCTTCTGAATTGTGGAGACTTTGTCTTCAAGGGATGCCTGAGCGTTCTCCATTGCTGTTAAATGAGAACCAAAACTCCAAGCCAGGGAGGCTGACTTTTGAGACTGAGCTGCCACTGAGAGATCTAAGGCAGCAAGGGAGGTTTTGACAGCCTCCACTGAGTTACTGAGAGCCTGAAGATTGAAGGACTTCACCAGGTTGAGTAGCTCGGTGAGATGCACTGAATTGAGCTGATAGGTCTCTGATGCCTGAAGAAGCTTCTTTGTGAGTTCAGGATCATTCTTAACTGATTCTTGAATAGACTGAACCCCTGTATTCAGCTTGTTTAGGGATTCATGGAACTTGTTAAGGTGGGAGACCATCTGTATTAGGGAGAAGGAGACTGAGGCATTTTGCTCCCTGACATCATCATTAAAATCTTCAGCTGCATCTTTGAGGTTGAAGTAATGAACTGCCTGCTCAGTGTGCATGTCAAAAAGCTGATCAGTGATGCCCCTGAATAAGGCGTTGGTTGCCCTCTTGATGAACTTAGTAAAGAACTTCCCAGTGAGAGGAGCATGATCGTCTCCTAATGATTCTGATTCGAAGTGAGTTTCAGCAGCTTCAGTGTCAGAGGGTTGAGGAGACTGAGGGATTGGTTCAGGGACTGTCTCCTCAACCACCATATCATCTCCGACTTCAAAAACCTCCTCATCATTATGTAAGTCGTCATCTGAGAACAAGGCTGCCTAAGCATCAGCCATGGACTGAATCTACAAAACAAGGTTATCCGGCTCCTCTTCATAAGAAGACTTGCCTTCGTTTTGGCCAGGTCCTGACCCCTCTAATCCAATAGACTGGGTTTTATCTACCTGGTCCTTAGATCCAGTTCCCAAGTTGTGGGCACCTCCGGGAGTGGGTGTGGGTTCCATATCTGCGGGTGGACTTTGTCCCTCTGAATCTTTGTCCCCTGTGACCCCTTCAGACACTGATGGGTGTTTCCCAATGTCATCCTTAGAAGTCGTGATTGTTGTGTCTCTATCAGCGGGTTGCAAGAGCCCCCCTGAGTCTTTGGGAAAAGTGGTTGTGCCCTCAGACAAAAGATTTGATTTGCCAATATCAGGCACCTGAGTGGATTTGCCCCCTTTCCAACATGCTTGCACTGGCCTGCCGAAGATTTAGGAGCGATAACTCCCTATTGCTTGGGTTGTGATATACCCAAGCCTTTAGCAGGATGTGAAGTAGTGTGGGTCCCCTTCTCAGTGGAGTAGTGCTGCCCCACTAAGGATATAGGACCCCTTGCTCCCTGAGACCCTGGTTGTGATTTGCCAGAGCCTTTAGCAGGATGTGGAGGTTGGTTTGATTCCAACTCCACTGACTTGTTTATGTCAGCAGAGCCTTTGGGAATGGGTTTGCCCGAGGACACTGAGTGTGATGTCTCAGTGCCCTCCGTTGGCCTTTGTTTTGGGGTTAATGATTCGGTTATGATCCTGAGGGTGTCAGCAGTCAGGGTCTGTTGTTGTTGCCCCCTTGTATCAGGATTGGGGACAGAGGTCTCAGTGGCGAGTAACTTGGGTTGAGCCACCTTCCTGGACCCATGTACCTTCTACCTCTTCACCTTCTTGGTGGGAGAGGGAATTGGTGAGATCTTGTTGTCACCCTCGATAGTAGTAAGCATATATGTTGTCAGGGCGACAGGTGTAACCTCAACAGGGTCACGAGAATAATTAGCCTTGTGTAAGACATCAGGCTCAAAGCCTACTGCATCAGGCTTAACGTACTCGAACCTCAACAAGTCTTGCAGGGCGCAGGAAATGAATCTAGGGTATGACATGAGTTTTTGCCTAGACTTCCCACCCAAATTTGCAATGAGGTCCCTGAAGATAATTTCTCCAAGGTCAATCTTTTTACCCTCTATGAGACAATACACTATCATTGCTTGAGTAGTGTTCAATTGCTCAGTGGAGGATTTATTTCCCCCAAGGACCTGAATGACAAAGGTCATCAGGATCCTCCAGGGGCCAGGGAACCAGGTTTG
Organism: Artemisia argyi; assembly: GCA_030686995.1. Lineage (NCBI taxonomy): Eukaryota > Viridiplantae > Streptophyta > Magnoliopsida > Asterales > Asteraceae > Artemisia > Artemisia argyi. Next base: position 128,822,638 of record CM060695.1, on the reverse strand, counting down.
ATGATTGGGGCTTTGGATAGGAGGGCCCCTGGAGTCACCTCAGGGTGATTTTTGTCATAGGGCCCAAGTTCCAGCAAAATTGCCTTCACATCCTCTTCAGTGGGTTAGGCAGCAAAGGTCTCAGCATAGTCAAGGCCAGTGGCTTTGACAAAGGTCTTGTAATTAAGATTTAGGAACTTAGTCTCATTCTTTACTGAGAACCTTATGGTAGACTCCTTTGGTGAATCAAAGTTTTCAACCACCGCTGTGCACCAAAATTCCCTCAAATAGTCATGATAGATGACATAAGGGGCTTTTGTGAATGTGGTGGTGAGGAAACAGTTTTGTAGAAACTTCACCACATCCTTGTATTCAGGGAACCCTTGGGGGTAGGCAAAGTTTCCCACCACATTGTTTTTGGTCAGGTCTACGCTTTCCATTTGGAAATCCACATTGGGAGCGTATTTGATGAATTTAGAAGAAGCCATTGTGTTGATAAATGGTCTGGTTTTGAGAAAAATTAGTATCTAAGATGGAACACACATAGTTTGAAAAGCAAATTTGTTCTTGAAATAATTTTGCAAGAGTTTTGATAAGTTTTAAAAGCGTGTGTGTGTTTTTCTTTGTGGGGGTATTTATAGGGAATGGATTAGGGTTATGCTGTTGCGGATATCAAAATGTTTTGATATTAATTCAAAATGTTGTTATAAAGTATGTTTGATATCCGCATTAAATAGCACGATTCCCATTACCCCATTTTTCTCGCAACATGATTAGAGGAACAGTTGCGTGGCTCTGCAAAAGACGCTTTTGCAGAGTGATGTCATCACACAAGTATTTGTGTGAGAGGGAGCATTTAATGCTCAGTGGTTTTGGTGAGGTAGGTGTAGGGGCCCAAGATGTGGATGCCAGTTGTGTAAACAACATATATTCCTATATTAAATAGGTATCAGTTACCTACCTAGGACATTTACTAACTAAGTACTCAGAGCATTTAGTTAGGGTATTCAATGCCAAATTATATCTTGAGCCCCCCTGAATGAATCATCATTTAGTGAGTTGATGATCAGTGATGAGGTTCATATCACTGAGAGAATGAATTTATTCAGGGATCTAGGAGAATTTACATCAGGTTCGAATAATTTTTATCAGTTGCCTAATTCAATGTCCAACATTCCCAACTCAGTTTTCAGTCTGGTGAAAGTGGGTTCATCCATGGGTTTGGTAAAAATATCAGCTAGCTGATACTCAGTGAGGATGAAATGTAATTCAATATCTCCATTCATGATGTGCTCCCTGATGAAATGGTACCTAATGTCAATGTGTTTGGTTCTTTGATGAAGCACTGGGTTATTGGAGATGGCTATGGCACTGGTGTTGTCATAAAAGATGGGTACCATCTTGTACTTAATGCCATAGTCACTCAGTTGGCTCTTCATCCAAAGTACATTTGCACAACACCCTGTAGCAGCCACATATTCAGCTTCAGCTGAGGACATAGCCACTGACTGTTGTTTCTTTGTACTCCAACACACAAGTTTGCCACCAAGGAATTGGCAGGATCCTGAAGTACTTTTTCTATCCATATTACAGCCTGCATAGTCTGAATCAATGTATCCCTTGATATCAAACCCTGAACATTTGGGGTAACACAAACCAAGGTTAGGTGTACCCTTCAGGTATCTGATAATTCTCTTTACAGCAGTCAGATGAGACTCTTTTGGTTCAGACTGAAATCTAGCACAAAGGCAGACTGAGAATTGGATGTCAGGCCTTAAGGCAAGTAAGTACATCAGTGACCCTATCATTCCTCTGTATATGGTTTGATTCACTCATTTACTAGTGAGGTCAGGACCAAGGTTGTTTGGAGGAACCATGGGGGTTTTCACTAAAGAGCAATCAGAGAGCTCATACTTCTTCAGTAGGTTCCTGATGTATTTTCCTTGACAAATGGATATGCCTTTGTCAGTCTGTTTGATTTGAAGTCCAAGGAAGTAAGTGACTTCACCCATCATGCTCATTTCGAACTTTGAGGTCATTAGTTTTTCAAACTGTTTGCAAAGTTTGTAACTTGTTGAGCCAAAGATGATGTCATCAACATACACTTGGACAACGATGACATCACTTTCTGTTCTTTAGATGAACAGGGTGTTATCGATCTTTCCTCTAACAAACTTGTTTTGGATCAAGAAGGCAGAAAGAGTTTCATACCATGCCCTGGGTGCTTGCTTTAGTCCATAAAGGGCTTTGTTAAGCTTGTAGACATGGTTAGGAAATTCACTGCTTTCAAAGCCTAGAGGTTGTTGCACATATACATCTTCTTTAATTTCACCATTCAGGAATGCACTTTTTACATCCATTTGGTAAACTTTAAAGTTCATGTATGTTGCATAGGCTAGGAAGATCCTGATGGCTTCCATTCTAGCAACAGGTGCAAAGGTTTCCTCATAATCAATACCTTCCTGTTGGTTATACACTTTTGCAACAAGTCTAGCCTTATTTTTGATGACTGTTCCATTTTCATCAGTTTTGTTTTTGTAGACCCATTTCATTCCAATGATTTGAACATCATTGGGGCATTCTACAAGGGTCATGACATTATTCCAATCAAATTGTTCCAACTCATTTCTCATGGCCTGAACCCAACTTTCATAAGTTAAAGCTTCTTTAACATTTTTGGGCTCTATGTCAGAAAGAAAATCCACATAGAGACAAACATTGGCTGAGGCTGCCTTGAGTTTGGCAGCCATGCTTCTTGTAAGCATGCCTTCAGTGGGCTCACCAATGATGTTTACAAGCTCAATTGTTTTGGATTTTGTCCAGCTATCCTGAGGTCTAGAATAGGAGGTAGAGCTTGTAGAAGCCTGAGTTGTTGGAGTGGGTTCAGTCACAGGAACCTGAGGTAACTCAAAATTTTGGTCTTCAGTGACCTCAGTGTGAATGGCTTGATTTGAGGGTTCCTGAACAATTGGTTTAGTGGGAGTGGTCTCATTGGAGACTTGTGTTTCAATGACTTCACTGATGGTTGGTTGCGGTAGATTGTGAGGGATGATGTAGTATGAGACATTAGCATCAGCTTGGTATTGAGTTGTATGATTCTCAAAGAGATACTCATCAGGAGGATACCTTGAAGAATCATCAATACCAATCTCTTCAACCGAGGAACTGGAGAACCTGATGGATTTAGTGCTCTCCTCAACTGTTATATGACAAGTTTCCTCAGTTTGTTGTCTCCTTGTGTTAAACACCCTGAAGGCTTTGGAGACCAGAGAATATCCCAAGAAGTATCCATCATCAGCCTTAGCATCAAATTTACCCAAGGGATCCTTGTGATTATGAATAAACACAGGACACCCAAATACATGGAAGTAGCTGATGTCAGGGATCCTTCCTTTGAATATCTCATAAGGAGTCTTATTGTTCCTTTTCACAATGATGGACCTATTTTGAGTGTAGCAGGTTGTTCTAACTACCTCAGTCCAGAAGTGTTTTGATAGGACTGAGCCATTTAACATTGTCCTTGCTGCCTCAATGAGTGTTCTATTTCTCCTTTCAGCTACTCCATTTTGTTCAGGAGTATAAGGAGAAGTGAAATTCTAAGAAATCCCTTTCTCATCACAGAAAGACTCAAGGTCATGGTTTTTGAATTCAGTGCCATTGTCAGTTCTAATTTGTTTAACTTTAACATCATTTTGATATTTAATGTTCCTGACAAATGACATGATTGTTTCAGCTGCCTGACTCTTTTTGGTTAGGAAGTAAACCCAAGTGTATCTTGAGTATTCATCTACGATGACCAGAGTATACTTCTCATGATGAATGGACATGGGACTGACAGGTCCAAACAAGTCCATATGGAGAATATGTAGGCAGCTTTTGATAGAGAATGATTGTTTGGTTTTGAATGATGCCCTGTGGTGTTTTCCTTTTTCACAAGCAGAACAAGGCTTGTCTTTGGTATACACCAGGGATGGAAGGCCAAGAACTTTGTTCTATTTGGCCAGGTTGTTGATATTTTTGAAATTGAGATGAGAGAGTCTCCTATGCCAAAGCCAGTTGATTGTCTTACTTGCCTTAGAGAAGAGGCAAGTCCCATTCTGAGTGAGGGATGACATGTCTAGTACATAAACATCATCCCTCCTGGGAGAAATCAACACAACTTCCTTGTTGGCATTGAAGATGGTACCTCTCTTATCATTAAACTAAACTATGTATGTTGCATCACATAGTTGACTTACACTTATCAGATTGTACTTGAGACCATTGACATAAGCTATTCATGTAAAAACTATACCATTGCAGTTTACTAAACCATAACCTTCATTGGGAGCTGATGAGTTATCACCAAATACTACTTTGGGTCCTGGTTCTTCAATATATTTGTGCAGATAACTCTTCACACCAGTCATACTCTTTGAGCATCCACTGTCGAGGTGCCAAGTAGGATCCCTGATGTGTTTATGCACAAATGGTAAACTAGGTTAGTTTTACTTGTTACCCCACCTTCTAGTGGGCTTAGTCCTTAAGGAATTTTTGAACTTAGCTAAAGAGTCATGATCTGAAGTAGAGTGAACCGAGCTTCCACATGTTTTACATTTTGTGGTATTTGAAGGCTCAGTTGACTGAGAAGTGCTTGTAGAGGTATTTCTTCTGGCATGAATGATCTTGTCATGTCCCTCATCATCATGAGTGGGGTCACCACAAATGTTGCAACAGTTGTTCATCATACAATCATCAGGTAGATGATCATTGAACCCATAGTGAGGACATGGCAAGAAAGGCTTAGCATTTTGTCTTTGTTTGGAAGTGAGGCATACTTATATCCTTGTGTTCTGTAATGACCTTGTGCTTTCAGGGAAGCAGTGTGAGAATTGTGATCAGAAGTCATGTGGTCTTCTTGTTTGCATATCATGCAAAACAGGATTCTAAAGCAATTATTAGTGGAGTGGCCTGGATGATTGCAAAGTTCACATCTCACTGAAGGTCTTGATGAGGGTTTTGGTTTAGAGGAACTTTAGGAAGTTCCTGGTTTAGATTTTGAGTCAGAGTGTTTCTCAGTGGACTCAATCTTTTCACTCAACTTCTTGACAAGTTCAGCTAACTGATCAAACTTTGAATAAGTGCTTTCAAGTTTTACATCAGTGGATACTGAAGGTGTGTGGTTTTTAGGAGGTACAAAGGTAGGTCTCTTAAGGATGGTTATTCCTGGATTTGTTTTCTCCTTAGGAGAGTGAGGTTGATAAACTGGTGGTGCAAGGTCTGAACTAGGTTCTGCTCCCTGAAGTTGTTTCAGAGGAGGAAGTGGTGATTGTGAATCTGACTTAGACTTAGTGATGGGCTCAGTATGACTGGATTCATCAGTAACTCCTAGCAACTCCTTAATAGCCTGACTTTCAGGCTCTAGAATTCTTCCAGTGTTAAAGTTTGGCAGTTTACTGTCAGAATTGACTCTTTCAATTCAATCACTGGGTTTAGGAGTAAGTTCTTTGCTAGAGAGTATGTTTGCTGACAGAAAGGCTGTTGAATGGCTACTCTCCCCAGACATTTCAGTGAGTTGATCTTCATCTAGAGCAGCCTTTTTGGTGCTGGGTGTGAGACTCAGTGTGTCAAAAAGTTTGAGGTTCTTCGGAGTCCATTTCCAAATTACAGCCTTTTCTTTCTTTAGTTCTTCTTGAAGGGCTTGATTTTGTTTTACAAGTTCAGAATTTTGAATTTGAAGTGTGACACTTTCAATTTTAGCTTGTTTTAAAAGAAGAAGTTCATCTCTACATTTATTTAATTCAAAATTCAGTTTGTTAAATTTTGGAAACAAGTTAAGTCTTTGCTCTTCAACATACTTAATATCAACATTAATATAATCTAAGTAAGATTTCCAATCAGCATCATCATCCATAGAAAGTAAGATGTTTACCTTTCTCATTGTGATGTTCACCCATTCTCCATTTCTGGCATGACCTTTTCCTACAGCAAGCTTGTTGTCTTCTGAGAGAGCCATCAAGGCACTGATATAAACTTCTTCATCATCAGAAGACACTTCAACCTCATCCCAGTCAAATGTTTCAGCAACTAGCCCCCTGTTTTTAGCCTGAGCTTGTTTAGGAGCCTAAGGTGGCTGAGTGACTGAGGAAGCAGATTCAAGAAGAGCAAGTTTAGCCTTGGCCTTTTTATATTTGGCTTCAAAATCTTTTTGAGGAATTTTTTCAATTTTGTTTTGAACAAACTGATTTGATTGAAGCAACTTAGGTTGAAACTTACTAGTTCCTGAAGAGAAATTGTTTCCTGAGAATTTGGAAGATGGTTCTAAGGTTGTTTTTGAGAAACAATCTTTTGCAAAATGACCCTTTTTGCCACATTTAAAACATTCAGAGTTGTCATTTGCCTTTGAGTTAGAAATTTTTTTGTTTATTTTAATGAACCTTCTTGAGTTTGCAAGGAGTGCCCTTTCATAAAATTCAATCTGAAGATCATTCAGGTACTCCTCACAGGTTCTTTCATCAACCTCATCATCAGATCATTCTTGAAAATCCTGCACAACACCATTTGAATAGAAAGCAGTAGATATGGGTGAGGAGGTCACAGTCTTTTTGGTCTCCTGAGCTTTACCAGGGTATCTCCTGGTGAGAAGATTGTCTTCAAAGACAAACTTCCCATAAATTTCAGGGAGCTTAAGGTTCTGGATATGGTTTGCATTTCTCAATCCCTGAGAGAAGTTTAACCATTTCTCAGGGAGATTGTTGACAAAGCCAACATTGATCTCATGCTTTGACAGAATGACACCACCATTGGTTAGCTCATTTAGGAGGGTCTTATACCTGTATAGGTCTCTGAGAGACTTTTAGAGTCTTTGGCCCTGAAAGTATTGTACTCAAGTTTTAGGTCCATGATGTTGTTTTCCTTGGTATCTGAGGGACCCTCATAGCTGTGAACCAAGTCAGTCCATGTTTGCTTAGCAGTAGGACAATTGATGACTGATTCCATTATATCGTCAGAAAGACAAGATATAATGATGCTTTTCAGGCGTTGGTCCTGATTGACCACCCTCCTCTCATCAGGTGTCCACTGAGCTTCAGGTTTGACTAAACCTTGGGCAGTTGTTGGGACATATGGACCATCATTAATCAATTTAATGTAATATGGTTCCATCCCGGTTAAGTAGCAAAGCGTTCGCTTCTTCCACTTACGGAATTTTCCAACCACAAGTCGATGGGCAGTAGCTGAATAACTTCCACCCTTTTTATCGACAAGTTGGGGAACATCTGAGTCAGCCATGGTGGGATCTTGATTTTAAAAACTTTTGAGCACTCTTTCGTTTTGAAAACAGATTTAGAGAAGTTTTACAAACCAGAGGCTCTGATACCACTTGTTGGTCCCTTTTACTAAGTTAATAGTTAACTAAAAAGTTAACCTAACCAAGTTTCATGGAGTTTTAGCTCAGATATAAAAGATTAACAATAAAGATAAACGTAAGGAAACAGACACAATATTTTTCAACATTTAATTCTTATTATAAGTTAATCAAAAGAATTATACCCAAGTGTTTGCGGAATAACACTTGGGGTGGAAATGACAAGTATGTTATGTACTCCTCACTAAACTCAAACTAAGTTGAGTGACAACTAAAAGGTCACACTGAGCTATCTCAGGGAATGCGTTGTTCTTTGGATGAGTAAAAGTGGTTTGTGAACGCTTAGCATTAAACGCACAAACTTGTCAACTTTTACTCCTTACTTATGCTACCTATTTATACACAGGTAAATTTCAACGTTACTGATAAAGACAAAAAGATGACCTAACTAGTAGAGACAAAATACTTACATATTTTTTCTCTGTTACAATGGACTATATTGGGTAAAAGACAATGTGCCTTTCTGATGCACAATAATGACACCATCTTGACGTTATGTCATTCAGGGAAAGTTTGACTTCAGGTTGATAAGAACACCTCTTGATACGTTCAAACTTTCCCGCCTTGTCTCGCCCATACTTCAGTCTTCAGGTCTTCATTCTTCAGTACTTTAATAGTTGTTGAGGAGTCTTGGGGTTCAGTGAGTTATTGTCATCCTCACTAAACCCATCACCTTCTTCTTGGCTTAGATAACACTCACTGAGTTCCGTCTCACTGAATGGTGAACCTTTCTTTATAGACTCGCTCTAAGCATCCTGAAGGTGACTCACTGAGATACTGTTCACTCAGTGACTTGTTTCTGTATACGACTATACGACACTTATTTTATTTTATTTTCAAATCCTAGTTAGAGGAGGATTGGGGAATTCAGTGACCCAACACTTTGGTATTTAAATTCCAACACAAACTTGCTTCTTTGCATATCTTCCCAATCTTTTTGTGTAGTTTTTATTTGAATCATGACAAAGTGTTTGGATTTTCACTACTACCTTAGTCTAAATAAGCATATTATTGATGACTCTTCTATTGTGGCCTTGTGTATAGCTTCTTTCGTAACACACGTACTTCTACAATTAAAGTTTTATATGTGTACTTTATGAAAAAAAAACAAAGAAACATGCATGTGGCTTTGTTTCACGCTTTGTATCTTACTCCTCGTACGATATTCTTCCAGCTTTGTTTAGTTCATGGATCAGAGTAATTTTAGCAAGTTATTGATTTGTCACAGATTTGCTCCATATAGTCACTATATATCCACAACTCTTCTTTAAAACCAAGAAGAAGAAGAAAAAATAAAAATAAAAAAGTATTCATCCACTAATATAAATTGCAATGAAACTTTGGTGGCTATAAACATGTCCAAATTAAGAATGCAACACTAAATCATATTTTACATGGGTCGTCGGTCGATTAATGCAACGATCACTCTGAATCCATAGAACATTACAGTGGAGATAGATCACTTCTATCACATGATCCTGAGGAACCATTATGGGGAGATGCATCATGGCAAAGTCAACACTTTGAGGAAAAGTCAACAATTCTAGCTAATTAAATCAAATTCAAGAGTTTGACGATTACAAAATTAGCAGTTAAATGAATGCAATTAAACTAATACATAACAAACTTAGCAGTTAAAATCTAAAAATACAAAACTAAAAAGTTATAAAACCTAATTAAAATACTAACAGATAAACATATATTAACAAATCACTCCTCGGCAACGGCGCCAAAAACTTGATGCGTGTTGTGTCATGTTGTAGTATAGAGGTGTTTATGTCTTATCAAGTTTTAAATTTATATTTTGCTGACTTATCATATAACACACACACACTAACGAGTAGTATACCTGATCAATATGTAGGTAGTGGTAAGCAGAGTGTCAATCACTAAGAGTGGAATGTAATATCTAGTTAGTCTTATTAGTATTTTAATTCTTAGGTTAGTTTTACAACCTAATCTAACGTAAAGGGGGTTAGGGCATGTTTGTTTATTTTTTTCATTAAGTCGTGTTAATTAACAGATGACTTAATGCAGACAACATCAGTTTTATTACTTAATATTTTCAGTCATCTTTCTCTATTAAGTCATAAACAAACAATTTTCATATAACTTAATTAATTCAGTTTTTTTCATATTAAGTCAATTAAGTTGAATCAAACACTCCCTTAGTCTGAGAGACTAGCACGATTTAGTTTAATTAAATAAAACTAATAAGATAGAATTACAACGATTGGCGAACACGTAAACAAATAGATAATAGATAAAGATAAGAAGAACTGTCTAATGATTAAGTAGCTTGTCACTTGTTTTATTGCTAGTTTTATGTGACGAGTATCGTAATCTTATCTGGCTTGTTGGATCTTAAGTATAGGCGAGTAAACCCTTAATGATTACTTGTGTCTAAGAATTAATTTACTAACTTATTAGGCGAGTGAACTAATCGTGGGAGGAGGTATGGCAGCCCTGAACAAGCCACTGGCAGGCACAGAGGTTATCAATGCACATATAAAAAGAACCAAAAAAACATCATATAAACTTTAATCGATGGTAAAGCAATTTTAAGGGGAGCAATATGGCGGTCACAAGCCCATCAACCCTGATGGATTAAAGCTTACTATTACAATAAAACAAAACTGCTTAATAGAGTTAAATTACAAGAAAAACCTTCTTATTCCTCTAAGATCTTCAATATAGTGTGTCTTGTGTTGCCTTTCCGTTGTTCTTCTTCTCCTTAGGGTTTATGTTGCAGCTTCTCTAGGTTTTGGTACATGAAATTCAGCTATATCTAGGGGTATTTATAGTTTCTGTGTGAGGGATCGATGCGGCGCATCAACTAAGTTAATGCGGCACATTTACATAACTTCGCGTGGGGTCCAAGATTAATATATTCTGGAATATTCGTACACCATCTTCAGATGCGGCGTATCTTGAATCTTTATGCGGCTTATATCCTTCAGTATCTTGGATTATCTTTGGTGAAGTCTTGATAGTGATACGCGGTATGTAAAAAGAGTAATACGGCGTATCAGGAGTAGAACAAGTTGGTTCTTCGTTTGACCAGAGTTTCATATGCGGCGCATGATAATTATCAGATGCGGCGTATTCTACAAAGTCAGGCAATGGTCTTCGAATTCATCTAAGTATGATGATATGGCATATCTGTCTAGAATGATACGGCGCATCTCCTTGATTTCAGTAGACTTTTTCCATCTTGATCATTTAGCTCCATAATTCGTCTAAAATCATTAAGTTTCACCAATTGCTTGTTTTTACCTTAGAATTACTAAAGTAAATGATTAAGTATCAATTGTCATACATAATATAATAAAACAAGTCAAATAAATAGAATAAATGATGACAATATAATGTACTTATTTGATGTCGTCAAGCAACAGGAGGTTAACCACAGCAACCCGCATTTGCAGCAACAACAGTAGATCGTGCTAGGGTGGTCTTGGTTGAATTTCGTTTGAGGCCATCGATCTGAATCACAGATTTAATGGATTATTAAGGTTCTAATTATGGAGTCACATCACGCGAGAATCTGAACATCATAAATACATCATTGCTCTAATCATCTGCCACCATTACAAAAATACTATTCTATATAATGGTGGGGGGTTCCAGCTCAATACAAAACCCAAGGGTTCGAGTTCACCAAAACATCTAGGTTCGGTACAAAGTTTCCAAAAATACCAACAAATATCTAGATGGTCGTTTTAGGTGATAATGGTAAGGGATAAAGAACTAAAGTCTCTAATTGAGAACTTCCCGGTTTAGAGTACACAACATGCATAATTCATAACTTGTTACGCCCTTGGCTTGGTAGCTCCCAGGGAAACTTTTAGGTCTACTGGACTACATGTTCCTTCAGAATACAATTGAGGAAGTGGAACACACAAAGGATGTATCCCAAGTGTAGAAGTAGAGGCGGGTTCCTAACCGGCTATTCGATAGGCGTTTCGCAACAATAGGATGGATGTCCAAATCTCAGAGTCAAATGGTGAGTGAGGACTAGATAGGGAGGAGGCATGATGTTGTGATAGGTAGTGGGTAGGTTTAAGTGCACAAAGGTAATCAGACACATAATGCAAAACCATATCAAAATATTCTTCTCAATATCCAAATTATCCAAAATAAGTGGTGGGTTGTAAGGGGGGGGGGGGGGGTCATATGCTAATAGATTCCTCCAACACACTTACTTAGCCCTTATTGGATTCGTCAACCTAATAAGTCCAATAATTGTGTCGGTCGGGTCTATTAACATTAGACCGACTCGTTACTCTAACACAATATAAAATATTCCCAAAACAGTAATAGATATCGCATAATATAGTCACAATCCAAATACCACATCAAGTAGTGGCAATCAAAATGCCGCATTAAATAGTCTAGTTTCCTCAATTATTCAAATCTCATATAAAACATTTCATCAGCTTATCATGTCAATACTAGAGGTTTCGGCATGGTAGGCAGGTCACGTCGGCTTGAAAAGTAGTTATAGTCAAGGTTTTTGATAAATATCCAGTTCTCCATAACTTGAGCTCTGATACCAATTTGTAACATCCTCAAAATTTGGTACGGTGGAAGAATTAGTAAAACTTTGGGGTGTTACGGGGATTGGTACATAAAGAACCAAAGGACGACATTGTATTGATGTAAAAATGATAAAAGAGATTATATGAGAACTTATATAAAACATAGAAAACCTAATAACTAAGCGGGCCTAAACTAAACTAATCTAATACAGGCCTAATAAAACGTATTATTAATTCTAACATCCCACCTCAAGCTGGAGCATATGCTCACCTTGTTACAATAATATGAAACAAAAAATAATAAGCAAAAGTCTTCCTCGAAGCAATAATCCAAATCGTCAACGGAAAGCTAACCGAATCTAATCAAAAGGCGAAGGAACCTGAACCTCGGAACAGGTCTTAAACCAAATGAAGAACGAAGCAACTTGAACCAACAATGTCGGAACATGTCTCAACTTAAATGAAGAAACGAAGCAATCTCAATAGGTCTCTGCTAACCCAAAAATCCCAATGACGAAGTAACTCAAACTGAGGTCTCAACTTAACCGAAATACAAAGCAACCGTAACAGATGTTCAGGTCTCAACTTAACCGAACTATGAAGCAATCAGAATAGATGTTCAGGCCTCAAGTAATCAACAAATTCAGGAAACGAAGCAACCTGTTGAGAACAGGTCTCAACTAATCATAATATCCCAAACGAAGCAACCAACTGGTCTCGACTAATAAAAACTCAAATTCAAATGGTTTCACCGGGACCAAACTCAAGATTCTCATTAACCAAAAACTAAATCTTTAAAGCTAAAACTCAACCAAAAATTGATCTCACCGGATCGTACTAAATCATCAATATGTAAAATCCAGAATCACAATCCTAAATCAGAAGTAAACAAAAAAAATTCAGATCCCTAAATCATCTCAAACACCATAACCAATTATCAGAACCCTCATAACTATTAACCAATCATCAGTCAAGAAACTCAAAATTAATAGTCAATATTGTCCTTCGAATTATAACCAAAACCAAAGAACCCTAACAAAAAGACTTGACAGATCTGCCAAGATCTTATCGGGGTTCTGGTCGGAATAACCAAAAGAATGGATCTGGAAAAGGATCGCCGGAGAAAAAACCAGCAAGTGGCCTAACATGCTTGCACGTGAAGAGATCAGCGGAGATCCAGTGGTACGATGATTACGAGTGGGTGGTCAGCTGGTGGGTGACTTCAACTATGATGGTGGTGAGATCAAAATAGCACTCTATCAGGGTGCTCATGAACTGTAGACGTGATGTACTTATAGGGTTAAAAAGAAACTAAACCCTATTTTTCTTATAACTGAAATTGAAATCTTAACTGAAACAAAACACCCTCTCTGATACCATGTAAACAGAGTTGGGGGAAAGCATAAAGAACCAAAGGACTACATTGCATTGATGTGATAATGATAAAAGAGATTACAGGAGAACTTATAGAAAACATAGAAAACCTAATAACTAAACGGGCCTAAACTAAACTAATCTAATGCGGGCCTAATAAAACGTACTATTAATTCTAACAAGTTCTCTAAAACTTCAGCTCAGATACCAATCTGTTACATCCTCAAAATTTGGTACAACAGAAGAATTAGTAAAGCTTTGGGGTGTTACGGGAATTGGTACACAACACAAGCATATGAAAAACGAAAATACATTATCCATTAAATAAAACATTTCAAACCTAATATTTAAGGTTTACATTTATCCCAAAAGTACGTAAGTAAGCCCAAAATAAAGCATAACGATAGGTCCCAAATAGTTTATCAGAGTCTCATTTGATCCTTCAACCATGCCCATTTTCCAAGCCTCCAAATAAAAATTCTACAACATAATCAACATTAATTACCTAAGGAAAACATGCTAAAAGGGTTGGCTAACGCTGGTGAGTTCATAGGTTTAAAAGCAAACACATATTCCTTGCACAAGCAAATATCAACTCTAAAATCGTAAAAGAACGTTGTCCTCTTTCATAATGATGAAGACAATAATTCTCTATCAAAATCATAGACACAAGTAGTGCCCTAGGCATATTTAACCTTAGCCAGTTAACTAGTTATAGAAAATCAAAAAGTAATAGTAGGTCTGTTCAAAACAGTTTTGCATGTTTTCTCACCCCAAGGTTTCAATAAACTGTTTATGAGTAAAAGTGGGGCTATGAAACTCACCTCAAATAAGCAATGCACAATACAACAAGTCAAGAGTAGTATAGCACAACAACAACTAAAATGTCACAACATAACGGACTCGGCACAACCTAATAATATAAAGACTTGACTTAGTATATATCCCACAAGATAACTAAATTCGTAAAAGTTTCCAAAAGTTAACTATTCCCATTCCCAAATATTGTTCCAATTCCATTTCCAAAACGTTCTCATTATATTAGTTTATTAGAGTTTGGTATCATCGTTTGTGTAGTGGTGAGGAGACACTGACTCGAGTGTATACACGCCAAAAGAGTGATAATAACAGAATTGTCGTGGAGAAAATGACTAGAAGTCAAGAAGAGATGAAGGAGATAACTCAAAGTAATCACACATAATAAACACATCAAGTTGATGAAAATATTGGTAGTCGTCGGTTAGTTTCCAAAATATGTTTTAGTTAGCATGAGATTATAAATATTGTTAGACAACATTTCATATTGTTCGTCCTTTACGGCTCAAAACATTAAATTCCTTATGAGTCTAATGTACTGTAGTCGTTTCGTGTTCCAATAGTTGAATATGTCCAAAGTTCGATAATATTCCAAATCCAATATATATATATATCAAGTTTGGTGTTGCAACTTCCCAAGTAATCCGAATACTAATCCCTCGTCAAGTTAAACAATCAAGGTCTATTAGTTAAGCTTAAAAGCTTAATAAGGTATCCGGACGAATTATTAGATCCTCATCGAGTTTGTCAACTCGATAAGTCCAACAATTCCTTCGTCTGGCTTAGTCCAAAGCCAAACCTACACATCACAATAAATGGTAAGTCATAAGAATAGGTCACGCACTAATAAATTCCTCCAACACGCTTATCAGGCCCTTATTGGGCTCGTCATCCCAATAAGTCCGATAACTATGTCGGTCAGGTCTATTAATATTAAACCAATCCGTAACTTCAAGTAAGGGTGAGCATGGTCCAAAAACCGGACCGGACCGGACCCGACCGACCGGACCGAGGACCGAGAACCGGAAAAATCATAGACCGAGACCGGACCGAATGTGATCGGTCCGGTCTCGATCCGGTTCGGTCCGGTCCGGTCCAATTAGGCATATTTTGGCACGTTTTTTTGGTTTTTTGGTCGGTCCGGACCGGACCGGACCGGACCGAGGACCGACCAAGCCAAAAAGACTAGACCGAGGACCGGACCGAATGTGGTCGGTCCGGTCCGGTCGGTTTTGTCGGTCGGTCCGGTCCATCCGGTCCGTTTGCTCACCCTTAACTTCAAGTACTCCACAATTTATTTCCCACAATACCAATAACAATGTACCAGTGAAAATGTGCCCCGAAACGTTCAATAACCTCGTGTTTTTCTGTTATTATCCAAATTAAATATTTCAACACTTTGTATTTCCTTTTCGTCTATGTATATATTAAATAACAAATTTAATTATCCTTTACTCACCCTTTTTATCCATTACTTTTTATTTTATTTTATAATACGTCACGAGAGTTAGTAAAGTATCGAGCCACATTCCCAATCAATCTCACGGCCATAAGCCGGGTAGAATAGTCAACAAGTCCAAATTATCAACAAATACACATAATAATCTAATTTTGGGCATGTCGAGGTCGCATCGAGACCATAAGGTCTCGGATAACACTCGTTAGCCTTAACATCACATTTTCCAACAAAGTCCATTATCCACAAATAATCAAATCGTCACAAGTCAATAGTTACTCCCGGCCTAATCTAAACCTACGACACCAGTTCCAAAGTCTTAATCAAACAAAACATTCACAATCAAGCCATAACCATTCAGACCAAAATATTAACCTCGCTCGCCGAGACCAAGAGGTCTCGGCCATGAATCCAAGTCGTAAGTAACAAAACAAACGTGCCAAAGTCTTACTTCGCCGAGACCAGAAGGTCTCGGACGTGACCCATGTCGCAAGTGAACAACCAAACGGACCAAGTGTGACCAAGATAATACATAGCCAAAATCATCCCAAGGAGACCGAGACCTACAAGTGGTTCAGCTCCAACCGTGACTCGTGGTAACCACAGCCCAAACCAAATAACAACCAAAAATCCTGTTATCTTAATAATAAGCTCAAAAATAAACTCGATGTGAGCTTATTCATTCGTCCGTAACCCAAACAAAAACACAAAACCATTTTCGTAACCATAAGTGATGATACCAAAGTTTCTAGTCGTTTTTATTCTATTGAAATCGTTATTCACTTGTTATAAACCAAAACCCAACTCGTTTACACGAGTCTTGACTCACACCGAGTCACACAAGGTGTGAATCGGTGTAGCTTACCTATTTTACCTTCGGATCTAACTCCACACAGGAAAACAATCACAAAGACGGCGGCAGTAGTGGTGTTTGGGTGGCTATACGGCGCGTACACCATAGATTCATGATGAGGGAGACAGTTTGAGAGTGGGTTTGAGCTTGTTTAGTATTGGTCAATGGCGGTGTAGCCGTGGCGGAAGTGGTTGTGGTTTGGTTTGGCGGCGGCTGCAAATAGGGGGAGAGCGAGAGAAGTGGTTTAGGGTTGGTAAAAGTGAGGGATATATAGGGTTTTATTAATTCCCATGGGCCATTTTTGCTAAACATGTAAACTAGGAGGCGTACTTAAATTAGATGCAAGGGGGTCTAAGTGGTAGTCTTACCCAACTTTTGTTACAACGTTTCTTGGGCTCGTTTATCATAATAATAATTCTCGTGATACTTTTTAACTTACACCTTAATTTTTAAAATTGTTTTCCCATTGAAATTAACTATTCATACGTCAATATTCGTTTAACACATCTAAGATCAAATATTTCGCGTACTATTAGGTTAGAATGTGCCGACTCGCGTTGTGCTCTAACTCAAGTTCTACGAGGAAACATCCCATTAAACAAAACAATATTCCAAATAACGTTCCCAGTATTCCAAAACAAATTCTCAATAATTTTCCAAAATGTTTTTA
The DNA here is from genome assembly GCA_030686995.1 of Artemisia argyi. Taxonomy (NCBI): domain Eukaryota; kingdom Viridiplantae; phylum Streptophyta; class Magnoliopsida; order Asterales; family Asteraceae; genus Artemisia; species Artemisia argyi. Next base: position 128,805,544 of record CM060695.1, on the reverse strand, counting down.
TATAATAATTATTCGTTTTAAACATTAAAGCGGCATTGAAATAATTCTCAAAAATTACCGGTTGTCACACAAACTAATACCAGAAACTATTCTACCAATAATCATTGATTCACATGAATGCCGATTTATAGACTTTTGGTATTTCATTGAACTAATGATCCATAATGGCAATACATTTGTTAAATAGAAACACAAAGTCGAAATGGGTCCTAAAGGACAAACGGGCCGAAAACTATTACAAAAATAAGTCTAAAAAACAAAGAAAAACCATAAAAGTACAAATAATTTTAAAATAGGGCGTTTTAGGGCCTGAAAGTTTCGTAAACCGAGGTAGTCTATTTACCACAACGTGCTTCTCGTTCTAAATTTTGAATCGACTGGTCATAAGCCTGAAACGGAGCCCCGTAGCCCAAGTTATGCCCATTTTATTGAGACCCCTTTTGTCACGCGATCTTTAATCTTCAAAAACGCAATGGCCGGTTCATGAACACTTGAGCCCACATCACTTCTTCTATTGCTAGTCAGGCTCTTTATTATCGAATTTGTAAGGTCGATATGCGTTCAGCATGTTTACATCCGATTATACATAAATCTGACTTTTTGTGTTCAATGAAACGATATAAGCTATACGTGGATGCATGCCATCCATTTGTTATTTCAGGACATATTTCAAACTCTTGAACACAGACTCTATATAGAATTTAAATTACTTTACATATAAAGTTCCTAAACATTATATTTAGGAATTAATATTGCTTTTTAACAATCAACATTCTACATCAAACTCATTTGTACGTATATCTAGGATATTAGTTTAAATTAAAAAAAAATAAAAAATAAATAAAAATAAAAAATTCTTCATAGTAATCATATATTTGAGTGGATCTTCCATTAACGTGAGACAAGACTTCGGTTTTCTTTTTAACGACGTGATTTTGGTTACACAACATATCATGTTGTAAACATGATAAACAACATTGACGGACTGTGCAAGAGTACTAGAGGGGAGGCTGGTATTGCATGATATTGATACATGAACAAAAATGCGTAAGTATTTCAATATTGAAGGTGGCAAAATGGATTATTAGTAAAGAAGATACAACTTCAATAAAGGGATTTAGCTTTTAGGACTCCGATTGACAAGAAAAATTAATGTGGCTGTGTAAGTGTGTAAAACTTATAAAAAGTTCAACACTGGTCGAAAATTGCGACAAGGGTTAAGTAGAGATTGCCAGTCAAATATATCCATTTTAACGATGGTTCAAAGTCTTTTCGGCATTTAAAAAGGGTTCATGAAGTCTGGGTTTTTCTACCTATTTAAACATTCTGAGAAAATGTAATTATTTTAATAACGCTTCAAGCATGTAAACGGTTCGATCCATCTGAGGCAAGTTGATCCACTCTTTGATCAGTCAACAATGGTGGTTATCAAGTATGTGGCTTCATTCGGAGACAAGTAAACTCGACAATAACATGGTTTTTGAAAACCAGCCTAATAAGGTTGAGTGTATAACCAACTTAGCTAGCTCAGTTGACCACTAAGGTTTCCTTAAGGTACTTTTGGAAGGGGATGTTTGGCTAGAGGAGGCCTCAATTGAATGTCACTGTTGAACCTAAACCACTAACAACTAACAAGCCGTTCAGCAACAACAACAACAATAAAAATAATAAAAATAAAATAAAATAAAATAAATAAATTAGTAGTAACAAATAGATCATATTTTCCAAAGCTTCACATAGTATTTTCCATGGAAATTCTTAGGCATTCTAAGAATAAAAAAATTATACAGAAAGCCGGCCAAAAATGGAAATTTGACTAGACAGGCTCTTTATTATCGAATTTGTAAGGTCGATATGCGTTCAGCATGTTTACATCCGATTATACATAAATCTGACTTTTTGTGTTCAATGAAATGATATAAGCTAGACGTGGATGCATGCCATCCATTTGTTATTTCAAGACATATTTCAAACTCTGAACACAGACTCTATATAGACTTTAAATTACTTTACATATAAAGTTCCTAAACATTATATTTAGGAATTAATATTGCTTTTTAACAATCAACATTCTACATCAAACTCATTTGTACGTATATCTAGGATATTAGTTTAAATTAAAAAAAAAAACAAAAAAAAAAAAAAAAAGAAAAAAAACAAAATTCTTCATAGTAATCATATATTTGAGTGGATCTTCCATTAACGTGAGACAAGACTTCGGTTTTCTTTTTAACGACGTGATTTTGGTTACACAACATATCATGTTGTAAACATGATAAACAACATTGACGGACTGTGCAAGAGTACTAGAGGTGAGGCTGGTATTGCATGATATTGATACATGAACAAAAATGCGTAAGTATTTCAATATTGATGGTGGCAAAATGGATTATTAGTAAAGAAGATACAACTTCAATAAAGGGATTTAGCTTTTAGGACTCCGATTGACAAGAAAAATTAATGTGGCTGTGTAAGTGTGTAAAACTTATAAAAAGTTCAACACTGGTCGAAAATTGCGACAAGGGTTAAGTAGAGATTGCCAGTCAAATATATCCATTTTAACGATGGTTCAAAGTCTTTTCGGCATTTAAAAAGGGTTCATGAAGTCTGGGTTTTTCTACCTATTTAAACGTTTTGAGAAAATGTAATTATTTTAATAACGCTTCAAGCATGTAAACGGTTCGATCCATCTGAGGCAAGTTGATCCACTCTTTGATCAGTCAACAATGGTGGTTATCAAGTATGTGGCTTCATTCGGAGACAAGTAAACTCGACAATAACATGGTTTTTGAAAACCAGCCTAATAAGGTTGAGTGTATAACCAACTTAGCTAGCTCAGTTGACCACTAAGGTTTCCTTAAGCTACTTTTGGAAGGGGATGTTTGGCTAGAGGAGGCCTCAATTGAATGTCACTGTTGAACCTAAACCACTAACAACTAACAAGCAGTTCAGCAACAACAACAACAACAACAACAACAACAACAACAACAACAACAACAAAAATAATAAAAAATAAATAAATTAGTAGTAACAAATAGATCATATTTTCCAAAGCTTCACATAGTATTTTCCATGGAAATTCTTAGGCATTCTAAGAATAAAAAAATTATACAGAAAGCCAGCCAAAAATGGAAATTTGACTAGACAGGCTCTTTATTATCGAATTTGTAAGGTCGATATGCATTCAGCATGTTTACATCCGATTATACATAAATCTGACTTTTTGTGTTCAATGAAATGATATAAGCTAGACGTGGATGCATGCCATCCATTTGTTATTTCTAGACATATTTCAAACTCTGAACACAGACTCTATATAGACTTTAAATTACTTTACATATAAAGTTCCTAAACATTATATTTAGGAATTAATATTGCTTTTTAACAATCAACATTATACATCAAACTCATTTGTACGTATATCTAGGATATTAGTTTAAATTAAAAAAAAAAAAAAAAAAAAAAAAAAAAAAAAAAAAAAAAAATCTTCATAGTAATCATATATTTGAGTGGATCTTCCATTAACGAGAGATAAGACTTCGGTTTTCTTTTTAACGACGTGATTTTGGTTACACAACATATCATGTTGTAAACATGATAAACAACATTGACGGACTGTGCAAGAGTACTAGAGGTGAGGCTGGTATTGCATGATATTGATACATGAACAAAAATGCGTAAGTATTTCAATATTGATGGTGGCAAAATGGATTATTAGTAAAGAAGATACAACTTCAATAAAGGGATTTAGCTTTTAGGACTCCGATTGACAAGAAAAATTAATGTGGCTGTGTAAGTGTGTAAAACTTATAAGAAGTTCAACACTGGTCGAAAATTGCGACAAGGGTTAAGTAGAGATTGCAAGTCAAATATATCCATTTTAACGATGGTTCAAAGTCTTCTCGGCATTTAAAAAGGGTTCATGAAGTCTGGGTTTTTCTACCTATTTAAACGTTTTGAGAAAATGTAATTATTTTAATAACGCTTCAAGCATGTAAACGGTTCGATCCATCTGAGGCAAGTTGATCCACTCTTTGATCAGTCAACAATGGTGGTTATCAAGTATGTGGCTTCATTCGGAGACAAGTAAACTCGACAATAACATGGTTTTTGAAAACCAGCCTAATAAGGTTGAGTGTATAACCAACTTAGCTAGCTCAGTTGACCACTAAGGTTTCCTTAAGGTACTTTTGGAAGGGGATGTTTGGCTAGGGGAGGCCTCAATTGAATGTCACTGTTGAACCTAAACCACTAACAACTAACAAGCCGTTCAGCAACAACAACAACAACAACAACAACAACAACAACAACAACAACAAAAATAATAATAAAATAAATAAATTAGTAGTAACAAATAGATCATATTTTCCAAAGCTTCACATAGTATTTTCCATGGAAATTCTTAGGCATTCTAAGAATAAAAAAATTATACAGAAAGCCAGCCAAAAATGGAAATTTGACTAGACAGGCTCTTTATTATCGAATTTGTACGGTCGATATGCGTTCAGCATGTTCACATCCGATTATACATAAATCTGACTTTTTGTGTTCAATGAAATGATATAAACTAGACGTGGATGCATGCCATCCATTTGTTATTTCAAGACATATTTCAAACTCTGAACACAGACTCTATATAGACTTTAAATTACTTTACATATAAAGTTCCTAAACATTATATTTAGGAATTAATATTGCTTTTTAACAATCAACATTCTACATCAAACTCATTTGTACGTATATCTAGGATATTAGTTTAAATTAAAAAAAAAATAAAAATAAATAAAAAAAGATTCTTCATAGTAATCATATATTTGAGTGGATCTTCCATTAACGTGAGAAAAGACTTCGGTTTTCTTTTTAACGACGTGATTTTGGTTACACAACATATCATGTTGTAAACATGATAAACAACATTGACGGACTGTGCAAGAGTACTAGAGGTGAGGCTGGTATTGCATGATATTGATACATGAACAAAAATGCGTAAGTATTTCAATATTGATGGTGGCAAAATGGATTATTAGTAAAGAAGATACAACTTCAATAAAGGGATTTAGCTTTTAGGACTCCGATTGACAAGAAAAATTAATGTGGCTGTGTAAGTGTGTAAAACTTATAAGAAGTTCAACACTGGTCGAAAATTGCGACAAGGGTTAAGTAGAGATTGCATGTCAAATATATCCATTTTAACGATGGTTCAAAGTCTTCTCGGCATTTAAAAAGGGTTCATGAAGTCTGGGTTTTTCTACCTATTTAAACGTTTTGAGAAAATGTAATTATTTTAATAACGCTTCAAGCATGTAAACGGTTCGATCCATCTGAGGCAAGTTGATCCACTCTTTGATCAGTCAACAATGGTGGTTATCAAGTATGTGGCTTCATTCGGAGACAAGTAAACTCGACAATAACATGGTTTTTGAAAACCAGCCTAATAAGGTTGAGTGTATAACCAACTTAGCTAGCTTAGTTGACCACTAAGGTTTCCTTAAGGTACTTTTGGAAGGGGATGTTTGGCTAGAGGAGGCCTCAATTGAATGTCACTGTTGAACCTAAACCACTAACAACTAACAAGCCGTTCAGCAACAACAACAACAACAACAACAACAACAACAACAACAACAAAAATAATAAAAAATAAATAAAATAAAATAAATAAATTAGTAGTAACAAATAGATCATATTTTCCAAAGCTTCACATAGTATTTTCCATGGAAATTCTTAGGCATTCTAAGAATAAAAAAATTATACAGAAAGCGAGCCAAAAATGGAAATTTGACTAGACAGGCTCTTTATTATCGAATTTGTAAGGTCGATATGCGTTCAGCATGTTTACATCCGATTATACATAAATCTGACTTTTTGTGTTCAATGAAATGATATAAGCTAGACGTGGATGCATGCCATCCATTTGTTATTTCAAGACATATTTCAAACTCTGAACACAGACTCTATATAGACTTTAAATTACTTTACATATAAAGTTCCTAAACATTATATTTAGGAATTAATATTGCTTTTTAACAATCAACATTCTACATCAAACTCATTTGTACGTATATCTAGGATATTAGTTTAAATTAAAATAAATAAATAAATAAATAAATAAAAAAATAAATAAAAATCTCCATAGTAATCATATATTTGAGTGGATCTTCCATTAACGTGAGACAAGAATTCGGTTTTCTTTTTAACGACGTGATTTTGGTTACACAACATATCATGTTGTAAACATGATAAACAACATTGACGGACTGTGCAAGAGTACTAGAGGTGAGGTTGGTATTGCATGATATTGATACATGAACAAAAATGCGTAAGTATTTCAATATTGATGGTGGCAAAATGGATTATTAGTAAAGAAGATACAACTTCAATAAAGGGATTTAGCTTTTGGGACTCCGATTGACAAGAAAAATTAATGTGGCTGTGTAAGTGTGTCACTTATAAAAAGTTCAACACTGGTCGAAAATTACGACAAGGGTTAAGTAGAGATTGCCAGTCAAATATATCCATTTTAACGATGGTTCAAAGTTTTTTCGGCATTTAAAAAGGGTTCATGAAGTCTGGGTTTTTCTACCTATTTAAACGTTTTGAGAAAATGTAACTATTTTAATAATGCTTCAAGCATGTAAACGGTTCGATCCATCTGAGGCAAATTGATCCACTCTTTGATCAGTCAACAATGGTGGTTATCAAGTGTGTGGCTTCATTCGGAGACAAGTAATCTCGACAATAACATGGTTTTTGAAAACCATCCTAATAAGGTTGAGTGTATAACCAACTTAGCTAGCTCAGTTGGCCACTAAGGTTTCCTTAAAGTACTTTTGGAAGGGGATGTTTGGCTAGAGGAGGCCTCAATTGAATGTCACTTTTGAACCTAAACCACTAACAACTAACAAGCCGTTCAGCAACAACAACAACAACAACAAAAATAATAAAAAATAAAATAAATAAATTAGTAGTAACAAATAGATCATATTTTCCACAGCTTCACATAGTATTTTCCATGGAAATTCTTAGGCATTCTAAGAATAAAAAAATTATACAGAAAGCCAGCAAAAAATGGAAATTTGACTACCTTTAAATAAAAATCTTATATCTAAGAATAAAAAATTATACAGAAAGCCAGCCAAAAATGGAAATTTGACTACCTTTAAATAAAAATCTCACAGCTTATATCTTTTATACTACCAAATATAGGATATTGTAGCCTATAAAGCACGTACTTGTTGATCCATGCACAAAACTTCAATTCACTACTACACTCAAAGCATCTCAATGGCAATTGTAGTATTTTTCATGGATAATAATCTCTTAACTTCTCTTTTTCTTATATTAGCACCTTTCATCCTATTATTTATCACCAAAAAGTATTCTAAAACTGAGAAAAACCTCCCACCAGGGCCACGACCATTGCCAATAATCGGCAATATGTACCAGATGGGCAGCAAGCCATATGTCTCTACCGCCATGTTGGCTAAGGAATATGGCCCCCTCATCTCTCTTCGTTTGGGTTCAAAACTTCTTGTGGTAGCCTCATCTCCAGAGGCAGCCAAGGAAATTCTTAAGACTCATGACCGTCATCTTTGTGGTCGCAATGTACCTGATGCATATAATTTAAGTAAGGTAGACTATCACTTTGTTTGGGCAAAAGATTGCAATGAACATTGGAAAGCATTAAGAACCATTTCACGGTCTGAGTTGTTTTCGGCTAAAGCAATAGAAGCCGAGTCTAAACTGAGACATAAAAAGTTGGCTCAAATGTTAAATTTCTTGAATACCAAGCAAGGACAAGTTGTGAAAATTGAGGAAGTTGTTTTCACTACATTGTTTAACACCTTGAGCAACATATTATTTAGCAAAGATTTTCTTGATTTAAACGATGAACATGGAACGGCTCATTGGATAAAATTTGGACTTCAGAAGGCACAGGAGAATGGTATGACACCAAATGTAAGTGATTTTTTCCCCATACTTAGGGGCCTTGATCTTCAAGGATTGAGGAGGGACAGCTTCAAACGTCTTGAAGAGGTTTCCAGCTTCACTGATGCTATAATTGAAGAAAGGAGAGCTCGCATAGCTTCTTCAGTGACCAAGGAAGCTGTGGAGGTAGAAGAAATAGATTTCTTGGATCGATTGCTTGAAAACAATTTTACGAATACTCAAATCAATATATTGGTTCTGGTAAGTTGTCTACAGCCATCGAAATAGTAGACCTTTGTTTATTTGAATATTCCAGTAATTCATTAGGGCTACATACATATTATTGAAAGTTTTGACATCCAAGTTTTAAGTCGTGAAAACTAAAATTGGTATTTGACATGCAGAATAGTAAATCATTCTCCACAATTTTGTTTATTCGTCTTACTATGTGTAAACACTAAATATCTTACATTTTGACATATACACTTCTAGGTTTCTTGAACAAAGGTCAATTTTATTTAAGGATCATTTGATGGATTTATAATTTTTTTTTTCATATGCAGGAATTATTCATAGCCGGTACAGATACCGTGGTATCGACCATTGAGTGGGCTATGGCCGAGTTGTTGAAGAACAAAGAAATCTTGGAGAAAGTACACGAAGAGCTAAAACTTGAGATTAGCTCCAACTCTATCATGAAATCTGATCTTTCTAAATTGACTTATTTCAATGCTTGTGTCAAAGAAACACTAAGATTGCACCTGGTTGTCCCTCTCCTGATTCCTCGACGTGCACTTGAAGCTTGTGAGGTTATGAATTATACAATTCCTCAAAATTCTCAAGTATGGGTCAACATTTGGGCAATCAGTCGAGACCCAAAAGTTTGGGAGGAACCTGACACTTTTAAACCCGAAAGGTTTGTTGGCTCACACTTTGATTTTTCAGGACATGACTTTGAGTTCATACCTTTTGGTGGTGGCAGAAGAATGTGTCCTGGTTTACCATCTGGTATCAAGAGTTTGCAAACTATATTAGCATCGTTAATTCTTGAATACGATTGGGTTCTTCCAAACGACGAGGATCCAAAAAACTTTGACATGAATGAAAAATTTGGGGTGTTTTTGCAGAAAGAGAAACCTCTTGAACTTATCTTTAAGCGCAAAGAGTAATCAATGCATGGCTTAGCCAATTCATATGTAATCTTTAAGTTTGACATTATTATATCAATACTACAAAATAGTAACATACTCACACTTATTAGAGCATGTTGCCACACTTTAAAGTGTGAAGAATAAAAAAGATCACAATAATATGCGTGTGAACCAATTGGGTGTAATAAATATTCTTACACTTTTATTTGTGAAGGTTTATAAATATTTTTCGCAATTTTAATGTAAGAGTTTTAAAACAATTCTTCACACTTTTGACCATGATGATTTTTATTTTAAAGTAATTTTTAACACTTTAAGTGTGATGATTTTGATTTTGAAATAATTATTCTCACTCTTAAGTGCTAGAATATCTTTAAAAAAAAAGTTCACAGTTCATAAAGTGCGAAGAAAAAGCGTGTAAAAATGACAAATTTGTTGTAGTAGGTGTTATTTAATTTTGGGATAATTCCCTAAATGACTCGGTTGCCTAATGTTTTTGCTTTTTTAGATGGAATCTTTTGCTTTTACTTTTTTAGACTGGTTGCCCTGGGCAACATGCATTAGCCAACCTTGTGTAGCCACTTATCCGATATAAAGATCGTCAGTTGCCCAAAAGTACACCAGTTACCCAAAAAGTACACAAGTTGTCTTACCTTTTAATTCGTAAAGTCACACTTGTCACTTGCAGATTTTAGTTGCCCAAAAAGTACACGTTGTCGTGGTCTAAAAAAGCAAAACCAAAATATTCCGTCTAAAAAAGTAAAAGCATTTGGCGACCGAGTAATTTTTGGAATTATCCCTTCAATTTATAATAAGTAGTATGCGTACTTAAGTTTAATGTCCTTCTTCATATCTACTGTATAATATATTATAATGCATTTGAGACTATTCTATAATTAGCAAGGCTTAAAAATTGTAACACCCCCAAAATTTGATTACAACAGCGGAAGTCTAATTTGCGTGTTACGTAAAGGATCACAGTCATAATCATTGAAAACGACTCAGAAGAGACATTTTAGTGTCATTTTATTGAATTCAAAAGTACGATCGTGTTGTCATAGTTTAATACATCATAATGAAAATAGTGTTTGAAAATGATTGTTTAAATTTATTATTACACCACTGACTCAGGTCAAATGTCCACTCCATGCCTTCAAGTGTTTGCTTCAATTACCTGAGATAAACATGCTAAAAAGTGAACAAAATTGTTGAGTGAATCCAAAGTGTTTGTGTTTGTGTTTGATAAATCATTTTGAACACATTATAAGTATTTCAGTAATCAAGTGTGGTGTGTGTTTTGTATGCATATTGCCATAAATTTCATGAACTCAACTTTAACGTGTGGTGTCATAAATTGACATAAATATAATCTAGGGGCCCTTGGGATAGGAACATTGCCATTTTTCCTATTATACTCAAATAATGTGCACCTGGCTATCTATCCGACTATCACTAAGGAAATCTCTTGGACTAGCACAAGTGGGTTGCCAACCAAATAGATCTATTCGCAGTATTCGCATTCACTTACAACTTAGTAAGTGACTAAGGTTCATGATATAAAGGACTTTCATATAAATAAAGGGGACAATTAGAGTGTCTTATGCAATAGGTGTTAATAGTAGCATACGTAAGAATAATAAATACTTGTGTTCTAGGTGTAGCATGTATCTCCCCACATAGTTGTAAAACATGTAAAAAGTGGGACTATGAACTCACCTCAGTTGAGTGTGTGTATGTGTGTGTAGGCAAATAAGTAATAACAAATGCAACTGGTGAACGGCTCCAACATGCAACTTGTATAATATAGGAAATTTCAGTACTTAGTGGTGTGGGTGGTTTGTGTTTGTGTATAATGCCTAAAGTTCAAGAATAATGTTATATATGATATATTATGCCCTTATGTGTGTTGTGCCTAACTTATATGGATGGTGATCAACTCTTATAACATTTAAGGTGGAGTGTTCTGGTTGGGTGGTAGCTCATCATATATCAGTTTCTTTGTTAAAGTTACTCAATAACCCTTCAAGTTTCTAGAAATTTACCTTTTATACCTTAATAGTGAATTTTACATTTTCAGTCCCTGTACTTTGTGAATATTACATTTTTCGCGCAATATATAAAAGAGTAAATTGCAAATTTAGTCATCACCTTCTGTGAGAGTGCAAAAAAGACCTCGAGTCATGCAAAAGCGCCACTCAGGTTACAGATAAATGCAAAACAGCCACCGAGAGCTAACTCTCATTATGTTCCTCGTTAACTGCGAGGTCATTGAGGGTTTTATAGTCATTTCATTGTTCATTTTCTCTCCCGCCAATTATAATTCTAGGACAATATTTGCAAACAAATGTAAACACTCTAGTTAAAGCAACTAGATTACTAGAGTGCCTTTTTCAGATTACATTAACTCCCCAAAACCACCCCAGTTAACTACAATCAGACTTAAAGATAACCAACCGTCAAACCTTATCTTAAAAAAAATCCTAAATCGGAACAACGAAACCCATCAATGGCGAATAATGATTGATGTGTGCTTTTTCAACCATCCTTTTTAGCCTTAAATCAGACCAAATACACCAAATACTAACCAAATATGCCAAAAGAATGTATGTTTTTGTATTTGTGTATGTGCAGGTACGAATATGTGAAAAATGAACAAAAACAAAACCAAAACCGACAAAAACGAGCACGAGATTGGAAAAAGGTCAAAAGCCGAAGTCGGGGAAGCAAAATGATCAAAGAAAGCTCATAATATCCTAAGAAGTCCTCAGAGATTCAGAATGTTGCATAATTAGTCCCTGATCTAAGTTTGAAGAATATGGCAACTTCAGTCCCTGCACTCTCAGATAATTACATAAATGATTCCTGAAGAATGATTATGAAAGATCATCATTAAAGGTTCCTCATAAATTTAAAGATGTGCAAGATTGGTCCCTGGATAAAGATTTCAAAATTGGCAAATGAGGTCCCTCAAAATTCAGCAATGGCAAATTTAGTCCTTGTCATATTATTACTAAAACTTTAAACTAAACAATACACACCAAATAACACTAGCCTAACCCTTATACCCCGTATCCACAACCCCAGCCCAAAACATACAAGCCCAGTCCTCCTTAAACCTTGACCCGATCCATCCATACCCCATACCCCTGATAGCGTAGGGATTGCACCAGGCTTTACCTCTCGAGGGATCTCGAGAAGCTTACAACCCCCACCAGGCAGTGTACCTGATCGATGTAGTATAGTATAATGACAAGTACCGGGGGATTGATCATTCAGCTAGGAATAGTGTCGCTAGGATTAGAAAACCTAAAGACTAGGTCTAGAGATGAGGGATGATTCTTTTTGTATTTTTATATTTTTATGAAAGCAAGTAAAAATCTCAGGTTTGAAGGAGTTGGGCGGAATTAGTTGCTAGTCAACTAACCCAATAATAAAGATGCAATCAAAATAAAATACTAGAAATGAAAATAAACTAAACTATACTAGAGTTGTGAGCAATATATGGGAGAATTGTGTTTAATTAGATTTCACTACTCCCTAGATATCTTTTACAGGTTAATTACTTGTTATAGTTGCGTGGATGACGGATTGTATTCCTTAATACCATTCATGGGGTGGCGTACTTACTTCCCTAATCCTATGAGCGCCTACTTCACTCCTATGTCGAGCCGGCTAAGAAGCTCCTAACATGGGATCACTAGAATTTGCCCATGCATTAAATACAACCAATAAAACCTAGTACACATCGGTTCATATTTCCTAAGACGTTCAAGCATGTTACACAATGGAGATCTGCCAGTTTTCTTAAGCCTAACATTGAAATCATTCATCCATTACAACCATAAACAAGTAATCAACATATAATTAACATCTAGGTTTCATTACATCTAAGCAAACACAAGATAGATCTAGCCTAGCATATTGAAATCAAGACAAGCATAAGATATATTCAAACAACACATAGACATATTGATTGAATTGAAAGAAGACTTATCTCAATTGAACATGAAAGGATTCAAGGGGTGAAAACCCTTGAAAATACTGTAAAATATGACCTAGGGTTTACAAAGTTCGGCCCTAGTATTCTCCACACAAGTTCCTCTTTTATGAATGAAAAATAGAAAACTATATATAGATTCTGATATGTTAGCTTCGCTTTTTTATAAAGATAACGTCACACATGTGAAATGGACTAGATTAGATACTACAGGGACTACTATTGTCAAGTAGGCAAAGTAATGTTGTAATGAGCCTATAAATACCCCTCATGACTCTCCATGAGGGGTGTGGGAAAATAGTGTGTGTAACCAAACCTTTGTCATTATTATAAACCACCTTTTCTTCACCTTTCTCTCTCTACTTTCTCTCTCTAGAACCATGATGTATTTTGATCAACCGCGACCTCCCGAACGTGTTTCTTGGTCATAACAAGTGGTATCAGAGCCGAAAATTTTCACCCAAAAACATGATTTTTTTCACCCAAAAAAATTTTTTCGACTTAGAAAAATTTTCGAGTTAGGATTTTGGTCTTATCGAATTTGGATTCAAATTTTGGCGAGTTAGGCCAAGTTTCTTACGAGTTTGGAGCTTATCGAGTTTGGACCTTATCGAGTTTGGAGCTTATCGAGTTTGGGGCTTATCGAGTTAGGACATTATCGAGTTTGGACCTTATCGAGTTTGGAGCTTATCGAGTTTGGGGCTTATCGAGTTAGGACATTATCGAGTTAGCAAAGGTTACCGAGTTTTTTGGCGAGAAAATTTGAGTAAAATTTATTTTTGAGAGGAGACTAAACATTCAATTTTTACGCGAGATTTAAATTTTGGTATAACGTTGAAAATTTTGGCCCGAAATTCAAATTTTTAGGCCAAAATTCAAAAAAATTCGGTCAAATTTGGCGGAAAAATTTTCAAAACTCAAAATTTTCAGGTAACCTTAGAATTGTATTTCTTTGTGATTTTCAAACTTTGTGAAAGAAAAGTTTCGTATTCATTTTTTGGAGGGAAAATTTGAAATCACAAAATATCAACCGAGATTGCTTTTCATCTTCACCAAAACATCTAATCTACAACAACAACCTTTGTTATCTTTCAAAAGATCCTAAGAACAACTTTTCACTTAGAAGTCAATCCATGGCAACACAACATGATATTCATGCTGCCGGTGCCGAAAACCGACCTCCCATGCTGTCAAAGGGTGGATACTCACAGTGGGCTAGTCGTATGATGCGTTATCTTAAGAGCAAAATGAATGGAAGTCTTCTCATCAAATCCATTGTGGATGGACCCTTCAAACCATCACAAGTACTAGACCCTGGTGATCCAAATGGTACCCCCCAGTACAACCATACTACAGAGAACAGAATGAGACTGAATACACAGTGGAAGACAGAAAACATATTGAAGCTGATGATCAGGCATTTCATTACGTCGTTCTTGGTTTACCTAAAACCATCTATGCTACTGTTGACAGTGAAGTAAGTGCTCATGCAGTCTAGGAAAGAGTCAAGAGGTTAATGTATGGGACAGACATCGGGAAACAGGAAATGGAAACACAATTGCTTAAGGAACTTCGCAAGTTTACTTCAATTCCTGGTGAATCCATAGAGACGTACTACCACAGATTCTGTAAGATCATGAATGATTTATCAAGACACAACCTCAGTCAGACAAATATTGCTAACAACACCATTTTTTTGAATGAGTTACAACCAGAATGGGGAAGATATGTCACTATTGTTTATCAGACAAAGAATTTGCATGAAGTGACTTATGATCAAGTGTATGACTTCTTGAAGCAAAATCAAGATGAAGCTAATGAAGTAAGAGCTGAATTACTAGCTAAAAAGCATGATCCTCTCGCATTAATTGCTAATACACCAACACCATTACCAGTGAACACTCAACAACCATCATCATCTTCCACTCACAACTACATGCAACCATCATGCATTCTACAACCAACACCGGTCTACCAACAACAGTTCTACCCACAACAACAACAAGTTATTCCACAACAGCAACACCCACAATTCCAAGAACCGGAATTCACTGACAATGATGAAGCTACTGTAGCATTGTCCCAAGCGTTTGCTTTTCTATCAAAGGCATTCCAAGGACGCTATTCTACACCAACAAACAACAACCAAAGGATTTCATCGAATACTCGCAACAGGCAGATCGCTCAGCCGAGTTTCAATATGGGCAACGGAGGCCAAATGGTTGGAGTTTATGAGAATCAGCAAGGATATGCTACTGGAATTAACATGGGTAATCAGAATAAGCAGAATGCAGGTCAGTATGCAGGGAATCAGTATGGCCAGTATGCAGGGAATCAGATGGGTCAGCATGTTGGAAATCAGAGGGGTCAGAATGTTGGTAATCAGGCAATGGGTAATCAGAATAGGAATGTGGCAGCTCCAGTTGTTGGGAATTATGGAAATGTGAATCAGGGTAATTCGGTGAAGTGTTTTAACTGCCAAGGAGTAGGTCATATGGCAAGGAACTGTCCTACTAAGCCGAACAAGAAAGATCTAGAGTATTTGCAGAAAGCAGTACTGTTGGCACAAAAAGAGAAGGCAGGGTTTCAGTTGAATGCAGAGGAACATGATTTTATGGCTCTTATGGATGAAATGGAAGACAGAGAGGATATCGATGCGAACTGCATATTCATGGCAAATCTTCAGGAAGCTAAGTATGACACGGATTCTGACACACTTCCTGTTTATGACACCAGTGCACCATCTGAGGTATCAAATTTCAACACATGTCATAATAATGATATATTTGATATGTCTCCTCATGAGGAACAGCATTCTGAGAAGCAAGCACCCACTTATGATACATACCTGGACACGCCAAGTAGTAGCACTACTTCTTCAGCAACTCCAGATGTGAATCATAATGGAGGCTTCGTTTCACAGCATGCTGAGAATGATGAGGAAACACGTACTTTATTTGAATCATTATTAAATAATTGTGGTATTGAAATCGAGAAAGTGAAAAAGGTCAATCACGATGTTAAGGCCGCGAATGAGAAATTGACCACTGAGCTTGAGAGATACAAGGAAAATGCAAAAAGTTTTCAAATTCACAAAGAACGCGAGTCAGAATTTGAAATTGGTTATAAGAAGTTACTTGTTAAAGATAGGGAATGGAAAACCAAGTTTGCTAATCTTGAAATAAGTTCAACAAAAACCATTAACTCTTTAAAACAAGAAATTTCTGAATTAACAAACCAACTTTCAAAACAAGAAACAGCTTACACCAATCTTGAAAAAGAAAGGGATGAGTTGAAAAAGGACTTTGAAAAGAAAGAAGATAAACTTTTGGAAGAAATCGTAGAGTCAGAACACAAGATTGCACATCTAGAAGAATTAGTGGTTAAGTCGGGTCAGTCAAGTCAAACAATGAAAATGATTTCAAATCAAACTAATCCGATTTACCATACGAAACACAAAATGGCTCTTGGTAACAACAATCCTTGTAATCTCAAGAAAGCTCAGGAAGAACAGAACGTCTTGTATAATGGTAGTGTTTTTTACACCAAACATGATCCTCCCGTCGTTCGGGATTCTGTGCAAACGATAGAACATGTCGAAGAGAGCATTTCTAAAATGAAACAAAAGGATTTGAAACCCATTGATTACAACAAATTGAACAAACTTTCGGGTATTACTTTTGTTCCACAAAAAGAACCATCTGTGTTTTCCATAAAACGACCATTCTCGAAAATGTTTTCTAAAAAAGTAGTTGCTTCCAAATCGATTTCTAACATGGAACATATGTCTTCAAACAACACTTTTAACTCAAGTGCTGCACGGGGATATCTTGATGATCTTAAAACCAGAATTGGGCAACTTAAAACGACTTTAGAATCTAAAACGAAACTTAATGAGATCAACTGGAATTCCACGGTTCATTTACAGCTTAAAAAGATTCTCGAAAATGAGTTTGCTCCTCAAATTAATAACATCCATGCTCGAGTAATTCATTTTGAACAAGCATTTTTGAAAGAAACAGCTGACTTCGTCACGGATCACAAATCCCTGATAAAGAAGGCAAATGAATCTTTTGAGCAAATCAATGTTTTGGAAAACCTAAATGATTCTCTCTTCGAAGCAGTTCTGTCTACTGATATTATGTCCATCATTTTACAAACATATTCTGTTCATGACGATGAAAGACTGAGAGCTGAGACC
Source organism: Artemisia argyi (assembly GCA_030686995.1). Lineage (NCBI taxonomy): Eukaryota > Viridiplantae > Streptophyta > Magnoliopsida > Asterales > Asteraceae > Artemisia > Artemisia argyi. The sequence continues at coordinate 128,788,269 of CM060695.1, read as the reverse complement.
TCCGAAATTGTTTCAAAATATGAAAATGCTCTTATTAAGCTTGAAAAAGAAAATGTGACATATTTTAAACAACTTGATCGAAAAAGCGAAGAATGCAAATATGACAAACTGTTGTATGAGCGTGAATTAAAGAAAATGAAAGAGCAAAATGATCTTTTGAGGGCTCAGCTTGAAAGTCAAAAAGGGAAGGGTGAGGAAACTAAGTTTGCAAAACCGTTGACTTCGGAGAAACCAAATGTTTCTAACACGGTTCAAAAACCAAAAATATCAATTTCAAGGTTTGCTCCAAAAGTAGATGAGAAAAAGGATTTGAAAAAACCAGTCACTTCAACACCCTTGCCCAAGAAAAGTGACAATGAAAAGATTGTTGATAAAGGAAAAGCAGTTGTCGAAACACCAAAAGTGATAGCACCTGGCCTTTTTAGGATTAGTCCCACTAATGCGTTTGCCTCCACATCTGAGACTTATGAGGGCAAAAAGGATAATTCTAAAGGGTCTAGTGATGCTAAAAAGGACAACAATATAAATCCTAATGTGTGTGCCTCAACTTCTACAGGATTAGAAAGCACCTCTAGGAGCAGCAGACTACAGCCTAGGAGCAATACAAGGAACAATAGAGTCTCGCCTGCCTCTACGAGTAGTAGCAAGAATAAAGTAGAAGAACACCCTAGGAATTTATCGCTTTTTAATAAGAGACATGTTTCATCTGAATGTAATGTCGAGAGTACTGGTTCTAATGCATGTAATGACTCTGTTTGCTTGACATGCAAGAAATGTTTAATTAAGTATGTTCATGATGAATGTGTTTCTAAGAATGTGAATGTTACGCCTGAACAGAAGAAAGTTCCAAAAGGAACTAGGGCTAGATCTAGATCTACTGAAAGATTAGTTGCACGCTTTAGGTCTACCACTAGTAGCCAAATGCCTAGGAACTATCTTAAGTATTGTGTATGGAAACCAACGGGTAGAAAATTCATTCTCCAGGATGGAACATTGAAAGTTGTTCAAATTGAACATGTTGAAACATTCTATGAGTGTGATATGGATTTTACTTCTAACCCAATGGAACCAAATTCAAAACAGTTTCCAAATACAAAATCTTCTGTTCTTCGCAGGTTGTCGAAATATGTCTTTGGATCGTCAACTCGGGTTGCTCCAAGCACATGACCGGGAATTTAAAGCTGCTGATCAATTTCATTTGGAAATTCATGGGAACTGTACGCTTTGGAAATGATCATGTAGCAGCTATTCTGGGTTTTGGAGATCTTTAGTTTGGGAATTTTTTGATCACTCGAGTTTACTACGTCGAAGGGTTGGGACATAATTTATTTTCAGTCGGGCAGTTTTGTGATGCAGATTTAGAAGTTTCATTAAGGAGAAACACGGTTTTTATTAGAAATTTGGTTGGTGATGATCTCTTAACTGGTAATCGTGGTACAAACTTGTATGCTATCGACATCAACCAAATGGCTTCTACATCACCAATTTGTCTTATGACAAGGGCAACCGAAACTAAGTCCTGGCTGTGGCATAGAAGATTATCCCATCTCAATTTTGACACCATCAACAAGTTAACCAAAGACAACATCGTCACCGGACTTCCTAAGTTCAAATACACCAAGGAACACCTATGTCCATCATGTGAACAAGGAAAAAGTAAAAGAGCATCATATAAACCCAAAACCGTACCTAGTTCGGAAGCAAGGTTACATATGTGGCATATGGACTTATGTGGCCCAATGAGAGTTGAAAGCATTAATGGGAAGAAGTATATTCTTGTTATTGTTGATGATTATTCAAGATATACTTGGGTAAAGTTTTTGAGATCAAAAGACGAAGCACCAGGCATCATCATCACCTTTCTGAAGCGTATTCAAGTTCTACTTCAAGCTCCAGTAAGGATTATAAGAACAGACAATGGCACAGAATTTACAAACCAGGAGTTAAGAACTTACCTCGAAGATGTTGGAATTACACATCAAACATCAGTTGTTAGAACTCCACAACAGAATGGGGTAGTTGAAAGAAGAAACAGAACTCTTGTGGAAGCTGCGCGCACAATGCTAATCTATTCTAGTGCACCACTATTCTTATGGGCTGATGCTGTTGCCACCGCTTGTTTCACTCAAAACCGATCTCTAGTACATCCAAGATTCAATAAAACCCCATATGAGCTAGTGAATAACCGGAAACCTGACATCTCTTACCTTCACGTGTTTGGCGCTTTGTGCTATCCGACGAACGACAGAGAAGATCTAGGAAAGTTGAAAGCTAAGGGTGATATTGGAATCTTCATTGGGTATTCAGAAAACTCGAGGGCATTCAGGGTGTATAATCGAAGAACTAAAAGGATAATGGAGACGATGAATGTGAAGTTTGACGAGATTTCACAGATGGCTTCTGAGAGATACGCTCTAGAACCCGCGCTTAATCTCAAACCAGATTAGGACCCGCACCAAACCAGCAGACTTCTGGACACATCAGTTCAGGACTCGTGCCTAGTGGAGCTCATTCAACAAACACAGACAAACCTTCAGAACAAGAACTGGAAAATTTCTTCGAGTTAATGTTTGATGAATATTATGGTGGAACTTCGACAAATGCATCTCAACAACATTCCGCTGCACCCGCTCAAAATCAACCACCACCACCACCACAGGATGCATATACCACAATCGAAGCTGAAGCACCAACTATATCAACATCATCAACATCTACTCCAGCAACTCCAGTTATTGAACCTGGTCTACCAAGAGTTGATGAGCAAAACCAAAACACAAATTTTCAAGAAGAACCTACAACTAATTCAAACGATGTTGCGTTAGAAGAAGAAGAAGCATTTGAAAACCCGTTTGCATCAGACTCTGCTGAATCTTCTTCAAGGTTACAAGAACCATCTAACACACATTCGTTCAACCAAAGGTACCCTTCTACGTTTCAATGGACAAAAGTCCATCCGTTAGAAAATGTTATTGGTGAACCTTCAAAGCCAGTTCAGACAAGGAGACAACTTGCCACCGATCTCGAATTGTGCATTTATATTTGCTCAATCAGCCTCAAAGTACCAAAAAACATTCGGGAAGCAATGGTAGAAAACCCTTGGATTGAAGCGATGCAGGAGGAATTTCTTCAATACCTGTTACATGATAGTTGGGAACTTGTTGAACGACCACTTGATAAACGCGTTCTTGATCTCAAGTGGTTGTGGAAGAACAAACTGGATGAGGAAATGACTGTAATTCGTAACAAAGCTCGTCTCGTGGCTAAAGGATATCCACAAGAAGAAGGGATAGATTTCGAAGAATCATTCGCGCCTGTAGCTAGACTTGAAGCAGTCCGGATTTTCTTAGCCTATGCAGCTCACAAAAACATCACAGTCTATCAGATGGACATTAAGACAGCTTTCTTGAATGGAACTCTGAAAGAAGAAGTGTATGTGAGTCAGCCAGAAGGATTCGTTGATAAAGAACATCCAGACTATGTCTACAAGCTTAAAAAGGCCATTTATGGTTTAAAACAAGCTCCAAGAGCGTGGTATGACGAACTCTCATCTTTCTTGCTCAATAACAATTTCACCAAAGGAACAGTTGATGACACCTTGTTTATCAAAAAATTCAAAGATGATATTTTGATTGTTCAGATTTATGTGGACGGCATTATCTTTGGGTCCACTAATCCGAATCATTCAAAACATTTTGAAAATCTCATGAAAAGCAAATTTGAAATGTCCATGATGGGGGAACTAAAATTCTTTCTTGGTTTACAAATACATCAATCCCCTCGTGGTATTTTTATCAATCAAGCTAAATATACTATAGAGATTTTGAAAAAACATGGTATGGAAAACTGTGATTCTGTTGGTACACCAATGGTCACTTCACCAAAAATAGGTGCTAATTTGTTTGGGAAACCCATTGATCCGAAGAAATATCGGAGCATGATCGGTTCTCTCATGTACCTAACTGCTAGTCGACCTGATATTCAATTTGCTGTTTGTTTGTTAGCACGGTTTCAGGCAAAGCCTACCGAACTTCACCTCAAAGAGGTTAAAAGGATCTTTAGGTACCTACGAAGAACCATTAACATGGGACTTTGGTATCCGAAGGATTCGGGGTTTAATCTAACAGCCTTTTCAGATGCCGACCATGCAGGAGATCAAGTTACTGCAAAAAGTACATCAGGTGGAGCACAATTTTTGGGTGAAAAGCTAGTAAGCTGGTCGTCAAAGAAACAGGATTGTACTGCGCTATCAACCGCCGAAGCCGAGTATGTGTCTCTATCTGCGTGTTGTGCCCAAGTTCTTTGGATGAGGACACATCTCACAGATTATGGCTTTACTTTTGACAGAATACCTATGTATTGTGACTCAAAAAGTGCCATAGCCATCTCGTGCAATCCCGTACATCACTCTAAGATGAAGCATATCAAAGTCCGCTATCACTTCATCAAAGAACACGTGGAAGAGGGTACTGTTGAATTATTTTTCGTTAAGACTGATTACCAACTCGCCGATCTATTTACTAAAGCCCTTCCAAAAGAAAGGTTTGACTATTTAGTTTGACGAATTGGCATGCGAAGCCTAACTCCAGAGGAGCTAGAACGTCTTCTCGAATCTTCTTGAAAAATATTTTTCAAAAACGCTTCGCTGTAAATATTTTTTGAAAAAACAAAATACAAAATTTGAAAAACCAACAAAAACAAAATACAAAAATATAAAATTTTCAAAAAATACAAAAACAATATAAAATCAAAAAATCCAAAAATATTCTTCTCACGACATGTCTCTCGTATAAATCAATATTCTGTACGTTTCTAGAAATGTTATTAAACAATGACACGGATATGTACAGATGCTTGAGCGGGAGTTCTTTTTAATGTTTTTCTAAAAACATGTCGTTTCTCAAAAGTTTCTTCACAATGGCTTTCGTATACTTCAGTACGAAACCCGGACCCGAATGATGACTTCTGATTATTTCAAATCAAGGACTCGTATTTTCAAGGACGAAATCTTTTTCAAAAAGTTCGAGTCTAAACAAACGAAAAAGACTTCAAACAAAAACTCGTTTTCAAAATAGTAATCTTGAGCACTTTTTCAAGATTCATCAAAAGATTTTTCAAAATCTTTCAAATGAGTGCTCAAGATAACTCCCTCAAAACCCTTAATTGATTTTAAAATGTGCTATCATTAAGGGGGAGTACAAAAACAAAATGTTCCGAATTCATGCAAAATGAAATCTGTCTATCTCTCCAAAAGCTTTTTCTTAATCAGTTGATATAAAAAATATCACGATATGCTATTTTTGAGGGGGAGAAGACATGATTAAATGTGATCAAAGATGTTTAAAGCTTGTGACTGAATCTCAAAAGAGCTAGACTCAGAATGTACCAATGAATTGACGAAGCTTAAAATGTCAGTAATCGAAAAGACTTGTCCTGGACGGGTAATAATTTCAAGCTAGTCTAACTAGTGATGTAAGCGTGTCTCGAATAGGACTTGTCTGAGTAGAATGTACCGTATCGAGAGACTTTCTTTGGACTTGACCAGGACGGGTAATAACTTCAAGCTAGTCTAACTAGTGATGTAAGCATGTCTCGAATCGGTCATGTTCACTGAAAGTGGATCAATTCAAAAAGTACAAACTCCTCACGCATGTGCAAATTTCTTAAAAATCCATGAGCACATGTGAAGGGGGAGTCCTTCATAAGAAACAAAAACTCTCAAAGTGTCAACAAAAATGTGTTTATATTCATAAACACTTTGAGAGATTTTCAATCAAAGGTTTCATGGCAATTATAGGATTCATGGAGTTACAAGGTGACTAAGGTTAGGGAAAACCGTCCTATGATCCGCCAGAGCCGGAGGGATCTACCCAAGGACAATTCCAATAGAATAGAATTAGAAGTCCTTAGGTATGATTGAAAAAAGGGAGAAAATGAGAAAGGAGAAAGAAGGGGTTGAAGAATTAAAAAGAAAAGTTATGAAAAAGGGTGAAAAGAAATAGCCCTCCATATGTTCAACCTTAGGGCAGACACCGGGTTCAATTCATATGCTACTGGTTGTTGCTAAGGTGACACCGGTATTGAAGATAAAGACGTCATGGACCCAGTGACGCACTGCACTAAACCTTCTAGCCACTCAAGTTCTCTTAAAAGAGCTTGTTTCATTCTCACGGGGAACCGGTGTCATCTATCGACCTGTCTCTTAGAGATGGTTGATATTGAAGCAGGAGACCTCTCCCTAATCTCCGCATAGGAAACCTAATGTGCACTTATCGAGTCTAGAGCCCCGAGATTCATCAAAAGATCTCATAGGAACACATGATATTTCTACACTGGTTGTTCATCATTAAGGACGCCAGATGTAAACTTAAGAGTCCTACGCAGATCTTAGCAATCTACCGAGAACGTTTATGAGAGGAATTACTTATGTATATTCTCAATGATTGAACGGAAATTCCTGCCAGGGTCAACATCAAGCAGCCCTGACAGCAGGTCACTTCGGTAATTCTTTATGGGTTACGCTTAGTGTTCGTGGTGGTTTCAAACGGTCTACAGTCGTGGAGTGATCCCCAGCGACTCACCCAGTCATTGAGCTACTTAGTAGGTCTCGTAAGCTCTTTCGAGAGTATCTGATATGGGAACGGCCATGGTAAGGGTTAGAAGGAGTCTTCACACTATGTTGTTGACGATCTTTAATTCCTTATCTGTAAGTACCGGTTGTTTATTGCTAACTGTTTACCTGCAGCTATACATCATCTCCATGGCGAAAGATTCCACATGCTCATACATGCATCACAAAGTCAAAGGAAAGTTCTCACAAAGATCAAAGGATAGCAACAGTCAAAGAAAGATTCTACGCCAAAAAGAAGAATCTACAAAGTAAAGTGACAAAGATCAAAGTGAAAGAACGGAAACAACAAATGCATGTATCACAAAGACTTAAGACGTATGAGCATGTTGGAATGGCAGACAACCACCACAAACACAGAAGTGACGAAAGGCAGATGACATCATCGGATCACTTCTACAACAATGAAGCATGATGAACTGGAACTATGATTCATCTAGTGATTCTTAAAGACGTCAAGAGCTATGAATGATAAAGTTTAAAGACAAAGATCATGACCTCGCGCAACCTCAATGACCAACACTTAGGGGGAGATTGTTAGAATCGTATTTTTATTTATAAAAAGTGTCGGTCATTAACGTATTGTTATAGGTTGCTTTAGAATATCATTATGATGAAGTTTATGCTTAGTATTCATGTTTTGTAAAAGTCTAAGGGCTATTAGTGTAATAATGTAAAAGATTAGAGAAGCCCTAGACTTTGAGTATAAATACTCTTGTAAACCTCATTTGAGAGGTTGGTTCTCTTAGTGGTTTTCTTAGTAATTACATGGTTATTATTTCACACACTAGAGTTCCCACACACTCTCTCTCTACTTACTTTCTCTCTCTAGGTTTAAGCTTGAATCATATGTGAAATAGGTTGTTCTACGGTCCTACATGATAGGTGACGGCGTCAAGAACAAAAGTCTGACGCCGTCATCTCGCCGCCAAATAGTTTCTCGGACTGCCTAGATCTGGGTCTGACGCCGTCATGTATACTCCTTCTGCAGGCCGTCACCAAAAATTGTCTTGACGCCCTTGTTGTGACGCCTTCAGGTTTTCACTGGGTCGTCATGGATTTTACTCTTGACGCCTTCATGATTGTCTTCTTGACGCCGTCAGGTACTGTTCTCAGCATGGAAGATTAAGTCTTTGCCGTTTTCTTCACTTTTATGCTCCAAAAACGTCCGAATTGCTTCCTTTTCCAGAATGCACTCCCAAAGTACCTAAAATCACAAAAGGAACGATTTAGGGCAATATTTGATCAAATAAATTCAATTCCGGACTTAAATGACCCCTAAAAACGGTTCATTTTTCGCCTCATCATATACCCTTACACTTGAGATTTGCTTGTCCTCAAGCAAATGCGCTTTTATTCTAATCAAAATACAAGTTAGGGGTCATTTAACACTAATATAAAAGTAATTACAACAAATAATCATTCCACTAAAGACCAAAGACAAGCACGGAGGTCATACACTAGCACCTCATAAATAGTATTTAGATACTCACATCTCTCGGGTGTAATAAAGTAATATCACAATATGGAAATGGAAAACATCTCTCACTACCTGTCATAGCAAAATAGATAACCATAGGCTTGGGAAAGGATCAAACCTCTACCACATGGCGTAAGCACCTAGGATAAACTATTAAAGAGGTCTTTTTAAAGGGTTGTAACGTTAGGTGTAGGGATATGGAATACACGGTTTTGTTGGATATAGGCAGTCTTTACTGGTGGCGAGTTAACAATCTTGGTCAATTACATGTACAATATGGCGTTGCTAAGCCAAGACTAGACTCGACTTAAGCTAATAAATGAAAAATAACAAAAATATAAAACGAACATAGAATGAAAAGGGATGGTAGTCTATATGTTTTTTTTTTTTTTTTTTTTTTTTTTTTTTTTTTTTTTTTTTTTTCTGTTTTCTCTTTTTTCTATTTTTTTTTTCTCGATTTTTTTTTTCTTTTTTTTTTTTTTTGCATACACTCTTACCCTACCATCCAAAATAATACATCATAGGGGATGAACATTCCCCTTACACTTGAATTTTTATATACTTTACAAATAACTAATCTAATGACTCGAATTAAGATAATCAAAACACTTGGAGTACTTTTAAGATTAACGCACATATGGGGGTAATAAATGATTTTCTTCCCCATTACTCCATAAAATAAGTACTTTACCCATGAGTCCCAATCGTCCCAAAACAATATGTACAAGGATATGACTCGACTTAGCAACCATGTAATCAATTAAATAATTAACTTAGGGTTTAACAAATAACAATAAGGCACTAAAGATGAGTGCATACACGGAAGGCTAAGGCGATTTGGGTGTACATTTAAGTGGGGTGTAACAAATTCTTCCTTTAAGTAAAATGCTTAAAGTTAGAAATGAAAAGATAGGCTCGGAGGGATGTACTAGGGGTTTCGTGTACTAAAAATGAGTACAACGCTAAGGTGTGGGAAAAATTAATTGACTTAACTAGCCAAGTAATATGACTTAAATGGTCAAGTAATTATGATACGGGTTTAAAACAAGGGTGATCCTAATGCCTCTTATCATGTAGTAAATCCTACTACACGAATGTAGTCTCACTAGCGGTCTCGGGATGCATCACTAACGCAAGTTCTAGAATTTAAATGCTACCGGTACACTCATAAGCACTAATAGTAAATGCTTTTCCTATCAAATCTAAAGGTTTTGTGCTAGTCATACAATCTCCTATCCATGAGACGCTTGCTATGGCTAAAGTTTCACTCTTAAATGTTGTAAAAAATTTTAAATATGGCGCTAAAATTACACTAACAAGTATTTCTCATAGTTTTATTACACATCTACTATCAAACAAACAAACTCAAGCAAAAGTGTATCTGTAAGGTATCATCATTTTACCCTCCCCTTACACTTAGGATGAACATTGTCCCCAATGTTCAAGTAAAGAGTGTAAAAGTGAAATAAGTAAAACAAATGAAATCAAATACTCCCCTGATTCGCTCGGTATGGATAATAAGGTGGCCAGGTTAAATCTTCCTCCAAGAAAATGAACAATCAAAGGTTCCTTTCCAGAAAAATAAATCATCTTCTTGTCATACATAACCTGTAAACCTGAGAAAACAGACAAGGCAACCTCGCATAAAATCGGCGGCAATCTACATATGCTAATAAATCCTAGAAAACAAAATAAGATATAATGCTTGTGGAATGATGTTTGCAGATTTCCTGGAGATTATAAAACTAATAATTCAACAAAAACTTTAGGACTCCGTTAGAAAAACAAAACTGGTAAAATTTCCAGAGTTTTACACGTGACGCCGTCAAGAGTAAACTCGTGACGCCGTCAGAAGTGACCTGCAGAAATTCTTATGTTAAGTTTTCAGAAAATTTCTGGAAAAACTTCGTCCTACTTCCTACAAAATCCTGCAAAACTTTATTGTGACTCGATACAAGCATTTGACTCTAACAAATACGAATATACATGTTCACTTAATATTGTGGAGAATCATGATCGGTTTTGTTTCTTAAAAACATATTTAGGGTTTCCCCTTACACTTATCTTTTGCAAAAAATACCTTTGGATGAAGTTAAGACTAGGCCAAACAACAAAGTAAAGTATTTTCACTATTTTAGTTTTGAAACATGATCTACCAACAATAAAAATAAAGCATGCATACGGAAGCAAATAACAAACAAACAAAATAAAAATCACACAAAACATGGGTTGCCTCCCAAGAAGCGCTTTTCTTTATTTACGAGTCTTGTAGCTAGACTCAAGGTCATAGGTTACTACGTGACCTCATTATTGGTTTCATTCTCTAGGTCGTCTCCTATACCAGTTTTGTATTCCGGACCTAATTGCAAGCATTCTTTGTAGAAACCAAGCATCCTATTCATCACATACTCTACTCCTCTACGTCTATCCTCATCATTCCTATAGTAAGCTGCTTGTTTGTGTTCCTTTTCTATATTAGAAAGGAGGCGGTATTGCTCAATCTTGTAGGGCATTTGGTAGGCAATCTCATCATTCTCTTCCTTGAACTTAACTATCCCTAAAGTCGGATCATAACTCATCCTAGTGGCCTCAACAAATGGTATTCCGAATACTACTTGGCTTAGTCAATCATCTATCACCGAGCGAGTATCTTCTACTATCATAAAATCGATCTCATAGGTGAAATTACCTATAATCGCATGTAATCCCTTCACTCTTCCTACAAAATTACTTATCAAATTCTTATTGGGCATCATCCTATAACCAATTTGTTTCTTCATTACCCAATTATAATAAGTCCTAGTCATGATGTTTATAGGAGATTTAGGATCGATATAAGCTTTCCATATATGCATATGCCCGATTTTGCATGGTATGTTGATGTTAGAGGGGTCTCCCATTTTGATAAGGGGTGTGCCAAGGATATATGGTGTCTCGGGGCCATCGAATAAATCCTTATGGTATTCCCGTTCTTCCTTGGTGGGCAACTTATCAAAGTGCTTTTCTATAGTCTCTACTTCCTCTAACTCCTCTCCCCTATTAACCTCAACTTCCCTAATTTCATCCCTAGTCTCAGTTTCTACTTCAACTTCATCTTTGTCACTTTCTTCTATATCCTTATCTTTTGGCTCAATGGTGACAACATTGACAAAGTGGACATGTTTGGATGATGAGGGGTCCTTAATTTGGATTCCGTTATTGGCGTCCCTAGCGTCCTTCCTAGGTGTAGTTAACGCTTGGTTGTTGAGGGCTTTCAACAAGTTGTCTATCTTGTTGGTCATCTCCGTTTGTTGTTGGTTGAATTCGGCTTCAAACCTAGCTATGCGAGCCTCTTGAGATGCCATGAACTTAGACATCAATCCTTCAAGATTGTTGGTACTACCATAGTTGTTAGAAGGATTTTTGTTGAAAGTACGGTTGGAGGGTGGACCGTTTGGTTGGTAACGATTAGGCGGATTGGAAGAATTGGCTTGATTTTGTTTCCACCTAAGGTTTGGGTGATTTTTCCAAGAGGGGTTGTAGGAATCACCGTAAGGGTTTGGCTCGGGTTTGAAAGTGTACCACTTATCTCCCGCTTCGTCGGTACGCGAGGATGCGTAGTCCGCAAAAGCTGTTTCGGGGAGTTCCACGCAATCACGAGTGTCATGGGGACCACTACATAATTCGCATGAAGAAGTGATTTTGTTCACTTGGCTTGAAGGCTTAGGAGCTTCGTAAGATTTCATGAGAAACTTGACTTGGTCCTCAAGTTCCATGATCCTACCGTCGGGAGTACTAGATTTGTTCGAAGGCAAAGATATTGCCTTGACCGTTTTGTTCAAATCACGGGGATCATTCCAACTTTCGTTGTCATAGAGAGCAAGATATTCTATGAGTTCCCATGATTGTTCCGCACTTAGATCACGTAGCTTACCACCGGCCGATTGGTCAATGGCTCGCCTTGTGGAGAGATCGATATGGTCATAAAAGATTTGGACTTGGAGCCGAAGATCTATGCCATGATGAGGGACTTTTTGGAGTAAGTCCTTGAAACTAGTCCATGCTTCATATAGAGTTTCATTTTGACGTTGTTGGAACATCAAGATGTCATTTCTAAGCTTGGTAGTTCTCCCTGGTGGGAAAAATTGAGCAAGGAAACGAGTAGGGAGATCATCCCATGAGGTGATGGATCCCGCGGGTAAACGCTCAAGCCATTGGCTAGCTTGATCTCGTAGAGAGAATTGGAATAGGCGTAATCGGTTTGACTCTCTAGTTGTAACATCAAGGTCTATAGAATCTACAATTTTAAGGAAGTCCTTGAGATGTTGGTTTGGATCTTCGGAACGAAGTCCATGGAATGCACATCCGCTTTGCACCAACCGGATGGTGTCGGATCGCAAGGGGGTCACATTGGCTCCTTGGGTGAGCTCAAAGGTGTTTCGATAGCCTTGGTGGCTAGGTCGGGAATACTCTCCTAGGGTTCGGGGCCTAAGAGGTTGGTTATCTAGTGGTGGGTTTTGTTGTGGTGGATGACGGGTTCAAAGATGTTACCATCGTCCATGATGTCGGATGGCGAAGAGTTACCAACAAAAACACGAAGAAATAGATAGACTAAAGAGAAC